>CM016562.1:13023092-13623092 GCA_003412495.2 Echium plantagineum
GCTAGACTTTGACATACATGCTAATTTTAATCTATTTTAAACTTCTCAAAGAATGTTTTGGACTTATAAGATTATTTCCAAAACAATCTCTAAATCACCCATAACAAACCGAAAACGTCCATAATCATCAAATGACTTTGGACTTAATCGATTTGTTTTGTTTCGAAATCATCAAATGACTTTGGACGTGCATGGACGCGTCCAGGGGGGCCGAACCAGGCTTCGGGCCAAGGCGTTCCGTATCCAGGGAAAGCCGAGGGTGCGCGTTCCAGTGGAGCCGTGTCCTTGGCTTGCCTGGACTCACGCGAAACTTAGGTTTTGTCGGGGAGGGTTTTCCGAATACGAAAATCGGCTACGGTTCATATATCGACATATATACTATATGGTACTACTTTAAACACTTCTTGAACATGTTAAACGTGTAATATAGCTCATGATACCATGTCGGAATATCCCGGGGTTGCAAGACACAATGAACTACGATAGTTCACATGTCTAGAAAACCCTAATTCGTTGATCGTTAGAACTTACACAATAGAACTAGCTCATAGAAGTATATGTTTAAAGATAGTGTGAATATGCTACAAATAACATATAAAAGAGTAGTGCTACAAAGTTATACCTTTGAAGCGTGAGCGGAAGCTTTGTAAATCTTTAAGCGCTTATCCCCACACCTTGCTCCTTTGCTTTCTCCTTGAAGAAATGTCTATCACCAAGGTGATATGAAACTACTATGAAATAGTCCACACCAATACCTTAGATAGCAATAAGACACACTTGGACTAGTGTGTGTTATTGAGGAGTATGTAGTCTTTACTACTATAGCAAAAATGTAGAACTAGTTCTACACTCTACACTTAGAGTTTTGCTAGAGGGTTGAGGTTGAAGATGAAGTGTGTTTGTTTGTGTTCTTGTGTTCTCTAGCAAGAGATATGCAAGACTTAGATTGATGCTCTACCCATTCTATATCATCTTATGATATAGAATGGATGATGAAACACATTATACACTAAACAAACACATTAACCATCCATATGGTTAATGCCTCTTGGTCCATGGAAGATTCTCTTACAAGAGTTCTTCCCAAGACTTACAAAGCCTTCCCAAGGCATAAAGTAGCCACCAAGATGTCAACCATTCATGATGATGGAATTAATTAATCTTAATTAATTAATTAAATCATATCTTATTTAATTAATTCATTAATTAATTAAATCATTTCAATAAATGATAATATATATATATATATATCTCACATATATATATATATATACATAAACCCCAAATGGTGTGTCCGGAACCAATTCCGGGCGCACCATCGGTTCGGTCGGGACACGATCTCGATCGAACCAAAATTCCTCAATATGGATCAAATCCCTTATTCACTTTCGGGTCACTACTCGAAAGTATCTTCGGTAATTGTTACGTGTGTGACCTCATAGCCCGAGTAACGAAGGCATCGGGATTCAACGTATAAGACCGTATACACGAATCCCGAAGATCATCGTGAGAGCCTAGTCTGCCATTCGATGACCCCCGGCATTATCTCGGGTGAGACTACTGATAGTTCAGATAACTATCGGTTGTTGAACCGTATATATAGATGATATAGTTCACGGGCACTAATTGAGGAAATTGACACATCAATTTCCAACAAAAAGTGTGTCATCCGCAAACATAAGGTGAGATATGGGATCCATATCTCCAAACTTGATCCCTTTTAGGTCCCCACAGTAACACGCCTGTTTCAGTAAGGAGATCAAACCCTCTGTACACAAAATGAAAAGATAAGGGGAGAGTGGGTCCCCTTGTCTAAGCCCCCTCCCTGGTCTGATGTAGCCTGTTTGGTCCCCATTGACCAACAAGGAGTAGGTGACTGATTCAACATGACTCATGATGAGGTTAACCCAATGATCATTGAAGTCGAACTTAATCAGCATTGCTCTCAAAAAAGCCCATTCGATCCTATCA
Source organism: Echium plantagineum (assembly GCA_003412495.2). Classification (NCBI taxonomy): domain Eukaryota; kingdom Viridiplantae; phylum Streptophyta; class Magnoliopsida; order Boraginales; family Boraginaceae; genus Echium; species Echium plantagineum. The sequence continues at coordinate 13,025,064 of CM016562.1, forward strand.
TAGGCCTTCATCATATCCAGTTTAATGGACATATATCCCAAGGGACCTCTCCTCTTCTGTTTGATAGAGTGATGAATCTCATATGCGAGCAGTATATTGTCCGTGATGAGTCGATTGGGCATAAAAGCACTTTGAGACTCTGAGACAAGAGACGGTAGAACTGATTTCAAACGATTCGCTATCGCCTTTGCTATGATTTTGACATTTGTGTTACAAAGAGCAATAGGGCGAAACTGGGTCATAGAAATCGGTTTAGGGACTTTCGGAATGAGGGTAATTAAAGTGAAATTGAGCTTCTGGAGTCGGACCCCTTCATTCAAAGCTTGCAAACCCATCTTTGTTACATCGGCACCCACAATTTCCCAGAAGTGTTTGAAAAAGGATGCGGGCATCCCATCTGGGCCCGGTGATTTCGACCCTTCCATAGAGAAAAGGCTGTGCTTAATATCTTTGTCCGTGAAGGGGTGCTCCAAAAGCTCCTTGTCTCTGGGTCCCAACCGCGGAGTGCACATCTGGGTTAGCATATCCAAACCTAGACAAGTCTGGGAAGTAAACAGATGGGAGTAAAAGTCCACTGCAAGAGAGTTTATCTGCTCCCTTCCCCTGTATACGACTCCCTGGTCGTCCTGTAATTCCAGAATGGTATTGGAACGACCCCTTTCGACTGATAACGCATGGAAATAGGCAGTATTACGATCTCCCTTCACCCTCCAGAGATTCCTGGAGCGTTGACACCAATAGATCTCATCCGCCTCACGTAGTCTGTCAATATCTTTGGCCAAGATACAGGCTTGCCCCTTTGAAGAGTTAGTGATGGTGTTCTGTTGGAGAGCATCAAGCTGATGTTGCTTCTCCTGGATGCATCGTCTAACATTTCCCAAGGATTCTCGTTTCCATTTTAGAAATCCAAGTCTGGTGTTTCTAATACTTTCAAAGACTTGGCGACCAGGATCTATATGAGCCTCCTTGGTCCAAGCCTCTTGAACAACTGTTTTTGTTTCCTCAAAAAGGCACCACCCATCTTCGAACCTGAACCTTGGTTTAGGTCTAACCATTTCTGTTGTCGGATTATTGCATCGGAGCAAAATAGGTAAGTGGTCGGAAGAATTGGTAGTAAGATGGGTCAGTGTTGCCTGGGGAAAAAGACTATTCCATCCTTTGCTAGCAAGACTTCTATCGAGTCTTGCTCTGGTAGAGAATGGAGAAACAAAATTATTGCACCATGTGTAAGGAAAACCAGTGAATTCAATATCAAAAAGCCCGCAGTCACGCACCACTTGGCGGAAATTTTCCATTTGCCAATTGGGGCGACGACGAGTAAGGGAAACATATTCACTATCATTACATACTTCATTAAAATCCCCTAAGAAAACTGTAGGTAAAGGGGATAAATTACATAAAAATCTAAGTAAAGACCAAGACAATTTCCTTCTCCTGACTTCATGATGTCCGTAGAAACCAACCAGCCTCCATATTGGCACTTCACCATCTGTAACCGTAGCTTCAATGTGGTGAGAGGAGTAGGAAGTCACCTCAATCTCAATTGACCTATCCCAAAACAGAGCTAGTCCCCCCTTGCGGCCTTTGGCATCGACTACCAAAGCATTTGGTTTTTTTATTTTTTGCTTAATGAAATCACACTCCTTCGAATTTAACTTCGTTTCAATTAAAAAGACAATTCTTGGTTTATTAGAATAAATCAAGTCAACTAGAGAACGAACTGCCCGAGGGTTTCCCAGTCCTCGGCAGTTCCATGCCAAGATATTCATTCTTCTCGGCCGGACTGCTCCGCAGTCTCGGCCGTTGGAGAATGTGAATCAGAAGTGTCCAATCCCTCAGCAGAAAGCGACATCTTCTTGGTAGGGGAATCACAACCCTTTGGGCGCCCATAAGGATGTTGGCGCTTCTTGGAGTTCACAATGGATCTATCGGCTTTATGTCGATCCCGGAGAAGTTTCCCTTTCATCTTCAGGTCAGCCCTCTCTGGTTTTGGAGTAGCCTTTGAGGCAGCTTGGAAGTCAAAGAACTTCAGTGTCTCCAGTAACCCCCCTCCCTGGGACTCGAAACCCAATTGGGGTTCTTCAAGGTGCGTAATGGGTTGGGTCAAGGGGATCCCATCCCCCGCATCAGGTTTGGATGACTCCCCTATTTTAAAATGGGGGAGGTTACTAAACTTGGTACAAAAGTCGCCAGTAATTAAGTCACCAGCTTCATTACTCTTTAATAGTGACTGTTGACCAGGTTTGAAAACCCCAGCATTAAGAGCCATTGAAACAGCGGGTTGGTCAAGCATTAACTCGCAAGCATTAATATCCATTAACTGCGAATTTTGACTAATCAAAGACGGAGTTAAATGCACCAGTTTTGCACCCGCTGTATGGTTCGAGGGTCTGAAACCCGGTGGTACCGCAGGGGCCTCCAGGGCCCGATCAACCTCCTCCCTTTCCTCCAATGTAGCCTGATCCGTGGGAAGTTGCCAACGGTCCTCTTCCTCTATGAGAATGGCTTCAGTCAGTCGCAACTCCAGCCACGTTCTCTCCATGGGAGCCTTAATTCGTTCACTAATCCGAACCATAGTCTTTGGTTCAACTCCCGCGGGGATCAGAGGACAGTGCCGTAGCAGATGGCCAATGAAACCACAATGAAAACACAGCATTGGGAGTCTTTCATATGACACAGAACTGTGGATGTTCTTGCCACCAAAATTAAGAGGTACCCTGGACTTGAGGGGCCGTAAAACATTGACCGTAACTCTAGCACGCAAGAATTTCTTGCCAATTTTGTCTCTCCTAAGTTCCACCATCTCACACTTAAGGAAAGCCCCTAGAAGTTTAGAGGCAACCTCCTTGGTGAGATATTCTCCCGTGAGTCCTCGGATCTGGACCCAAAACTTGCACTCCTCATACTGGAGACTCTGAGGATCCTCCCCTTGGACCCATTCGCGTAAAATGAGGAGGTTGTTATCAAAACACCAGGGACCCGCCTCTAGCACACGTTGTTTTGTTTCCAGATCAGGGAAATAAACATGTAGGAGGGGACCTTCAATGCGATTAACCTTGATGTCCTTACAGTTCCAGGCTTTGGTCATCGCCGCAATGAAGCCTTGGGTACTAACAAAGCCAATTTTCAGCGCATGAACTTTAACATACAGGGATGCCGAACATTCCACAATTCCCGTAATAAGATCAAAGTCCTGCAGTTCAATTCCACTGGCCGCATCTTCTGCGAGTCCACACTCAATCAAACCCTTGAGGTATTCCGCATCCATGGAGAATCGTTTGAATAAAACTAGAAAAAATTTATGACAAGAAAAGAACCACAGCCAGGAGTGTTTAACAACCAGAATGAGAGAGGGGGATTGAAAGTGAGTGAGCCATAATAAGAGAAGGGCCAAGGTATATATAGCCATCCAGGCACGACTTTGTGTGGCATAGCGCCATGAATGAGAGGAGATAATCATTCAGATCTGATTTCCGACTGACTAAAAAGAAGGGATCTGGAGTAATGGAGGAGGAGAGATTGAAGGGCCAATTACGGTAGCAGTTTGAACAAATTAGGGGAGATCAGACTGGGAAGGAAACTCTAAAGACAAGCTCTAGAGAGAATTTTGCTCTAGAGAGAATTTTGCTCTAGAGAGGGAGTCAAATTCCGATCTAAAGAGTTTTTTTAGGAGTGGGGAAGATGAATGCTTTTTTCTTTAGTAATTAAATCATTCATATTGTTAAAGAAATCTAAATTTTTTTTATTTAATATTTAATATTGTGCCAAAAAATCTAATAAATGTCCTTGTAAAATGAAAACTGAGTTATTCAAGGGGCAATTGACCTAAACGATTGTTCAGGGATAATTTGACCTATTTTATATACGATTGTTCAGGGGTATTCAATGATCGAATGTGAACATTATCAAACATGTATGACTGAAAATGTCATTATCCTAATAATCATATCTGTACAACGACCAAGAAACAAGTTGATATAATCAAGTAAGAAAAAACAATATAGGAGTGTGGCAGTGGCAGTGGCGGTGGCGGATGTATGTTGGTTCAAGCCCATTCACTCGAACATACATTTGTTACAACAAAGAAAAAACAATTATATATGCTTTTAAAAATAAATTAATATTTGTGTTTAAGTTGTAATATATTTGAGTGTTTCGAATACCTCTTTCAAAATATATGACATTTTAAATACCCACTTTATAATAGAGAGATTCGCCACTGGAGGATGGTTACACGATCAATGCAAATTTGATATTGGGTTCCAATGATATTTGTGTTTAATTTGTAATATATTTGGGTGTTTCGAACACCCCTTTTAAAATATATGACATTTTAAACACCCACTTTATAATAGAGATCCGCGACCGGAGGATGGTTACACGATCAATACAAGTTTGATATTGGGTTCCAATGATATGTTTCCGAAGATTTCAAGAAGCATTGTTATTCAAAGATTCTTTTGCCAATTGAGAGTATCAAGTCATTGAAATACCCATCATGCGGAATAAATCAACACCATAAAATGAAGAAACAATAAGGCTTCCAAGGTTTGTGAAGAGTTGAAGACAAAATGATGACACAAACTTCGGTGAGGCCCAACTGATCGAGAAAGGTATTAACTCTTAAGGTTGGGCCGACATCACTTCATGGTCTGATAAGATTGCCTGATTTGAAGCGGTCCGAAGTCAACTTTCAGCTTTATGAGCAGCCCGCTTATCCTCTAGACACAACTTTTATTCGATGTTTATAAGTGGGACCTTAAAAAGGGTGAGTTAAATTGGTCATTCGCTTGCCATGTAGCTATGAGCCTATGACACTATGACCGAAGTCAATGAAAGTGAGTGAGTTCATGAGATTCTACTCTAAAATTAAATAATTAATTGACAATAGAGGAAGTAGCTCAAAATCTTATATATTGACTTGGGAGGACATATCGGTGAGTTACACGTGCCTCAATAACTCGGGTTTGGCTCATGATACCATGTTAAGAGTCTATAGCATTACACTCTAAAACTAATTGACAATAGAGGATATAGCCCAAGATCTTATATATTGATTCGGGAGTACATCGACTTAATTTGAAATGTATATGTTAACAAGTATAATGTTTGCTTAAGTTGGTTGGGAGGGGTACAAATCTTGATATTGAGTTTTATTTGTTTACAAGTGCTAGCAAAGTCGACTCTAAAGTTACGAAAGAAAATATCAGACCTGTTTTAAGTTTATTTCTATTTCGATCTTACAAAATCTAAAGACGAGCAAGTCAAATAAGAATGTGATATCAAGGACTCGATCATTCAAATGATCAAGTATGATAAGTAAGTGTAACTAATGCTTGAAGTCATAGCCTTTGGTTGGTAGCTGATATTTAGCAATTTGAATATAAATTCACACCAAAAATTGAATCTCCTTTTCCTCCATTGCTGAGTGCAGTTGATTGGTAATGTTCCTAATTTTCGTTAGTTGGTCTACTGTTCAAGCTATTGACTCAATAAATCAAAGACAAGAAAGGGCAAAAACTTCCAATAACAGAAAACAAACATTAAAATTCAAAAGCAACCATTTATACTTAAGTACAGCAAATGTTAGCGGTTCAATGACTCAATAGATTTATTGCTTAAACTTGAAGGGAGATGTTTTAATTGATTGAAAATATTATTATCATTAGTCGATTTAAAATGAAAGGGGGTGAAAGGTGTGACTTAATTCGATCTCAAATTTAATTGTTAAATGACATATAGGTCGTTGAGTTTTATCTTTAACGTTAATTAGATCCCTGAAATTTTTATATTATTATTTTAGGTCCTTACATCATTTTTGAGTTGCTCAATTCTTAACTATATGTGTAGAATTAAAAATAAATTTGATAGCTTAGTCTTTTTTATAATATATTATACTACTCATTATTTTTCATAATTTTATATATTCTAATTGGTTAGTTTATGTTAATATATATACTCCTTACTTTTCATTTTAATATTATTGATTAAATTTTAATAGTTAGATTTTGAAAAAAAATAAATTATTTTTATTACATGAAAATTAATTAAATGTTGATTTATTTATATAGAGGGAAATAATAGCCAATAATGTATAATTTAATGTCAAAGTACCCTATTGACATACAAGATAAAACTCAAAGACCTTGATGGGTTATACAAAACACTAAGGTCTAGATGGTTTATAACATAATTGTGAGGGCCACCTAACATGCTATTCGAAATGATTTTCTTAAAATATATTTTTACAAATCTAGAGACAGTTAATATTTTCTATATCATATCAATTTTAATTAAATTTTAACGTAATTGATAAATATTGAGCGATTTATCGAATCTTTGCCGAGTTATCCGTCTCGTTAAGAGCACTACCTATAATATCTATTTTTATTGGTGTGAACTCGTATACTCAAACTAGTTAGCTTTAAGTTGAGTAATTAACTAATTGGATTGAGTAGTACACAACTCAACTCAATAATTGGTCTATGTAGCTTAATTATCAAATTGAGATTTCTAGTCCACAATTGATGCAGGTTGTTTATTTTTTGTGTTACGTACCATAGAGAATATTTTTTTATATTTCTTTATCTCAACTTCGTAGTGCTACTAATTTATTTGGGTTATATTTGCGAGTCAACTAAGGTGTATTAGTTAATTTTGTATTAATTAAAGGGAAATTAATATAATTAAAAAAAGTAATAAGCCTTAAAAAATTAAAAATAGATTAATTCAACAGTTCATATTTAGTTTACACAAAATTAACACCAAACTAATTAACATACAAGAATTGATTCCTCTTTATGCATAGACGCATAGTCATAATTTATTCTTGAAATCCAGGCATTAAGCATATTCGGATGTTATCCTTAAACCTCATACTCAAGCACAACCGGTTATTGCATTAGTTCGGATTTTTAAAGAAAGAATCAACAAGCTTTTTTTATATATAAAGTTATTGTTATTAGAGTTTGAATTGTTAATTAGCTTGGTGCACCGCGCAACTGCTCCCATCACCATTTACATAATGAGTGAGCACACCTTTAAAGAAATAGTTACCAGAAGATAAAAAAAGAAATGAAATGCACATGCAACTATTTCATACGAAACAATTCATTCAAGGGTAAATGGCTTCTGACATCACTCATGTTTGGAAAAAAAGCCACATAAATCACTCATGTTCCAAAAACGCCAGTTACATCACTAATGTTTAAAAAGTCACTCATTCGGGTCACTCCATTGTATTTTTGAAGGGTATTTCTGTCCAAACACATTTATTCCTCTCATAAACACCCAATTTAACTCTTATTAACACATTGACCCCAATCCTAATATTTTCGAAAAAAAACATCAAAAAATAAATAAATAAATTGTAATATGAGGATTGGGGTCAATGTGTTAATAAGAGTTAAATTGGGTGCTTATGAGAGGAAAAAATGTGCTTGGACAAAAATACCCTTCAAAATTCTGATGGAGTGACCCGAATGAGTGACTTTTTAAACATTAGTGATCTAACTGGCGTTTCTAAAACATGAATGATCTAACTGGCCTTTTTTTTAAACGTGAGTGATGTCAGAAGCCATTTGCCCTTCATTCAATGACAAACCTTCTGCAGATTTTGATTAATCCATATAATACACCAAATTATCCAAAATGATTTTGTTTCGTTTTATGTGCTTGTAAACACGCCTCGTTTTAAGCATCTACTATATAATTAAGGGTTAATGGTGGGGGACATCATTTACTTTTTTCAAATATCATCAGTTGATCACTTACCTTTTAAATGTTTCATTTGATCACTCACCTTTCAAAATTTGTCTCAATTGGCCTATCGGCCATTTTTTCGCCGGGTCGACGCCTGGTCAATGCACATGATGACTATTATTAGGATTTTTTTGTCTTTTCATGTCGAACTTAAGTTTAAAAAATTGAAAATTAGAAATAAACTTAAACCAATCCTTAATTTCGACATGATAAGGCAAAAAAGCCCTTAATGGTCACCGCAAGCGTGGTAAGCCGAAAAAATGGCCAATAAGCAACTGAGACAAATTTTAAAAGGTGAATGATCAACTGGGACTCTTTAAAAGTAAGTAATATTGAGAATAGGTAAGTGATGTCCCCAAGCATTAACCCTATAATTAATCCAAAAAGGATGCCAATATAATTTATAAAATGATGAAGCTCCGTGATCTCAAATCTCTTTAGGAAAATAAGTTTTTATTAATTTATACATAAATAATTTCATATAATCTACTTATATATAATAAGGGAAAGGAAAATTAGAAGTGATTTTTTGAAGCACCGTGTTCTCCTTAATTATAAGAGATTTTCTAATTATAATTATTTATATTATGAATATTTTGTACAATAACTATCCACTAACATGATTAAAAATATTGACCTCTATTTTATGAAAATGGGTTTATCGAATATTTTATGTTATTTTGCAAAATAAATTTAAATAATTTTTTTTTTTTGATAATTAGCGATGAATTGTGACTACAATGATATTACAAACATGAATACAGAAATTGCTAACTAATAGAAAGTTAGAGTATAATATGAGACAAGTATGTCTCCAACAAGGTTCGAACCCTTGACCTCTTACATGAAAGGTTGGGCCGGATGCCACTAGGCTATTGAGCCATCGGCAAAATAAATTTAAATAATTAAGATAAAAAATAGAAGTATATTGAAATGTTTCATGGTAATTACATCAGTAATTGTAGTAATGAAATCAAGCATTTATAACTGACTTAAAGAGGCCACCAATGTAAGAAAAAAAAACTGCCTTTCAAGGAACTTCTGATAACTGTTTTACCAACTTCGAACATAGACAGAAAATATTATTTTCAAAATCCTGCGAAAGAAATCCATCTAATGTTCCTGTTTCTTGCAAGCCACCATTTGCCAGTTCTGTATTCCCTTATTTTGGACTCAACTATGTTCCCTTAAGTTCACTTATATAAGTTCATCGATCACCTTCTTCAACTCGAAAGAGGCCTGACCGCAATCAGAATAAAAACGCGTTCAAGAACACAAACAAATGGAAATAACTGAGGAAAATGGAGCATCTCAGGATGTTTTAGATGAAAGAACTGCCCTCCTTGAAAAAACATTCATCCCCGAAGTACAAAAAAACAATATTCAGAAGGCGATAAGCCAAACATTTCAGAGCACTGCCCATCTTGCAAATCTTCTGCCCACTGGTTCTGTTCTCGCTTTCCAGCTTCTCGCACCAATATTCACAAACCAAGGCCAGTGTGACACAGTCGGTAAATACCTAACAGCTGGTCTTGTAACATTTTGCGGATTATCATGTTTTATACTCAGTTTCACCGACAGCTTCAAGGACGAAAAGGGGAATATATGCTATGGTCTTGCAACTCTCAACGGCCTATGGATAATTGACGGATCACTGTCCATTCCACCAGCAATTGCAGTGAAATACCGGGTGAAATTTATTGATTTCTTGCACGCTTTTATGTCGTTGTTAGTTTTTGGTGCTGTAGCACTATTTGATCAAGAAGTCGTGAACTGCTTCTATCCAATGCCATCAGATGAAACGAAAGAGCTCCTTAATGCACTCCCTGTTGGGATTGGGGTAATTTGTAGCATGTTGTTTGTTGTATTCCCCACAAAGCGCCATGGAATCGGCTTTCCACTTACTGCTAATTAACCGATAGACTTTTGTCGACTCTTTGTTCTTGTCTTGTAATAACTGCATTCTTAATCGCCTTCGTTTATCGAATGTTGAAAATGGTTAATTCTCCAATAAGTCATAAGTTAAACGCTGGATTCTTAAGCTTTAATTTGCGCAGACAATACCTATTATAACATGTTATAATTTTTATTTGAGAGTGGCAAGCAAAAAAGTGAAACTTTTGAATGTTCTAAATGCCAATTAGAACTTTTGAATACAGCTCAGCGTCAGGATTTCAATCTTTGCAGCTTGTCAATTGGAGGACTGTGACCTTCTTCTTCTCCAACTAATGGATTGGACTCCATTGTTGATCAGTGAAGCTTTGTAGAAAGCTTGAAGACTAAGTTTCCAACTAACTATTCTGTTAACTGAGAGAAATGAAAAGAAAGGGAAAACATATTGTGGAAGAGGTATTTTATTGATTGTACAAAGTGAGTTTAGATTAGTATACACTTGAGTATATATAGACAATGATCTGTGGAGATCAGATTGAAGAAAGGAAGTAACTAACTACAGCTAACTAACTTTCTCTTTCCTCCAACTACTATCTAACTGATTTGTACACCTCTTTGCTCCACGTGGCAGTTGGGTTGTTGCTCCAACTGAATTAACTGAATTAGGCTCCAATACCCCCCCGCAAGCTGGAGGGTGAGTAGACAACCCCAGCTTGGACAGAATGTAATAATGCTGAGAAGAAGGAAGGATCTTGGTCAGAACATCAGCCAACTGATCTGCTGTAGGGACATGAGCCAGAGTGAGCAGACCTTCCAACACCTTATCTCTTGTGAAGTGACAATCAATATCAATATGCTTCGTTCTTTCGTGAAAGACGGGGTTCTTAGCAATGTGAATTGCAGAAGTATTGTCACAATAGAGTGTTACAGGTTGCAAATCTTGAAGTCCTAATTCAGCAAGAAGCCTAACTAGCCAAGTAACCTCAGAAGCTGCTTGAGCCATGGCACGATATTCAGCCTCGGCACTACTTCTAGATACTGTTGATTGTTTCTTGCTCTTCCAAGAGATAGGAGACTCTCCTAATGTGATGACATAGCCAGTTACAGAGCGCCTAGTAGAAGGGCAGGCAGCCCAGTCTGAATCACTAAAAGCCTTCAAGTTGAGCACAGCAGCACCTTTGAGCATTATACCAAAAGAGATGGTGTGATGTACATATGTCAATAAATGCTGAAGAGCTGCTAAATGAGAAGTGTGAGGTGCCTGTAGAAACTGGCTGAGAGTCTGGACAGAAAATGATAAATCTGGCCTAGTATTTGTAAGAAAATTCAACTTCCCAACCATGGATCTGTAATAAGATGGATCAGAAATAAGATCCCCATCTTCTGGCAGTAGTTTGAGATTTAATGGCAAAGGTGTAACTGCAGATTTAACCTTGCCAGTGAAATCAATACCACTTGCTAGAAGTAAATCCTTGGCAAACTTCTGTTGAGTCATAGTAATGCAAGAAGGAACTCTATTAATCTCAAAGCCCAGGAAGTAGTGTAGACTGCCCAAGTCTTTGATACTGAATTCAGAGTGCAGATTTGCTTTGAGTGCCAGAATGGAAGATAGATCAGATCCATCTTATTACAGATCCATGTCAATTGGAGGACTGTGACCTTCTTCTTCTCCAACTAATGGATTGGACTCCATTGTTGATCAGTGAAGCTTTGTAGAAAGCTTGAAGACTAAGTTTCCAACTAACTATTCTGTTAACTGAGAGAAATGAAAAGAAAGGGAAAACATATTGTGGAAGAGGTATTTTATTGATTGTACAAAGTGAGTTTAGATTAGTATACACTTGAGTATATATAGACAATGATCTGTGGAGATCAGATTGAAGAAAGGAAGTAACTAACTACAGCTAACTAACTTTCTCTTTCCTCCAACTACTATCTAACTGATTTGTACACCTCTTTGCTCCACGTGGCAGTTGGGTTGTTGCTCCAACTGAATTAACTGAATTAGGCTCCAATACAGCTTCATTTTATCAAAACCTCAACAGCTCCATCAGGTCTACATGGTTTGCAGGGTCCATCTATAAACGAATTACTACTACCTATCATATTTGGAACCTGGTTGTCACGCGGATTTACCGCTTTCGAAGTGATAGTTCGAAATATGTATTCAACTTTTTTTTCGGTCTGAAAATATTAATAGTTACATATTTCATTTTTTAATGTCGAGTCCCATTACGTTGGTCAAATAAAATGACTTTTTCGGTGAAACTTCTATTTCTAGCCAGCAAATTACACCAAGTTCAAATGAACCACCTTGAATAATGTGGCATCCGCTACTGCAGGTTCTCCGTAAATACCTTAATTATAAATCTAAAAGAAATACTAAAAACTAGTAAGTACTTGTAATAAATCTAAAGGAAATATTAAGAACTAGTAATAATTTAGATTAGCTAATGTGACCAAATAAATATAATTTCGATTTAACTTTTTAGTTAAAAAAGACGACGAAATGTGACGAAAATTAAGATAATTTAAATCTATTCTTCTAATGATTTGATGCGCCGAAATATGACGAAATGTATATAGTTTCGACTTAATATTTTAATTATAACATAAGAAAAAATGTGTCGAGGCATGGATACTAAGATTGTAACAAATGTTAGCATATACGAAAAAAAAGGCTAGATCTCATGTTTTTATCCCACTATTGAGCCTCTTATATATGTAATATAATTACTAAGATTAATTAAAATAAGAATTTTAATTGAATTTTTAATATGAAATCTAGCTATATAATTTTTTATTATAAGTAACATATTTTATATTAAGCTAAAATTTGTATAATCAAAATATTACATGCTTATAAGTTACTTTTTCTTTTTATCGTACTTTTTAGTTTTTCTTGTTTTAGTATTTACATTCCAATGTCTACTCGGTCTGATTCAACCGCAATATATCATTTATGGACCGAACCAAACCGGTTATTAATTACTATGTATTTTTAAAAAAATCACTCTAAACAACCCTAAATCCTTCATTCCCTGAGCTATTTCAGTTCCGCCCCTTCGCTGCTACCCCTCCACATCCCACCCCACCCTGCTCAACGCCGACGCCAGTTCCCAGCGATCCCCGGAAGCTCCAACTTCAATCCAACTCAGGTATGTTATTTTCTTAAACAAATTAATACTCCCTCCGTCCCTAAAAGATTGTCACATTTTGACTTTTGTGGTCAATTACAACAAAATTTGATCACGAATTCTCACTAAACGAAAACTAATAATATAGTCTTGTGGGACCTCGTTAGATTCGTCTCAATATATATTTTTGAAATATCAACTTATTATAATTTTTTTACATTTAGAATAAGAGATATTTGTATTTTAAATCGTGTTTTATTGACCACCAAAAGTCAAATGTGACAATCATTTAGGGACGGAGGGAGTAATTGATTGTGTTTGTCTTGTAACTTGGAACCACCTTGAACAATGGAGAATCGTGTCTAGTAACATCTGTTTTTGTTATCAATTTCTTGTTTGCAGTTGAACGAACAAATGGCGTCGGAAGATGATGAAAGAACAGTGAAAGTAGAGACTTTGGAAACCAATTCAGGAAAATTCCCTCCAATAGTCGGATACTTCCCATCTCGTTATGACCCGCTAAAGAATTACCCGGCAAAAGACAAAGTGGATGCAAGCGTGAAAGTGTTCAAGGATATGAAAAGGACTAATAGGTTCCAGGTCAGGGTTAAGCCAAATAAGTCTGATGTTGAATTTGTCGGGACTAATTACGATGGCGAAGCCAGCAGGCCTCAGCTTTGTAATTATGCTCTTGCTGTGCTCGATAAATCTACCAACACTCTCAAGATGCTTCCCATTGCAGCTAATAAGGTGACTTTCTCATATTAACTAGGTTATGCTTATGCAGGTTTATCGCAGAAACTAACTTTTACTATGGACGAGATGTCCACGGGTTATGGACTCGGTAGGAACTTTGCCCTATTTGGATGTGGAGTTATATATATTGATCTTATTCAATTACTATATGATTGTCTTCATATTGGTAGTTTAATTGTGTTAGTTTTAGGTTTAGTATTTGTCTATATATTAAGTTATTAATAATCTTTATTGAGTGCTTGTATTGAAGTGAACCGAGGTGAAGGTTCAATTTAAATATTAACTTAGGTAAGGGTAATTGAGGTGATGCAAGGTGATTTTTTAAATAATGTTGTTTGGACTTTGGATACTGTTGTAATTGTGGAAGTTAATTTACTAAAATATTGACCGTTTATAGACTCAATAGTCTGGTATGACAATCGCTAATTAGTATGAGAACAACAATGAAGCCAAGGTGGCCATACTAAACTTATACTGAAACATTGCTATTCATTCAATAATCAAAGGCAAAATCAACAATGAGAACAGATTAAACAGTTCTGAGTGCATCTGTTCAATGTGTAACAGAACATCACGAATCATCCAAAGGAGAAGCCCCATACAAGACTTATACGTACTGAAGAAGTAGTAATGTCATGTTGAACAATCCATCACAAAAGTAATGATATGTAGAGCACCGATGGTAAATATCAAAAATGTTATAAAGGAGAAATGAAAATTTTGTGTGGATCAATCTGAATCATTTGTTTCCTTTTATGAATCATTTGTATACTCAAGCTGTATATGTAATTTTCCAGCTAAGAATTTTGTTTTTCTTGCTATTTTGGATTTTGAACTGATTTGTTTAATTTGTGATGGAAGATATTCAGGTTGGAACCCAAAGTTGGGAATGTTGAGGAGTTCGAGGATGTGCCTCAAAATGCTCTAACTGGAGAGGAGAAGGCCGAAGCTATGAAGGATTTGCAGCTCTTGTACTCCACAAGGAAGTCTGAGAGAGAGGTATATCTCTCTCTATACACTAATGACCAGCTGACTTTATTGTATTCTGTCTTTTTCGAGTTGCCCGACAAAATGATCAACTGGCCACTGGTCATTACCTTAACACATGGGTGAAGAGCTCCTATTGATTGTTGGTCTTTTCGATGTGGTATATCTTTTGACAGTATAAAAAGCGCAATGCATTACGTGCAAACGATGATGCCGAAACTCGACAAGATTTGGATAAGAAGATAGACAGTATTAATTTACCTGTGGAAGCTGATGAAGTTAATGCGTTATCAATCAACGAACGGAATGTACCACCTTATGATCTGGAAGCTTCAGACCCTAAGAGGGCTTATCCACTAGAGAAAATAATTTTCAATGGGGAATGGGGATATCTTTTGGATGTATTTAACATTTCACAAGCCGGAGGAGAAGTAACGCCTGAAGTTTTCCCAAGCTTTGTTTGCAACAGAGTTCATAAGTTGGAAAGCATGAAGGTAAACAGAGTATAGTTCAGTCAAACTGTTTTTTTTTTCAGAAGAAAGAGTCTGTGGCATGCGGCTAATAAGTTTTTTTTAATTACTTGGAGGAGGTATCTCCTAGGTTTTATAATTATTATCATTTGTGATGTTTATTTGACCTCTATATGTTCTCGCACACGTTTCTTACCATTTCTGTTTCTTTTTAGGATGAGAATGAGAAGAGGAAGCTTGCTGGTATATTTTCTTTTGTGACCCATCTCATTAAGTTCAAGGACAAACATTCGATGGACAGTGTGCGCTCAGTAGCTCATCATAGAATCCCGCAAATCTTATTCCACAAGTTTTCATCTATGTTTGTTGACACAGATTCAAAACGGCTTTCAACAGAGAAGATTGAGCTTCTCATCAGCTATGTGTTGGTTCTTACTCTGTTTGTTGATGATTTCCGCACTGACTTGACAGATATCGCCAAGGACTTGAGAATGCCTCCCGTCAAATTAAGATCTTATTACGAAAGTTTAGGGTGCAAATTTGTGCGTGACAAACAACTGTCGCTGGCCACCCTTTCACTCCCTTTGACGTTTCCTTCAACAACAACAAGGAGGAAGAAGCGAAGGAACTGAAAAAGTGGCTATGTGGTTCTGATGCTTAGAATTTGAAAATCATGTTATTCTGCTCCATCTAATGGTGAAGGCGGTTTGGTCTAGTCTTTCATTATTATATCTTGAAGTTATTTCAAGCAGTACAATTTTCCTCACTTATAACAAATATTTACAAGATATTTATAAGTGATATGGGTACTAGCTAATTGACGGGCCAAATATTGTTTATTTAGTTACGGACTAAATATTGTAACAAAAAAGAAGTTATGAGAAGCAGGGGCCTCGACAGCTCTTTGGATATGATGTTAGAGGTTATTGTTGGATATGCTTTGCAGGGGATTATAACTTGCTTGTTAACCACTTCTAAACACAAGGTTTGCTCTCAATGGAAATTGGATATAGGTTGCATGAAAAAGCGAGACTGTTTGACATCTTACACTCTAGTTTATTATCAATTGAGCTGTGTCCTGAGAGCGAACTAACTATTATAATCAAAATACTAAGAGCCGTCATTGGCCCAATTTAGTTATTACAACAGTAACTCAATCCAAAATTATATACTTCCTTCGTTCTTAAAAATTTGGTATATTTTAATTTTTGTGGTCAAATTTTATAAAGTTTAATCAAGAATTCTCATTAAACAATAAGAAATAATATATTAATGTAGGATCTTGTTAGATTCGTCTTAATATATAAATATGAATTTATTATAATTTTTTTGTATGTAAAATAAGAGATATTTACGTTTTAAATTGTATTTTGTTAATCATAAAAGTCAAAATATACTAACTTTTTAGGGACAGACGGAGTAATATACATAGAAGTATGTTCTTAGAGCATTCACACCAGTGTTCCTATTTAAATCCCTAAAAATTACTCCCAATATCAACTTTTTCATTTTAAGGGTTACATATTAACTTTTAGAACAAAACCAGATTCCTTATTTTGCACCTTATACATTTTTAAAATATAAATACAAAGCAGGTATAGATGATCTTTAGCTCAAAGGTGAATGTTTATTTTTGTTAACCAACAACAAAAAACAAAGACCAAGTATTTGACATGTTAAAACATTCTCATGGTTTTTGCAGTTTGTAGTCGCATCATTTTTATCTCCTGAATTCTTGATCGACATTTGCTACCTGCCAAACTTGGAGATAAATACTCATTTTGCATCAAGCAAAAGTTCGACTTTAAAAAAACAAATCAATTCCTCAAAACTATTTAATAAACTAAATAAATCTAACAAAATTTCACTTCTCCATCCACCAATCTTGAAGATTAAATCAACAATTATTCGATTATTACTTTTCCCTAAAATGAATTTACAAAAATATGTAAAGGTTGAGAATTTTTCAAGATTGAAATAAAAAAATGAGTAAATTAAATACTTGCATAATACTGAGTTTATTTCAATAAAAAAGAAAAAAGATGAAATTACAGTAGAAAGATAAGAAAATGAGAGGTGGAAGAGGTTGAAGGGAAGTATTGGGAGCCTTTGGAAATCCCAATTTTTTCACACTAGAATAGAGGAGTGTAAATATTTGTTGGGCTCCACTTAACTTAAGGAATCTGAAAATGGGTCTTTTAGTTGAATTTTTAGTGTTCACACCCTATATAAGTGCTAAGGATGAATATAGGGAAACTACTAATAATGCTCTTACTCCCTCCATCCCTAAATGATGGAGTCATTTGTCTTTTCACGGTCTACGAGACACGATTACAAAACGAAAATATTTTTAATTTTACATGTGTAAAAATTATAAGAACTTGATATTTTAAAAATATATATCGAGACAAATCTAACAAGATCCAATTTGACTATATTATTTGTTACCGGCTAACGACAATTTACGGTCAAAATATCCTAAATTTGACTCAAAAAATCAAAATGTCTCTATCATTTAGGGATGGAGGGAGTAATATTTCTGTGAATAATGGATTACATATTTCTTCGCATAGAATACGTTAGTACGCATGATCATGTCAGGCAGGGAATACTTTTAGATAAAACAAGTATCTATAGCATTATCAAATAATGATACAATTCATGAATATCAAATACGAACAATTTTACTCTTCAAAGTTAATACTGTCTTCATATTAATTGACTTTATGATTTTTAAAACACAACTTTAGTAATTAATTGCTTTGTTTATATATACAAAGCAAGCTAAATAGTTATAGTCTTCTAATGTCTATTGTCCTAAAAATATGTACATTTAGTCTGATCATTATATATCTTAAATTCTTAATTATCAAAAAAGAAAAAGTAATATCTATTGTCCTAAAAATAAATACTCTTTCAACTCTTTAATGTTAAGAACCATACTTTTATCATTTAATCATAAAGAGATATTTGTGACACAAAAAGTGAGGAAGCAATTAAAATGTGAAGCAAATTTAAATTGTTTAACAGCACCAAAAATAAATTAACGTACCCAATAGTTAAGAATGGAGGAATGTTAAAATTTAATTTTATCGCAACAAATATAAATATATATATATATGTTATTTTCTCCATTTTTTTAGTTGTCGTTCTAGCACTTTTAATGTCAATTAAGAAATAATATTATTCTATACATATATGATATATATCCCTGATTTATTAACAATCAATAATTACATTCATGTATTAGTATTCTACTCTGAATACATTATTATTTTGGACTCATTCTTAGTACAATTACATTAGTTACAACACAATTATGTTTGGTAATACGTCTATTCATGAATTGCAAAACAATTACAATAATTACGCCATAATTACATTTGGTACTAAATCTACTAGTTTCTTTTTTCTATCGCTAGATGCCTAGACAACCATTAAGTAGGAAATACGTACTTATTATTTGATGACAAACGTTAATCTACGAATTAATATCGCTAGACAACCATTAACATATATAGTATGAGAGGCTTATAATAATAAATAAAATTTAGTTATTCGAGTATTTCAGGGCACGGTTACCTAAATAAAATAGTTAGAATAAGGGTTTTATCCTCTTCAACAAAATTGATATCAGCTTAACAACGAAAATTCCGTATTAGAGTTTATCCACATTCTACAAAAAGATTTTTAATGTCCAATCATTCTTTCAATAAATAGGGGACAAATCTACGCGAAATTGAGGGGATATTAATTTTCATACAAAACCAAATCCTAGAAAAAACAATTTTAATAATATTTCTTGCCTAATATTCATTCAACTAAATCTTCCATGACCAAATAAAGTAGCAAAAATAAAGCAAAATATACTACCTTCCTTGCATTACCAACCTTTTAATTAAGGCCATAATCTTTCTTATTTTTCCTACTCATTTACACATAATAAGCATCATGTCAAATTTTTTGCTTAATTACTTCTTCATTACCAATTAGTACCTTAATATTCGATCCAACCCCTATATATAATACTAATATAAACATCTACATTACAAATTATTCATTCAACAAGTACTAAAATCAGCTATGGCTCTCAAACATTTTGCTTCAATCCTTCTTTTTGCTTTGTTTTTCTCATCTCTTCATGAAATTGAAGCAAGAGATAGCCTAATGTTCAACAAAATTCCAAGCAAATTCAACCAAGATATAGTAGTTGAAGTCAAGCAACCAAATCAAAAACAAAATTATGTATACAGAATACCATCTCACCATGCTTTCGACCCGAACCAACAGCAACAACAACAAGATGAACAGCAAGACCTCAATGCCTATGTGACTCAACCAGAAGGCTTCAATAACTATAAACCGAAAATGGAAAAGAACAGTGAGTTCGATTTCGTTGGCACTGAGGGTGTTTCTGTCATCGACAACAACAAAAACAGTTACGAACACAATGGTTTCGATAACAACGACTTCAACACAAGATTCGTTGACGCCTCTGAAGCAACCACCAACAACAAGTACAACAACAATTACTATGGCAATGGTGCAAGCGACGTAAACAGAGGGGAGCCTGAGGGGATGAGTGACACAAGACGCATAGAAAATGCTAAGTATTACAAAGGTGGCATGTTCGATGACAAGACTGATGAATATATCAATTATGATGAAGAGCCGGGCTTCAAAAATGAAGACAACATGCCTTGAGTTATGTTTCTAGTATTTAATGATTAAGTAATCCTAGATTTATTTTGGTAAATTTGATGTTTTTACAATGCTTTTGAAATTGAAGGATGATTACAGATTCGTTCCATTAAAGTCATTCATATATGTCATATTACGTTCCTTTAAAGTCATTCATATACCTATAAGACCCTCATTGTAATAATCTTTTTGTATGCTGATTTCCTTGGGCAGATGTCCCCATACGTAGGTGTTCAGCACTGAATTGGGTTAACAATCTTTGGGTGTTTTTACTATTTTATTTATGTTGCTGTTGCTTTTACGGTTCTGTTCTCAATTATCGTAATATTAAAATCAAGTGATATAACAGGTGGAAGAACGGTTGCAATTTTACTAATATGCACGAGTAACACAACTTTCAGTCAATAGTATTATATTCTTCTTTCAATTTCAAATGCGTGTAAGGGCCATATTTAATTGAAATTTATATTACAGAGCTTGTTTCTAATTTTGGGTAATGATAACTTACAAGAGATGTTGGGGTGTTTGGAAGAAATTTCCACAGGTTTTTGTTATGGTTTGGTTGGTACGGGGGTTTCAAATTCTGGACAAATGTTCGGGAAAAGAATTGATATTGTGATATGGAATGATTTTGATTTCATAAATTCTTGCCCGTAATTGTTGCCTTTTGAATGGTAAGAGTGTGAACGTACTAAGCTTTCATTTGCAAATTATAACCGGAGATGAGTGGAAAAAATGATGCACGAAAAGCTTCGATGCTGCAAACGACCCGGGTATCGAGTTACTATGTTGGGGTTGAACGTTACCAATTTGGGTAATTATCCGGTACTATCGAGCTAGGTAGCAAACATATTATTCTTGTATCGTTCGATAAGGACGTGAGCATGTATCGAGCTGGGTTTTTTGAAACGGCCGACGAGCAAGCGCCGGGTTGTCCCTGAATTTCTATTTAAAAATTCTATTTTAGGTTCTCTCCAATAATATTTAATTATTAAAATGCCACTTCATGCAAATTCGTTTCAATACTAGTTTTATTTTGTTCATTAAAATTAATTATGATTAAAATATAACATATGTTATATACTATAAAAAATAGGATAATCCAGAGGACCCGAATTTACCTGATAAGTTATCGAGTAAAAAGTTAATTTCAATATTGCTCGATAAGAATACGAGCTGATAATAAACCCGAATTTTTCGAGTCGGATTAGCAGCACTACTTAGACATTGTAGATTGTGGGAATCGAGAGTCCAGCCAATGTACTCTATTCTAAACCTCCCCTTAAATTTATTTGTAAATTATATTTGCATCATCGTTACATCTTCAAGTAAATTCTCCAAAATTGACTCCTTTGTGAATCAAACACACCATCCCATGAATGGACAATATATAAACGGTTAAACCATCTCTTTCAATAATGCAATTATTACTTTAACGACTGCGACTAATATTTTTATCTTATTATTCTGGCAATCCAGATGGAAGTACTCCAAATTATAAATAATTACGTTAACTTAATACTACCAATACTTTATTTACTTCTAAACAGCTAAAACAAGTGGTTGATGTGAACTCTTTGCGAGTCCGGTTACTCAACCAAAACTCACTATATAAAATCAATTTCAATTAGAAACTTGGACTTAGTCCGAGGATATGACCTCTAATTAAGTTCATTCTTTAAAATGATGTATGTTACTCCCTCCGTCCCTAAATGATTGTCACATTTGACTTTTGGTGGTCAATAAAACACGATTTAAAATACAAATATCTCTTATTCTAAAGCAAAAAAATTATAATAAGTTGATATTTCAAAAATATATATTGAGACGAATCTAACGAGGTCCCACAGATTATATTATTTCTTTTCGTTTAGTGAGAATTCGTGATCAAATTTTGTTGTAATTGACCACAAAAGTCAAAATGTGACAATCTTTTAGGGACGGGAGGGAGTATAATTTATTTATACTTTCTCTGTCCCTAAAAGATTGTCACATTTTAACTTTTGTTAGTCAAACATTACAAAATTTGATCATAAATTACTATTAAACGATAAGAAATAATATAGTCTTGTGGCATCTTGTTAGATTCGTCTCAATATATATTTTTGAAATATTAACTTTTTATAATTTTTTTGCATGTAGAATAATAGATATTTATGTTTTAAATCGTGTTTTGTTGACTACCAAAAGTCAAAATGTACAATCTCTTAGGGACGGAAGGAGTATTACATAAAGTCTATTCGATCCTATTTTATTTGATTTCGAGTTGTTTGGATTGATTCAGTACCAAGTTAGTACGTAGAAATCATATTTTTCCTATTTTAACCGGTTTCAGATCTATATTCATCTCGAAATCTATGTCAAGTCGAGTTTTATGATTACTCGGTTAATTTTAATTTGGTCCAAAATATAAAAAAAAAATTGAACCGATTCGAGTCTATTCAATAATCAGTTAATGCCAACTAAAAGGTGTCGGCACTACCTCTTGGGGTGAACCAAGCAATAAGTAGTGACACACTCACACCTCTCGAGTCCAAACAGATCACCTACCTAAAGGCTTATTTTTATTTTGGACCCTGAACTATTACGTAAGTTTCAAATTGGACCCTGATACTATCTTATGACTCATTTTGGACCCTATACTACGCTTTGTCTCATTTTGGACCTTAAAATGCCAAATAAAAAAAAAGCCCCTACCTAAATCATACGGGCATTGACTCCATCTATTTCATCCGATGTACCATAAATAATAAATTTCCTGATCTCCTCAACCCCCAAAATATCTTTCCATTTTAAATAAGTTGATTTATATAATTTTAAAGTTAAGATTGTACGCATCAATTAATACCGTAAACTTTATTAATTGTGATCATGAAAAAATAAAACATGACGCTCTTTTTAGGAATGGAGTTAATGATCATTTAACTTCTACTCTTGGCCATCAATTTCTCTATAACAATGTGTAGCAGAGGAACACAAAGTTTCTGGGACGACACTCGTTTGACGTCGTCGTAAGAGCTTGAATGGAACACATTGTTCTGTTGCTCAATGTGGTTTGCATTTGTGTCGAAAACTCTTCTTTTGTTCCCACCTGACTTCATTCCCATTAGCATCCCAAGTGGTACACTTTGATCTGGAAAAAATGATTTTGTAGACTGCCACAAATGCCAGAAATTAGAACAATCAATATACTACATCCCATTTTAATTGTCCTGTTTCTCTTCTTTTCCATCTAGACAATTAAAATGGATCGGAAGTACAAATAAATACTCACGTTGCACGGGGCTGCAGGTTCGGTGTAGTGGTTAGACATTCGATTGTAAGGATATAGGTCAAACAGTTCAAACCTTGATCGTTAGGCGTAAGAACTTACCTCAGTGTCGAGATTGGAGGAAGAAAATGAAGAGAAACTGTATGAGGGCATGTGTAATGAACATGGTTCAGCTACAGAATCATTTTGATTTCCCTCTGCAACTATTCCTAATGTCATATTCATTATTCCAAGTCCTAATGGCCACCCAGTGGTCCTCTCATTATTTCTTCCAAGACCTAGTGGCCACCCTCTGAGGTTCTCATTGTCCTAAAAATAATGCCACCCAAGATCACATTAATAAAACTTGATTTAAAATTATGACATCAATACTCGAGCGGTTTCATTGAAATTTAGATGTGTCCCTCATCGACTATATAACTAATAAGTTACAAGATTCGGGTACTACTAGATCAATTCGATGTTCTTGATAAGTACCCTCGACAAGAGACGAACATCAACAGATAACACTTCTTAATTAAAGAAGTAGCATAAATAAGTAGAAGCATGTAAGTAGACTACGAGAGACGAAAGTTAAAGTAAAGAAGACTAAGCAAGTAAAGAAAGGAATAGATATGGACCTTAGTTACCATTGATGTGGTTGTATGAGAAGCTCGCTCTAAGGAGCTAGGTAGAAGCGTAGGAGATCGTGAGCATTGATTACTGGTGAATGAACCTTCCTATTAGGTAAAAGAAAGGTTGTTGGGAAGATTGACAAAGACTTAGAAACCATTTTATAACTCACCTCAAGAGAATTGAATAGTCCCATGGGTCCTCGTTTTGTTCTCATTAATTTACTCCAACTAATGATCTCTGCAATATTGGTACTCTATCAAAAGGTTGCGAATGAACGTAGAAAATTCAATTCGACTTATATTTTTATCGGTACGAAAAAGTTCTGCTTATGACTTAATGTATATTGATAAATATCAAATCAAACGATAATATTTAAGGTTCGGCGAAACAGAATGAATAGTTCGATTTAGTTTCGCTCGCCTATTTTGGAATTATGATAATATAATTTTATTTTCAAATATTATTTCGGCTAGTCTGTAATAGTATCATTACAATTTTATATTTTACTTGATCTTATTTTGAATTTTTGAAATAAATGAAAAAAATAGATAAGTTTAATTTGGAAATGGACCAAATTTTTTGTGAACAATGCGATAAATCAGAACAAACTCAAACCAAACAGGGACTACAAATACTTGGCGAAATCGAACACGAACCCCCAATCTTAGATTAGCAGATTTTAAAGCGAGCCGAACCTTTGATTCGACACTCTGGGACTGAACTCAAACGCAGCTATATTCCATATAGTTCGATCCGTTTATATAGCCCTATCTACAAATGTGGGTTAGGTGTTTTAAAATATTGGTCATATAAAAATTGATTACACAATAAAAATATAGCATTTCAAAATTTAGTACGTAGTAATATCAATTTGTGTCGTTAAGTATTTCTTAAGCATCGCCGATGGCTCAATAGCCTAGTGGCATCCGGCCCAACCTTTCATGTAAGAGGTCATGGGTTCGAACCTTGTTGGAGACATATTTGTCTCATATTATACTCTAACTTAAAAATTTAGTTAATTATTTCATTTAGTTAATTAGTATTTTTTAAGATATTTAGTTTTGGTGAAAATTAAAATTTAAACAAAAAAAACTAATTCAGTGGTCACAAATCACTTCAAGTACAATATTTAAAGTTGTCCTCAAGCTTCAAAGTCTAGGCAATAATTGGGCACATTAGGATTTCGATAAAAGTAGTGCACATCTCTTGCTATACAGTATGCAGTGCTCTTGCAATTTGGTCGAGTGGTTCGTTTTACTTCATTACCCTTTAAATAACTTTCACCAAACTGTGTCCTAATGTTTGTATCATTTATAAATGATACGCTCATTGAAGACGCTCCCACTTAATTAGCCCATCGTTCAACAGAGGAGGTGAATTTGGGATGTGCCTCTAAAAGTTCGGTACTCCACCTCAAGAGTGCCTAGCGTAGGCTGGGTAACCACCACAAGAAGATCCTCCCTTGAACAAATGCAGAGTTACTCATGCACCTGCCGTGAATCGAACCCACACACTTGTGAAAAAGTACACTCTTATAGTGAAACTTCTTACCATTTGAGTTATGTCCCGTGGGCTGTTTGTATCATTTATGACTAATGATGTAGTGGAAATTGTTTGCAATTCTACTGATAGATTTTGATCTTAACTCTTGGTATATGAATATCATTTCATACATTGTTTGAACCACCCGAATTTAGAATTTCCATACGGGCGAAGTAGAATGACCAAAATTTAACACACTTTTCAGTTTAAGTAATCGAATTTTAGTATTTTTACAATAGGATGATCAAAGTGAAAAAATTAGTAAAGTTTAGATTTCTTTCGCCTCTCCATATTCATTACTTGTCATATTCATTACTAATTTATAAAAAACGAACTGTATTGGTTGAGTAATAATGTTAGCTAATTAAATGAAAACATATGCATAATATATTAGGAACAAAAGTTTAAAAAAAATCCAAATATTCATGATAATAATGACATTGCAATTCTACATTACTTATTAAGTGCTTCTAGTGATTGGTGTACAATATTACCTCTGCGAATTAATATTGTGTAAATTATTATTTTAGTTAGTTCTCACTTATTCAAAAAATTGTTGCCATATTTTTAAAAATGCATATCATCAAATACATTTGATAAAGAAATACGTAGTTGAAATAATTAAATACATCTAGAAGAAGTGATGGAAATTAGATAATGTATGTGATTAACTTTTCAATATACATAAGTGTCACATGTGAATTGATTATAAAAAAAATCAGGGGGTTTTAAAAACCCTTTTAATTTTCATTTCCCATATTTACTCTAACTATTAGTTTAGACTTTTTATATTCGAATTTGTAATACCATTATATTCATATTCTCAACACAAATTCATAAAAAGGAAAAAATATACTAATATTATTTTTACAATGTATCCAAGTGCGCATGTAAAATGAGTATTAAAAATAACTTAAGGGTTTATCACAACATCAATCACTTGAGACATAGATTGGGACTCATTTAACAATGTTTTGGCACTATTTTTTTTTATCTCAAAATAGTTGACGTTTTAACATTGAAAATTGTATTTTTACATTCTCAATGAACTTTTTTACTACTTTTTCTATTGAAATTAGCAGCCAACCAATGATATAGTTCCAAATAATTGTATTTCTACTTTTTCAGTGTACTTTTTGACTAGTTTTATTTTTTCTTAATCTATGTGCATATTGCTAGAATGTCAACTATTTCGGGACGAAGGGAGTATTAATTTGAAGAGATGACGGATTGCAACATTTTTAAATATAAATGATTGATAAAAACGTTTTAAAACATAGATTATAAACTACGAACATCTCGTAAATATAAGTGATTGTTGGCCCATTAGGCTATTTGAGTCAATCGAATAGCCTAGTGAAAAAGTCTCTTGCTAATGACCAGAATTTCCTGGGTTCGAAACTCACATCATCGCTAATTTACAAAAAAAGAAAAAGTAAATGTAATACACATTTTACAAGAACGCTTGAATACATAGTAAAATTAATACGTACTATTCGTGATATATTCTACAGGTTTTTTTCATGCACCTGGGTTTTCACTATCTTCTAAGGTTGTAATCTAAAGTACTTATCTTTTTTAATAAACACCTAAACTTTTGTTTTTCAGTATTCTAATTTGATATACACTTCGAAATATAAGGTTCTGTCCCAATGAAAATCAAGCCTGAATTGAATGAAGAGTAAAGACTGCTTAGCACTTTGAACTCCAATTCTTTATCAATTTAGCTATGTCCCGTAACGCAGCTGATAAAATGAGTAGAACTTTAGTTTTATCTACCTGAGCTGTCTAGCACGAAAAAATGAAGAAATCAATAAAATGGAACCGTAAACAACGTAAGTACTGCCTCCATCCTTAAATGATTGGTATTTTGACTTTCATGGTCAACAAAACACAATTTAAACGTAAATATCTATTATTCTACATGAGAAAAAAATATAAAAAGTTGATATTTAAAAAATATATATCGAGACGAATCTAACAAGATCCCACATGAAAATATTCTTTCTTATTGTTTAATGAGAATTCTTGATTAAATTTTTAAAGGTTGACCACAAAAGTCGAAATGTACCAATCATTTAGGGACGAACACGTAAGAAGCAAAAATATACTCCCTCCATCCCTAGAAGATTGGTACATTTTTACTTTTGGTGATCAAACTTTATAAAATATTTGATCAAGAATTCTCATTAAATGATAAGGAATAATATAGTCATGTCTTGTTAGATTCGTCTCAATAATATTTTTGAAATACCAACTTGTTATAATTTTTCTGAGGTAGAATAAAAGATATTTATGTTTTAAATTGTATTTTGGTGACCATCAAAAGTCAAAATGTACCAATTTTTTTAGGGACGGAGGGAGTATTTGTTTAAAAGAAGCAAAAGTATTTAATGAAAATAAGAAAAGATAGAATAAAGGCTTTTTTCATCTAGGCCCCTGAACTAATCTTTTTTCCCCGAATCAGCTCTTGGTGACCTTTTTTTTCCCAAATAGGCCCATGTACCCAAGAAATGGCACCTCAACTTTTCTTTTTAAAATTTCTCTCATTTTAAATATTAGATAGGGGGCAAATTAGTCTAACCACATTTAAAACTAACTCAACCTAATTATAAACTAACCCAACCTCAAATATTTAACCCAGCCTTATAAAAAACATCATCTTCAACCTTTCACCCCATCCCCATCCCCACCCCACACCCACCCCACCTTTCTTCTTCTTCTTCTTCTTCTTCTTCTTCTTCTTCTTCTTCTTCTTCTTCTTCTTCTTCTTCTTCTTCTTCTTCCTTCACCTCTCTACCGATCTGCTCAACAACGGTCACCATTACTTTCCTTCACCATCGCCGCCATCATTTAGTAAACCAACTCATTTATATATAGAAACTCGAAAGATGCCATTGTCGACCATAGCAAAATTCAAGGGAGGTACAAACAACCCTTCATTCGAATCGTCCGAAACTGCTTTATTTTCTTGTTTTGTTGATGGAAGCTTATTAATGGGGTTTTGGTTTTCTTGTTCCCAAATATGCTCTGTTATATCTTGTTGATGAAAGCTTGTTAGGATTTGCAGGGGGCTGGGGGTAACAGATCCGATTTGCAGCCTGCAGGTGCATGGGGAGGGGGGGCTGCTTCAGGGGTGGGAGGGGGAGGGGGGCTGCTGTAGGATTGGAGGGGTGGGGGGCTGCTTGTAGGGTTGCAGGGGTGGGGGCTGCTACAGGGGTGGGGGGCTGCAGGGTAACCTGTCAGTTATGCCTTTAGGGGACTCTACGGTGCCTTAGCTGGTTCCCAATCCTCCTTCAAAAGTAGTGATGTAGGCGGATTGCTAGGGTTGCAGGGGTGGGGGGCTGCTGCATGGGTGGAGGGGTGTAGGTGGTGTCGCATGTGGGTGGGGGAGGGTTTTTTAATTTTTTTAATTTTTAAGTTATTAATAATAATTCTATTTATTTTTAAAAAGTTTCGATATATTTCAAATCTAAAAAATCGAATCCGAATATGGAATACAACTAGAATATACAATTTAAATACAAACATGAATTCGAGTATTTAAATACGAGAATGTCAAAATATTTTTTTTTGTCTGGCACCTGAACTTTTTCTTCAACTTTGGCGCTTAAATGTTTTTTTCCGGAATGACACCTGAACTTTTCTCGAATATTTCCCTCCAAAAACTCATATTTTCAATATCACTAACTTGCCCCTGAGTTAAGGAAATTTTAAAGGTAAAAAACCTGAAAAATTCAGAAAAATGTGAAAAATAAAAGTTCAAGTGTCATTTTTTGGGTACAAGGGCCTATTTGGAAAAAAAAGGTCACCAAAAACTGATTTGGAAACTTTTAATTAGTTGAGGGGCCTAGATGAAAAAAAGCCTAGAATAAATGTTGTAGATAAGTAAAAGAGGGTCCCTGAAAAACCCAGTTAAGCCCTGCTCTATCGAACAACCCAAAGCCCTCAATGGCCAGCATCGCCGCCGCCAGAACTGCCCTGCGCTCCGCCACCTCCACACTTCGATCCGCCGCTTCAAAGCCTAAAATGGCATCTTCCTCTCCTTTTCGCATCTCTTCCCAAAAACCCCTATCTGCCCGCATTTTCAGGTCTCCTTAATCTGCACATACTTTTTTTATTCTCATTGTTCATTTTCTTTTAATTCCGATTGAATTATATATATATATTTTTTGTATAGTATTTGGTCAAGAATGGATCCAAAAATAGTGTTATTAAACTATAATTTCTTATTAACATGCAATGTGAATCAAATCGAAGTTTATGTGTCAAGATATATGGTGAATTTTGGTAATTAAGCAATTAAAATCTGTTGACATTTTATTTTGATGTGCCTGCCTTCAGTTTTGGTTCAAGTTGTCTTGTTTCTTAATTCTTATCACCTCATTTTGAAAGATCGTCATTTTTTAAATTTGAATTGTGACTTTTTTTTACATTTTGAATCCTTTTGGGATAGAGAGAGCGTTAGGGGTTAATTGCATTTTTTTTATTTTGTAGGTCGCCGGTAGAGATGAGCTGTGTTGCGCAGTCGATGCTTCCTTATCACACTGCAACAGCATCAGCATTGCTCAATTCGATGCTCTCTGTGGCGCCTCGGGGCTACGGTTGGTCTATCGAAGGTATACAAGTCACAGTTTTATGTATTCAATCATTGCTATGCTCCAATTCATTTGAAAAATAGTACTACATTCATACATAAAAGATTGTTGAAGTTCATTTAAGATGACCAAGTTTGATTTATAATTGTCAAAAGTAACAACCTTGGTAACCTTAAATGGCGCAAATAATTGTGGAAGTACTACCATCCAATATCTAATTGATACACTCCCTTCATTTCAATAAAAAATAGTCTAGTTCTGATTCGAGGTTTTATCTTTGATGGTTGACTTTAGTAACTTTGAACTCAATATACTTGTACGTGTACTATTTGATGAAAAATATATTAAAAGATGGTATCTCAACGTATCTTACTATTTACGTGATAAGTGCTATTCAAATCAAACTTATGCGAGTCAGCTTGCTATCTTTATGAAATGGAGGAGGTACATTTTACCAAGTATTATTGAACATATCTGAAAGTGTTTGAGTAGAAATGTTAAACCTTTAACTAACAGAACTGAAAAGTTAGTCAATCTTCTAGGGATGGAGGGAGTATTTGCTTACCTCTTTTGTTGATTTATCTATTGAAAGCATTGGTTCTAATTGGTCTATAAATGTGTGAATCACAGTTTGAATACTTACTTAATTTTTTACGAGCTTCGTGTTTTTCCTTCTATTAGTTTATATGTATTATAAGAGTATCATTGTTTACGGATTGCATAAAATTTAGTTTGGGAAAAATTGATTGGAACTAACCCAAAGTGTTACCTTTTCTGTTATAGTTGAATTGTTAATCAGTTACGTAGTTTCCACATTAAAAGGTGAAATAAAATTCATATGAAATTCTTCAATTGGAGAAGTATAGTGAGATATACAGAGGCTGGTGTCATGGAGATAATATAAGGTAGAAAGATTATTGTGAATTAAAAAGAATTGGGCTCTTCCACTTTTAGCAGAAAGCTTATATAGTGGTTCCATTTCATTCAATTTTCAAGACACATTGTTTTTCAATTTTTTTTTCTTTACTTTGTAGGTTATGCTTTTATTTTAGTTTTTGTCTTGGTATCTTATTGACCTTTGTAAGTTTCTTAAGGTAAAGAAGTGTATATGTTCTTGTAGGTCTATACGAGGATCGATGAAGAACGTGACTTAAGATGTAAAGAGATGTCCTGTCTTAGTTTATGTTGAGTGCCAATATGTTGGTGCAGGAAACATTTGGCTAATGTCAGGTCACAAAAAGGGCATAGTTTATCAGGTTACTATGAGATATACATTTAGGAAAATAGATCTAGCAATAAGAGTGGTAGATCCAAGCTCTTTGGCTAGTAGATATCTTTGTTAACTGTTCACTTTATAAGATTTATGCCATTTACAGTCTTTTGTGGTTCATTAATACCCTAATTGTAAAAATTATGACCAGTATAGTGTTAGACTTTTGTTGTGTAAGTTCATTGAAGTGTCTTAGCATTCTTAAAATTTTGATTCTATTCAGGTAATAATGCAACGAAAGTCTTTGTTTCTGCATTGTGAGATCAGAAAATCATTTCAATGCATGGTATTCACTCATATTACTAATTCATGGTATTCACTCAGATTCCATTGATGACTTTTGATGATTACCTGGAGGTCAGGCGAAGTCTCTATGCATGCAATCTAGGAGAATGTTAAGTAGAGCACCAAGAGAAGAACTATAACTTTTATTGGCTATTTTGATTCCCATGTTTTCAATTTCAGTAGGTATAAGATATGGAATACTGAGTCTGATGAGTATAATTTGAGGCCATGAGTGGATTAGAAATGTTTGATCTCGCTGTCTATATTGAAGTTTGTGAGCCTTGCTCACCCAGACGAGATATTTTTCCACCCATTATGGTCTAATGTACTTTTATTATTCTGGTAATCAAGAGCTTCAACATTAAGCAATACCTTTAATTTGATTTTTGTACCTTCAGTGTCTGTGTATATTGGTCACTGAGATGTGAAATTGGATGGTTATATCTGCTAAATAAATACATCTGTTAATCTATATTCTTAGATTATACCTAGTATCCTGGTATCTTGGAGATGTAGAATTATATGTGACGGTAAAAACCAGAACAGTATAATTGTTATTGTTGAGTGCACATCAAGACTTGCATTATCTTATCAAAAAGTCATTGAATATATTTAAACGGTTAGTGTTTAGAATCAATCAGGGTGAGCCCTTCCATTTTTTCTTGATTTTGAAATTCTACTCTCTTTTTATGATATAGGGCTGTGATTAATGGTCCTTGGCTGAATCTTGGCATGAAGGTGTTCAGAATTGCGTTTCATCCAATTTATACATTGCAGTTTTCTGTTGCTGTAGACGATATGCATGTATAACAAATCATGGTTCTGGACTTCAAGAAGTTTGAGTAGATTTCATAATTGATTGCTGTTTTTATATTAAGAATAGTAATTAATTAGTGTGGCTACAAAACGATATCATGAAAATAAGTAAAACCAATTTAGTGTTACATGCTTAAATTCTAAAGTGACTGAAAATATTATAGAAGTATTGCATGTCTAGCAAAAGAAGATATAGATGTTCCTCCTTCAGTTAAAAAATCCTCAACTCCCTCAAGATTGAAGTCATCATTGGGTTTTCCCTCCATGAAGCATAGTATGTTTGTTCACAGAAAGCTCTGGTTCTTGAGCCCTGCAGAGTCTGCATGAGGCTGGAAATGAAAAACCTTTCTTTGGTGGCTTCTTATTTCTTCGTGCTCCATCACTGTTAAGCAACGCCCCATTTTTCTCCGAATTTGCCCTGCTGGATAAATTAGTCCTCCTTCTAGGAATTCCATTAACTTCTCCTTTCTGTGATGGAGTTGCCTCTGTTTGACCCTGCCCTTCATTAGGGTTCAGCCATCCAGGAGATGTAATGTTGACTGGTGTGTTATTCGATTGTGTTATGATGCTGAATTCGAATTCAGGTTCTTTTCTGGAAACTGTTGGGTGGCCCTTCGGGGAAAGAGGGAACTGGCGGAGCAGGGGAGATCGCTTAGTCGCACTCTTCTGCTCCTGGACGCATACTAGTGCTGTAAATGAGAGCGACTCACATGAGCCTCTATCTGCAGCAAGATTCGAGGGCATTCTCCTTTGCCTCATGGTTGACATTGCCGAAGATGGATTTAGTACTAGCAATGAATCATGCATATATTTGAACATAAGCGCGAAGTATTAGCTTATATAGGGAAAATTGGTTCCATGACTAATTGTTTATTAGTAACCTCAATTATGTGAAAGATTGTTATAGAGCCTGCAGAGAGTGTCGAGGTTTGTGGATGCATGTTTGAATAAGTTGAAGATGTTTGATGCTAACAAGGAAACTCAAGCTGAAAGAGACACCATTTACTTAGATTTTATGGTTGATTTTGTGAAGATGTGATTATCGTATTTGAAGAACTTAAAATCCTAGGCACTTGTTTAGGGTGGGTATTACAATGCTATTTTGTCATTTAATCTTAAACCGTATTAACAATAAGCCGAAAACTTCAAGTAAACGTTTCAGACAACTAATGCTCATGTCTCAAGTGTTATTGCCTAAGATGGTTTTAGAAAGACGGTCTATTGAGAATTGCACGTTTAGTACGCTTTCTCCAATGGAAAATATGTAGTTTAAGATAATAATTTGTTAAAACTCTATTTTAATATGCAAAAAATTATTTACAGTATTTTAGATTGGAGGGAGGGTAAGTCTACAAAATGTCATCCCAATTTGTTCTCGTTTTGAATTGGAGGACTTTGGAAACAAGACATGTAAAGAAAAGTTATCTGCAGTTCTTTAAGGATGAGAATTACAAAATTATATATGATATTATATTGTAATTAAATCCTAAAATAAGCAATGCAAACCTAAGTTTCAAATGAACAACCTACAGTCCTTGATGAATGTCGTCTCCGCTTAAATATTACCCAAGTCTACGTACATATATATATATATTTTTTGTTAATACGAATAATACATTACAATCATGAAACATTAATACAATTCGTAAACTCGTAAATTCAAGGAAAGATGCGACTAACATCAACCTACTGAGAGAAATCATCTCTCTAACCAATTTCCTTGCTTGTAAGAGGACTCGAACCCGAGACCTTCGTTAAAGATATCATCATATTTGGCACTAAAATAAAATGTCTTGACAAGTCTACGTGTACTGAAACAACTGAAAGTGGTTACTCAAACTCATAAAGTGTGGGAGCATAAACCTATTAAGCGGAATATAAACCTCCAAAAAGAATGCAGTAATGCATAACCAAAGACTTCTTATAAGAGTTTGACTTACAGTACCTAATATTGCTAAATTGAATGTCTTTAATTTAGTTTTACTTTTTTTTATTAATTAGTGATGAAAATATGAATATTTTTATAAATAACGTATTCAAAAATTATTAATTAATAGACCGTTATTAGGATATGTGCTAACTAATGTACAATTAAAATGAAAATATAAGACAAATAATCTCCAATAAAATTTGAACTCCAGACCTCCACTTTCAAAGTTTTGACAAAGTATCAACAGGCCATTAAGCCATCAGCGTAATTTCCATAGATTTCAAATTAGACTCCTATAAATTTTACTTACATTTCCTTTCAAATTTGAATTTATTTCCATTTTATATTGTGTTGGTCAAGACTCACACTGGAGTTGTAATTTCTCGTATTGCAAAGTTGGCAAAGGTAATTAGACCAAACACATCCATCGTGACCGTTATCGTGCCCTAATATCAAATGAGACTTACAATAGATTCACGGAAATTTCTTCATTCATAAGCAATGACAAACACTTATAAACACTGATCGTCATCATGTTCTGAGCAGACGATGACTCTCAGTGACTTTTTCATCGTGAACTTAGGACAAGATGGCGGAAGAGTAGTGTTTATGCATGTTTATCAGTGTTTATGAATGAAGAAGTTTCCGTGAGTGTATAGTGAGCTTCATTGTGACTTCAGGGCACGAAGACGGTCACGATGGGTAAGTAGACAGATTTTTTAAAATTTCATAGGTAAACTGACCAATAAATCATCAAAGTTCAGGGGTAGAAAGAATGTAATCATATAATTATAATCTCTGTTTTATGTATGAGATAAAGTTTGATGTAAAAAAAAAATGTTAAAAAGAATCACACACAAAATATATTAACATCTTCTTGATTCCTTAATTTGTGGATTTATCGATTAAAGTCCCACTTAAATATATTTTTTTATCATATAGTTATTTCTAATTTTTATCAGTTTGAGAAAGAAAAAAATTATCGTTCATTTTTATTATGGAGTAACAATATTTTATTCGTTTAGCAAGGAACGTACTAGATGTTGATGAATACCAACTGTAGTATTCAAATTACATAAAAATCTTAAAAGAAAAATATAAGAAAAGGAGACCAGGACATCTTAACAAAAGTAGAATACATAAAATACTCTAAAACTTATAATATTTCTGTACAAACATATTTCGATATATTTAAATAAGTTCTTGTTAAGCAATAAACTTAGATATTGTCATTAATTAATTTATCCTACTCTTATGAAATTTTTTATTTAATTTAATTAATACTAATTACATTTTGTCAATATATATAAAAAATTACTTATAAATGTAAATTCAAGCCATACAAATATAATGAAGTTATAAAGAACTACTGTATAATAAAGTACTACTAGTATTACATCTAGAAAGTATACTAATAGGACAAAAATATAATAATACACGTGACACATGTACGTCCTCATCGAGAAATTTTGAAGAATACCCCCTTTTCTTTTCTTACTAACTTTTGTACCCCCCCCCCCCTCCCCCTCTTTTTTGTTTCAATATTCTCCCTCATAATTTTACTAAATTATCCTTTTTGAATCCTACCCCTCTTCTTCTTCTTCCTCTCTATATTCCTACTACCAACACCAACTATCAGAACTCTTCTTTCTTCTTCTTCTTCCGTCTTTCTACTTCTTCTTCCTTCTTTCTACTTCTTCCTCCTCTTTTTTTCTTCTACTTCATAACAACACCACCACCACTAGGGCTGTTAACGAGCCGGTCTGAGCCGTTTTTAGCCCAAACCGATTTATACCATTAATCAAATCGGCTTCACTCTCAAATGGGCTAGTTAATAAACCAATGATCAATTCGTAATCGGTCCGAAATAAAATCGTATAAATTGGTTTGTAAATCGAATCGTTTAAAATAGCAAAAAATTGCTCGTTAATCGGTTCGAAATAAAAATCGTTTGCTCGGATCGCCAATCGTAATCCATTTTTCACTCACAAATCGGGTATTTAAGATATGTTTAGTATACTTTCATAAATAAAAATGAATATTATAAACGATTTTAACAAACGATTAACGAGCGGGCGAACGATTAACGAGCGGTTCTCAACGAATTACGAACACCGGTTTGAATTAAACTATATTTTAATAACTAATTTTATAAACGGTTTTAACCAGAATGCAAATTATTTACGACTTATAGAAACAAATCGTAACCGATTCGAAATTTGAATCGACCTAACAAACAAACTGATTTTCGAGAGAACAGGTTCGCTAACAAGCCTAACCACCACCAACCACCAAAACTCTCCTCCCAGCGAAGGAGAGAGGAATATTGAAGGAGGAAAGAGAAAAGGGCGAGGGACAAAAATTGAAAAAAGAAAAGACTAATGATTTTTCCACTCTAATTTTTTATATTGGCACTCCATTTCTTTATGATTTTAAGATCAATTTTGCACTACAAATAAAGTGTTGTTATCAATATGTGGAATGAAAAAATCATTTACGAAACAAAAATGCAAGGGGCCGGTATTCTTTAAAACCTCCCCGTCCTCATCTGATATCCAGTAGAAAGATCTTAAATGTGGGTCCTCCATGTACACGTACCTGTGTTCATCCTTATCCAAATCCCTATTTTACCATTTACTACTTTACTAGTATGCCATTAAACTGTAAGTAGTCAACTTTGGTTTGCATAATTTACATTTCCAAATTTCTAAAGAATGATCCAGATATTTTAGCCTCTCCCCTCTATATATTCCCACCCAAGTCACTTCACTCCCTCAGCTAGCTCAAGACAATAATACAAAGAAAAAAATCCAACTAAATAACAAAACTCAATAGAAACTATATCAAATAAATATGGTGTTGTTAGATCATGTTTGGGATGATGTTATTGCTGGACCTCAACCACAACGTGGTCTTGGAAAGCTCAGGAAGGAACTTAGCACTAAGCCTTTGAACGTCAAAGGTAACCAAAACTACAGTCGATACTCGTCGAGTGCATACTTAATTATTTATTATTATCTCCATATATTAATATATATGTATAGTTATGGTATATGGTTTGATATTTTGGTTCAGGTTTGGGGGAGGGTAGCAACAAATATCAGAAGTCCTTGTCGATGCCGGCGGGAAGCCCGGGGTCACCATCGACCCCGTTAACTCCATCTCCGACGGCGGCGCGTAAGGAGAACGTGTGGAGGAGCGTGTTCCATCCAGGAAGCAATATTGCTACAAAGTCACTTGGTGGTCAGATGTTTGACCAGCCTCAGCCCAACTCTCCTACTGTCTATGACTGGTAATTAATTATTATTGCCTTATTATAAATGAAAAAAAGATGTAGTAGTTGATTATTTATGAGTTGATGAATACTACTAGTTTTTTAGGTTCTTACTTGGTTAAAATCCTCTTGCATGGATCCGTACTTCTTCTCTATCTAAAGGTAAATAACAGCATATTGAGAAACATATATAATCAAATTTGTAATTGTGTAAAAACATAATTGAAATTATAAATACACAAAATACTCGTAATAATCGTAGAATTTTACGTATTTCTTTTAAAAAATTCCATCGATCGATCCCCTTAGTTTTTTACCTTGATAGCTGTCGGCAGAAATCAATTGTACTAGATTATAAGTTTATGCACTACTTTATTTATTTCGATTAATCTTATGTCCTTATCTTGTTATAAACATGGCGTCGATTCGATTGTGTTAAGAAAAAAAAATCAGATTTAGATATTATTGTGAATTGATCTTAGAATAGAAATTCGAATCTAAAAGCCAAATGTTACAGGCTCTACAGTGGAGAGACGAGGAGCAAGCATCAGTGAAGTGGTTGTTTTGGATGTTTGAAGCGATCTCATGTAAATAGTTTTTGTGTTGAAGTTTCTAAAACGAGTTATTAAGTATTGTGCTCATCAACCTTCACGAAGTTGGTGGTTTTATTAGGTTTGAAGAATCATATATGTTGTTGTTGTTGTTGTTGTTGTATGTTTTATCTTTCTTATGTCAAATATTTCTAATCAAGAGCCTATATCAACTCGTAAATTTGGGCGTCGTCGAATAAATTTTTGAATTAATTAGTTGTACATGATATCTTTTTCGATCCTAATCTAATTAAAAAAATTAAAAATAAAGATTAGAAATTATTCGCAACACATAATAATATTTTAAAAAGATTTAACGTTGTGGTTCAACTTTTTTTTGTGAAGGAGGCGAGAGTGATAATGTTGCATCATGATCTACCATGTTAGGTTAATTATTATTGAAATGAAAATGGTAATTGGAGCTAAATACAAATTGAATGTCGCTTTCTTTTTTGTTTATTATTGGGATTTTTAGGTTAAATGAAAAGTTACGTTGTTGTTATTTTAATGATTGGAGATAATGATGCCAAATTTGTTGCTCCCATTTGCTTTTGTCAAAGTAAATAGTAAGTGATGATAAAAATGATAGGTATGGGTTGGGGGGCCACCTTGGTGAGGAAATGTCAAATTTTATCATCATGTGGCCCTTCACTCATGAAACTAAGTGATGATATAATTTGCCTCAATTATCAACCTACATTATTTAAGGATCTAAGACTTTAAGACTATTCCTTATATAATTTCAAATCTCAAAAACGAATCTCTCAATCCCAAATTATTGAATTGTACCAACAAATGTATGTTATTCATTTCGAATTCATAGACAAGACGATAATGAATCGCAAAAGAAAATTAGTTTGTTATGCATTGTTGTTTTGTCGGGTATATATAATATAATATCCACTGTGAATCAAGAACCAGTAGATAATACTCCCACCGTCCCTAAAAGATTGTCACATTTTGACTTTTGGTAGTCAACAAAACACGATTTAAAACATAAATATCTATTATTCTACATGCGAAAAAATTATAAAAAGTAGATATTTCAAAAATATATATTGAGACGACCCTAACAAGGTTCCACAAGACTATATTATTTCTTATCGTTTAATGGGAATTCATGATCAAATTTTATAACTTTTGACTATCAAAAGTCAAAATGTGACAATCTTTTAGGGACGGAGGGAGTAGTTCTTTAGCTCGGGGCTTGGCCAAACAGGTATAACATTGCATTCTTCTTCTAGGAAACGAGAAGATTAGCAAAGTGGTTCTAAATGCGTTTATTTTCTTGCAACCTTAACAATTAAGTGGAAGAGTCCTTGTAGTTTTTTGGGATAACTTTCTTGCAAGCTTCAAACTAAGTCGAAGAGTCCTTCTTTCTCTATTTTAGTTTTCACATACAGTGAAAACAAGAGGGAGGTGATGGTGGTTATGGGGGGTGTTTCTACTAAAAAAGAACGTGGGGGGAGGGGCGCATTTCTGCAAAACTAAAGAAGGGAGAGGCGATGACGTTGGTGGTGGAGAAAAAGAAGAAAAGAATGAATGTAAGAAGAGATGATGAGGAGTACTTTTGTCTTTTAAAAAGGGTGGTATTTTAGCTAAAAAAATTTGTTAAGGATTGTACATTTTAAAAGTTCGGTCAAAGGGTAGAGGTTCCCCTAATTTCACCTCTCCTGCATGAGATTTCATAAAGTAATTGTTCCCTGAAGAAATGGAAATTTGAGAAGAGGCCCAAAAGAATGTACATTGACATGTTCCAACGCCTACAACAATAGGGCGACTTTTGCTGAATTGATTCAAAAATTAAGTGCAAAACACTAGCTACCGATTCACAATAGATAAGAAGAATGTGGAGAGTAATGAGCCAATTTGATTTATTTTATTGGATCGAAGAGGTAAAAGAAATAAGAACAAAAAATAATTTGTAGTTTTAAGCCAAAAGACCATAAGAACAGGTATGAAGTGAAGTAATAGACTGAAAGAAGATGTACCTTCTTCAACTGACAAAATGAAGAATTGAGCGTTTGTGTACTCTATAGAGAACCCACTAACGAAACCTACATAATATAAATTCACTTTGGATATTTTCTACACAATTATAGTAATGTGTCACCTAAAGTTTTTTCGTCGTCATCACTTCTCCATATTTCAGGACTTCCTCCGGTATGCTAGAACCTGAAATCAGTTCGGTGTAAATTTATGCATATATGAGCAAACTGGTTTATAAATATGAGTGAAAGGCAGAAAGTGGCCTTGCTGATGGCCTGTAGCTTTTTTCTAAAATACCGTAGCAAATCATCCACCCTAATTAGTATTCGCAATAGCTCTTCCGAACTAAAATGGAGGACGAGAGGGAAGGGGGGAATGAACTTATCAGAAGTTCAGAACTTACCAAATTATGTATACTGAAACTGCTCATTGATTGAATCATTGATAATGATTGATGCTCTTCCACCAAGCAGAGCTCATTTTTGTTTGGGTCTATTTTTGGGAACTGGGATTCACCTAAAGTGTTCAACTCCATATTTTTGACCAGTAGCATTTCAATTTCATCTGTATGCATGGAAGTTTGCATCGCAACATACTGCAGATACACAAACATGCAGAACATAATCAGCGAAGGCAATGAACTAATGTAGATGACATGTATCGTGAAAAAATAAGTACTCCGTATTGTTAAGTTCTGAATGAGGATTGTACTTGACGTAAGTGTTTAACTGATAGAGTCAGCTTGCAACAAAGATAAGGCCTCTGCAAGCTGGGTATTTCATCTTCATGCAAAGAAACGAGCATAAGGCTGATATCCATCTGAATATGAAATGGGAAAACATGTTAGGGTACTTTTAACAGAAAACATAACACATGAACTACGACTGCCAAATGACTCAATTGAAAAGTAGATGTTGTCTACTTGTCTTAAGATAATGGAATCATGTGAAACAGTTGGATCGATAACTCTCATGGCTCGAGGTTACCAAAGATGCAAGAACAAGATAGTAAGTCTTACCCCCTCAATATTTTCATCTGAACAACGGAGACAGTCGATTAACTTAGACAGTCGGCTGCTCCGGGTCAGCTTACCAGAACTACAACCTAGATTGCCATGTCGATTCTGACTACGTATCCCACCTTTTCCCCAGGTAAGGATATCCGTGCTGCCAACAAGCCCAACAGATATGCCAAGTGATTCCTTCTTCACTTCAACATCGTTTTCATCGCACCCCACATCAGTACCATTTGCTGGAAGCTGAGTTGACCGAGTTCCAGCCCACCTTTTCTGTCTCTTTGCCCTCGCTTCAGTACTCTTCTCATCAGAAGAAGAATTGCCACCATTAATACCATTACAATTTTCTTCATCATCAGATTCAAAATGTCCAGCAGCCCTGTGGGTTTTCCTCCCCCTCAAATTTCTCTGAGATCTCCTCATATAAGCTGCTGCCGTTGCTTTAGCTGCTCGCTTCTTTCCAAGTGCTTCTGTTTGTCGACGTAGAGTTTGAGCGATGGAGGCTTGTATCTGTTCAAGTAGTTACTAGTTCAAGTTAAAGAGACGATCAAACCATTATAAAAGTAATAGGTGGAAGACAGGGTAAACTATATGATACACTGACAATGCCTTCTTGCTTATTAGGATACACATCCACTACTAATTTCTGCCTTTGATCAAAATTCTCAGAGATTAGCATTGGAGTATTAGGAAAAATAGATTATCAGAATATCAGCATAACCTATGCAATTACTCCACCTAATGACTAAATCCACATACCTCCGTTTGGTCACACTCTCACAGATTAGGATACAGTAATTTATCACAACATCAGTATAAATGTAATAGTTACACTTGGAAGTGGGAACTGATTAAGATCCACTTACCTGCTTATTTCTCGCTTTTTCCTCTTCATGAAAGGCCAATTCCTGATAAAGTATATACAGATGTTAGCACAGCTATTCACTAAAGTGTAACAAACTACCACCATGCTATACCTCTTCTTCAAATTTTTCGATGTCAGGATACAAAGCAAAAATAAGGGCATCATAATTAGGATCATCTCTCAAAGATCTGCGACTAGCACAATGTGTTCTACAAGCAGGACACTCATTGTTCCTGCAGTTGGTGGTCTCAATAAATCTCAATAGCAGCGAATGGAATATTTTGCCAACACATAAAAAAAAAATAAGTAGAGATACCCTAGCCGCATAGCTTTGTCAATACATTCCCTGCAAAAGCGATGAAGGCATTCCATAACAGTCCTTGTCTTCCTAATTATGCCTGACAAATGAGAGTGATAGGCATAAAACACAGAGACTAGACATGATTCATATAAGCGATTACCTAGTAGAGACTTTAGCATTTCATGGTATTCATAATTTCCCTTATCACCCACCCCTGAGAATATATGCATACATGTACTGAGAATATATGCATACATGTATGCTACTCCCTCCGTCCCTAAAAGATTGTCACATTTTGACTTTTGTGGTCAATTACAACAAAATTTGATCACGAATTCTCACTAAACGAAAAGAAATAATATAGTCTTGTGGGACCTCGTTAGATTCGTCTCAATATATATTTTTGAAATATCAACTTATTATAATTTTTTTGCATTTAGAATAAGAGATATTTGTATTTTAAATCGTGTTTTATTGACCACCAAAAGTCAAATGTGACAATCATTTAGGGACGGAGGGAGTATATTTTACTACCTCCTCCCCTGAAACCATACTCCAGCAACCAGTAGAGAAGTACCTCTTAGTAAAGTTGAAGTTGGTTCTCCATATTTCACCAAGTACTCACAACACATAGAGTATCTATTATTCTACTTGAAAACTATATATAATCTGCGGAGTTCATACCTAGACATATTGGACACTGTACTTCTTTGCGTATTTCCGACAGTTTCACAGCAACGAACCTATGTCAAAGTGACGACTTCATATCAGGGAGTAGTAGATTAGAAATAGATGTATTCGTAAAAGTTCCCATTACTCGTTAAAGGAAGTACGTGATAGGAGAGAGGGGAAATAGGGAGAACATGTACAAGAGTACAAGAATTTAGTTAGATATGACAACTATATCACATCTCAAGCAGAATTAATTGCAGCTTCATAAGATTGAGAAAAGGTTGTTAATTTACGCTTCCTTCTCACTTCACAAGCATAACCGAACGGTTTGTGCAAAGAAGTAGAACAGGAAACCAGATTATTAGTGGCAAGGTGCCAAATATTTATTTTTTTCCAAAATTTCCTATGCAAGAAATCAACAAAATGTATTTCAAAATTATGTAGAGGAATGAAGTTTTGAAATCTTGTGCAGAAAATACGTGAAATAGGCTGAACAGGAAAATTCAGGAAAAAGAATATCATGACAATTATGATCCATTGTGTAAAATCATTTAACTAAACAAAATCATTTAACTAAACACTATTTGACTTACAATAAACACTCACTATTAACAAATAATACATTCATGTTTAATCAACCAGCATGATGATTCGACAACATAATCGAGAACTACTTACCAAGTCCATAACTCAGTTACTTCAAACAAAAACATTCAGGTTTAAAATCGGCGAAAACACTCAGGTTTAAAAGG
This sequence comes from Echium plantagineum, assembly GCA_003412495.2. Classification (NCBI taxonomy): domain Eukaryota; kingdom Viridiplantae; phylum Streptophyta; class Magnoliopsida; order Boraginales; family Boraginaceae; genus Echium; species Echium plantagineum. Next base: position 13,068,554 of record CM016562.1, read on the forward strand.
TATAAACTAAACATTACTCCCTCCTCAAACTAAAAGTTTGTTAGTTTTGACCATCGAAAATCACACCCCACGATCACTTTGGGATGTAAGTAATAAAAATCCAGATAGCAACAACACAATCAAACAGTTCAAATATCATGTAAACAAACAAAAATACGTACACAATTCCTCATCAAATTACTCCCCAAAAAAGTCAACATTAGTTGTAAGAATCTGGTCAACGAATCAAAGCCAAATGAAACATGCAGAATTGCAGATCTCAAGCTAACCTCCAAAACTTACACAAGAACAACTAATTACACGAAAATGCATCAATATTAACAATATATATCTCATTTCTATATATTTATATATACACACATTTATATATACACACACAATTTTGAGTTGGAGTTGAAAGAAGCTTTACTCGTGTTCTTCATCAACGCTAGAAGATGCGCTATCGTCTGAATCTGATCACGAAACACTAGAGTTAATTCGCTGAAAATCATAAATATCTTGTTCCAAATTAATTGTCCAGTTTCGAATCAAGCAATTTTCCCCAGCTCAAAGAAAGCACAATATATACAAAGTCGGAACAGTATTTTTATGTAGGGGTCGCGAAGTAATGTACATAAAAGATTATTAAAATTTAAGGGGACGAATCAAATACATTTTAGAGAAAAATTATATACAAATTTCATGAATATTATTCGGAAAATTACGGGACAATTGGCCATGCCCCTCCTCTAGTTCCATAACTGAAAGAAGCACATATATACCTTCGACATCTTCCGTTTGGTCTCCGTTAGCGATGTTATTAGCTGAGGTGGTGTTTGAAGTGTTGTTGAAGTGTTGCTTTGAATCTTCTTCATTGTTTGGTGGTGGTGGCGGAGAGGGAATGGGATGAGGAGGTGGGGTTGTGGAGGAGGAGGAGAGGAGGTGGTTTGGTGACGGCATTGGGTGGGTGAAGGGCTGAAGGCGGAGCTCGGTGGTGGTGGTGGTGGTGGTGGTAGGAAAAGTTGGGTGTTTGTGTATGAAGATTGTGAGTTTTTTGTGTATGCGTGTATTGTGTCTATTTCTATGCACTGTGGTTTGGTCTGAATTTTTAATCAATTTAGTTTTCGAGTTAATGAGCTGAGTTACTACTTAGGCTTATTTTGATGTTGTACTCAACCATTGTCGAAATTTTAAAATGTACTCTAATAATATCTTAAGTTTTAAATTATATCTTATACTTTATTTTTTTATTTTGCACCCTAAAATGCAAATTTAGACTCTAAACTAATATAATAACAAGAGCAAACCTGGAAGAACACATTTAATTATTTTTTGAGGCATTTTTTTGATAATATCAAAACTATTTATTAAAAATTGACCACATCCTCCTTCTTTTACCTCGCTCACATCCTATACCCTTACCTTCTCTACCCACACTCACGATCACCATCATCACCACTAAAACCTCATAGCCCACCACCACCACAACTAACCACCACCCCTATGTGAACAACCCCTCGCACAGAATTGATTCGTACTCCCTCCCCTTACACAAAACAGACCATCCCTCCTTCTTTCATGGAATCGGACCCATCCTCCTATACAAAATCAGATCAGCCCCTACCCCTGCAAAAAAATCGCGACCAACAGCTCCTCCCCTTCAGAAATTGAGACCAGAAGCCCCTCCCTATAGAAATCGCGACCAACAGCTCCTCTCCTGCAGAAATCGCGAGCAACACCCACCCCCTACACAGGAACACAAGGGATCTATTTCTGGATAAATTACCCCTTCAGAAATCGATGAATCAGAGGGACATCAGACATGGCACTCAATTTCAATATTCAAGGTGCGATGTTCTGATTTGGTTAGATTTATGAATGGTGGTAGGAGTCTTGCGGTTTAATATATATATATATTTGATTTCATCTAAGGAATTCGTCAATTGAATGTCTTCGTTTTCGCAGGAAACTTGAATAATTCTTTGGCTCATGTTGCTTGTTGCTTGTGGGGGGGGGGCAACACTATACACACACCAGAATAGTGTTTTTTGCTGGAGTGAAATTACAATTTTGCCCCAAACTTAACTTTATGGAAACACTACCTTTCCAAATAGGGGGACAGAATTGTCTTTTCACCCAAAAATGTTACTGTGTTGGTGTGTGTATAACAGATCAGCTTGTGGGGTTTGAGTTACGATTATAAGTGGGGTGGTGGGGGTTGATGAAGAAGATGGAGGTGTGCTAATTTTTAATTCAAAAGTTTAGTTGTTTTTAAAAAGTGCCCCAAAAGTTTAATATATGTAATAATCCGAATTTACTCTTCTTTTAAAACGAAATTCAATTTAAAATTGGCATTTTAGGGTGCAAAAATGAGACAAACCATAATATAGGGTGCAATTTGAGGCTTAAGATAGTATTAGGGTACACTTTAAAAATTTTGGCGATAATAAAGGGTGCAAAATGAAAATAAGCCTACTACTTACTACTATAGTCTGTAGACACCCAAATCCATTAGTGTAGGGGTAGAAAAGAGAGAAACGTCAGAGTTACACGCGTGGTTGCTAGATCACGCGTCTCCATCAACGTGTTGTAATTTCGCGTGGTTGCTAGATCATGCGTCTCCATCAACGTGTTGTAATGTGTGTTATTTCAGTAATACCTCGCATTAATGGAGCACGCGCATACATTGTAGGGTTGTACCTTGCGCATCATGAATTGTACTCTATATTACATCTCCTAACACTGCATCACCTGCTTGTACTTCACCCATTACATGTGACTAAATGTTATTTTACATAATCTAGCATGTGCAATTAAATTTACTCTAATATGCAAAATATCATAAGGTATTTGCAAAGCCATTTTCATAAAACGGAGGTCAATATTTTCAAAATTATATATATATTATAATATTAATTTAAAAAATTAGAATTTAATAATAATATCGATAGTAGTTAATTATTAATAATAGTGTAGCAAAAAATGGCATATGCATTAAATAATAAGTGCTAATTTTATAATTTTAAAACCGAAAAGTCATTAACTACTATCAATATGAATAACTAATACTCCCTATGTTCTTTTTTATATGCCCTTCTATACATTTTCACATAGATTAAGAAAAATTAAAAGTTATCTAAAAATTATCAAAAAATACATTGAAAATGTAAAATGTCAATTGATTGTCACTATATTATTAGTTAGTTGATAATTTTCATGATAAAAGTAACTAAAAAGTACATTGAAATTGTTAAAAGTACATTAAAATTATAAAACGTCATATAACTAAGAGTCACTAACTCAGAATTACTACTCTTTCCAATACTTCTATTAGCTACTACTATATAAGTTCAAGTACAGTTAGGCTTATTTTCATTTTGAACTATGAACTATGATAAAAATTTTAAATTGGATCCTAATATTATTTTAAGTCTCATATTGGACCCTATACTATAGTTTGTTTTATTTTCCCCATAAAATGCCAAATATGATGTAATTTCGTTTTAAAATAAGGGCAAAATTGAAATAGCGCATATATTAAACTTTTGGGCACAATTCACAAATAACAAAACTTATTAAATTAAAAATAAATCTCAGGCTTATTTTCATTTTGGACCTTGAACTATCACGTAAGTTTCAAATTGGACCATTATACTATCATTAGTTATTTGTAAAAACGTCTGAAAAGTTTGATATATGTGATAATCTGAATTTGCCATTCTTTTAAAACGAAATTCAATCTAAAATTGGCATTTGAGGGGGCAAAATGAGACAAAATGTAGTATAGGGGGCAATTTGAGACTTATAATAGTATTAGGATCCAATTTAAAACTTACGTAATAGTTCAGGGTCTAAAATAAAAATAAGCCAATTAAAGTAAATTTACTCATCAAGCAAAACTACTAATCTATCGTTTTAATAAAATAACTCAATTGATCGGCCACCTTTAATTGGTGTTCAGTGAGGTGGCAACACAACAAATTACAGTGGCAGGGAAAAATTAAAATCGTTTCATTAAATTTCAGTAATACCATTCTTTTGTCTCTTGTTAATTAATTTCATACTTTATTTATGTTCATTACTTCATTTTATAATTTAGTAATTTTATATTTTGTTGTTTACTTATTTATTAATACTTGTTTATATATTTTATAATATTTTCTCGCAAATATTTATTTGGAAATGATAAAAGAAAAAAGATAAAACGTAAAAATAAATTGGTTATATTATGAAAAGGAACTCTTAATAATATATTTTCGAAGAGTATTCTTGTAGCTAGTGCTTAATTAAATGTAAATTTGACTGTAAAGAAATAAAGAATGTAGTTTTTTTTTTTTTTTTGATAATTAGCGATGAATTGTGACTACAATGATATTACAAACATGAATACAGAAATTGCTAACTAATAGAAAGTTAGAGTATAATATGAGACAAGTATGTCTCCAACAAGGTTCGAACCCTTGACCTCTTACATGAAAGGTTGGGTCGGATGCCACTAGGCTATTGAGCCATCGGCAATAAAGAATGTAGTTTTAAGTGATGAAGATATATTTTTAAGTGAAGTTGATAATGAGAATATTATGTCAAATTAACTCAATAAGGAAAATTTAGCTTGCAATATGAATCTTTACCACATTTTGATATTTGCGACCATATAACTTGAAATTTTGCATCAAATAATGCTCGAAAATATCGTTATATGTAATATCGTAATTTTTATTCATTTGTTCTTACACACATAATTAATAAGGATTCGAGTAACAAAAGATGTCGAAAATTGGTTGCAGTATGTATAGGTAGTGTCTTCATTTTGTTTTCATTCAGTTTTAAAATGTATCCAGTCTTCAAATGTAAATATATACTTTTATTGTGGTCTAATTTTGCCTATAATCACATTAGTAGTTAATGGCCATGTGAGGTGTATAAGATTTCTGTATGTTTTCAGATTTTGGTCTAAGTGCCCCTTTTGAAGACATTATCTATATCCCAACATCCAATGATACATATGCTTGCAGCGGAACTCAAATTGGTTCCAAGAAAAAATTCAACATCCTAAAGCTTATTATTACATAATACTCCGTACTAGATAAATCTACATTATGCTTGATGTTTCAATAATATCTCACATATCTATATAATACATATGCGAGAAACAGAGAGATAATAGATTTCTATCAAAATAAATTTTACATATATATGTACTCTTTAGTGAAGAATATAAAATGCAGCAGGATAACTCCAACACAGATATATTGAGTCTTAGAAAGATCATACATCTTTTTATACTTTCTTTAAGTTATTAGTAACCCCAAATGAAGAGTGCAACACTATTTTCGTAATATATCTCTCCCCTATGTTAAATCGCTCCTTCATTCATACCAATATTCCATGACAAAAAGCGAGACCCTAAGTTTTTAATTAAATTTCACGAATACAACTAAGATACAACATAATAGGTGAATGATATTTAGAATAATAAGTCCAGAATTAACAGACGTAGAGTTCCAATCTTTTAGGATGGAGAAAAAATCTAAAACAAATCGAAAAAACTGAAAAAGAATTCAAAAAAGAAGCCGGAAAGAGAAATTGAGGAAAAAAATCGAAAAAAAATCAAAAAAGAAACCGAAAAAATAAATCGATAAAAAATCAAAAAAGAAATGGAAAAAAATCAAAAAAAGAAATGGAAAAAATGGGTTTGGACAGAAATACTCTTCAAAAGTATCACTAAGTGATCCGAATGAATGACTTTTTAGACATTAGTGATTAGGGCTGTGAGCGAACGTAAAAAGTTCGACTTGATTCGCATTGTTCGACGCGAAAAAGTTGGATTCGCGGCTCGGTGCGCATATGCAAACTCAAACCCAAAGGTTTGAGTGGTGGTGGTGGTGGTTTGATGAATAAGATGAAAAAGGTGGGGGTTTATTGATGAAGAAGATGAAGTGGTGGGATTTATTTTTAATTTAACAAATTTTGTTATTTGTGAGTTATGCCCCAAAAGTTCAGTATATATGGTATTTCGATTTTGCCCTTTTTTTAAAACGAAATTCCATTATATTTGGCTAAAAAATTGATTTAAGGGTTCAAAATGAAAAAAAATGAAGTTTAGGATGCAATTTGAGGTTTATAAAAGTATTAGGGTGCAATTTAAAAATTCGCCGATAACTGAGGGTTCAAAAATGAAAATAAGCCACATATATTGATTATTAGAATATGAGCAGAGTGTAGATTAATTGGAAAAGAAAAATAATGAAATCATTGTGAAAAGTGAAAAGGAGTTCCGGCTCTCCAAGTAATCTGAGAGATTAGATAAAAAAAAATATGAGAGAGAGTCATGAAAATGCAGACGGCGGTGGCGGTGGCGGAGACGGAGCCTACAAAGAATACGTGGCTGGCCTTCTTGCTGGTGTTGCAACCGTTGTCACCGGCCACCCTTTTGATACTGTTAAGGTATTTCTCTTTTCCAATTCATCATTTTGTGCATTTTCTGACTTCATCATATTACTTTATCCTTCGATTATATAATTAAATTATCATACAATGCTACTGTGATAAACCTTATCGGGCTCTAGATATGAATGCAACCTACCATTGACTCAGTCAGTGGGTCGGTTAGATGGATACGACATATCTATTTAGCTCTGTGTTAGGTATTTATTTCAGCTTCGTATGGTAGTGTAAGTTGTTTTCTTGAAATTGGAATTTTGAGGATTAGGTGAGAGTTGAGACCCAGTGAACACATATAAGGCCAAGTGATTGGAATTGTGCATCTTTAGTATCCCAGTAGGTATAGTTTATTTTATTGGTAATGCAGCTTGAACTGGAGCTGGGACTTTCTGTAGTTTTGCTCGCTTTAGCTTTTCATACATCTCCTAGTGTTCTTACTCGAGGCATCAAATGATTCCCAATTCTTTTCTGTAAATAAAATGTATTCACTCTTCCCTTTGTTTTCTAACTGTAACTGAAAGCCATCCCCTAGCAAACATCAAAAGAATGGATCAAGTCAAACCACATAATGGAATACAAAAGCACACATTCGACTAGCTTCCTGTAAGGAAGGAGAGTAGGTTGTATGTTAGTTACTAGAAAAAAGATAAATCAACTGTAGGATGAATAATTATATGAAGAAGTTTTCTATTTAGCGGTGGCATATTTTAACTTCGATCCAATTGTTTAGAATGCATAAGGATCGGTTTTTTGCTAAACATAATGTGCTTTAAAAGTAAGTGCTGCAACGGCATTTCAAGTTTCAAGAAAATGAAATTTCAGCTCCGTCTGTTTTATGCAGTATATATAGTTTCAGACCCTCAGAAGTCAGAAGTGTTTGATTACCTTGTAGTGTAATAAATTATTAAACTATCACTTGTATTGTTTAAGTAGTTGGTACGTTCGCTTAAATTTTGTTTACCTTGTAAGATCACTTTGTATGATGCATCCTTGTAGTCATTTTTCCCTTGCATTATTATGTTGCAGGTGAATTTACAAAAGCACAATACTCAAACTAATGGAACAATGTACAAGAGTGGACTGCAATGTACTGCTACAATACTGAGGACTGAAGGAGTATGCTTCTAACTTCTTGTGAGACCCAACTTTAAGCCATTGTCATTAGCTGCAGTTATTTGTATGTTTCACTCATGTTCATATGAGAGTACTTCTGTCCTGAATCTGTCCATGATTTTTTTTGGTAGAACTTGTTCTATTTATTGGAGGATCGATTGCCTAAAATTTTAAAGGCATCCACTCTTATATATCATATGCATTTCATTCCGAGTTTTTCTTTCTTTCAACTGTTTTTTGCCATGGTCTTGGAATTTTCACCTTTTTTAATTATTTGAACCTAACAATCTTTGCACGTAAGCAGTAGATTACAAAGACAATTTTAGTTTGATTTTTTTCGTTTGATTAATTGTGACTCTGTTCTTAATGACACCTTCTGAAATAGCCTCTTCGTGTTGTATGTTCTTGACAGCTACGTTCTCTTATACTCTTCCAGTTTGCCTCATTCCTTTATTGTAACTGTATTTTACAGGTCAAAGGGCTTTATCGAGGTGCAACATCATCATTTGTGGGAATGGCTGTTGAAAGTTCAATATTTTTTGGCCTGTACTCCCAAACAAAACTGTGGCTTCAGGTATTCAAACAAATAGACCTTAGATTAACGTACAAGTATCCTGCAGTATGAAAACATTGTGTACATAATGTCAATTGACTCCTTTTTTATGCTTGTAGGGAGGCGTCCCAAGTGATAAACCAGAATTTTATGCTATAGCTTCTTCGGGAGCAATCAGCGGAGCTACTATTAGCTTTGTACTTTGCCCAACTGAGCTGCTTAAGGTAATCGAATTCTTTGTAACCCTATTTTTCTAAGAACCTTAGGCCCTGAAAATTTGAAAGACTTATACACTAACCCATACCACTCATCTGATGGTGAAATTATCCAGTGCAGGATTCAAGTCCAAGGCTCCGAATCTTTAAACACGAAGCATATTACTTATAAAGGTCCTCTTGATTGTGCTCTTAGAACTGTTAAGGCAGAAGGGGTGAGATAACATTTCTTGGATCTGTTGCATGCCTAGCTGACTTTCAGCTGATAGTTTATGTATCCAGATTTCAGGAATATTTCGTGGAGGCGTTGCAACTCTCTTGAGGGAGTCTATTGGAAATATAGGTTTCTTTTCCACATATGAGTATGTTAGGTATCACTTGCGCTCACGGCTAAAAGATGTACCTGCCCCATCCTACATTGTTGATGTTGGTGTTGGTATCTTGAGTGGTGGTCTTGGTGGTATAACTGTAAGTAACATTTAGTTCTCGTTACTTTGCTAACTGTCATTACCATCCTTCACATATATCTTATTTATGCTGAAATTTCGAGTACTTCTTTATGCTTGTTGGGAAATTGATCCATAAAGATCTACACTGGTATCAATTGCGAAGGAGTAGATAGTGTTTAGTTCACTTCTGGGTCAATTTGGAAACAGCCTCCTTATTACCACAGGGGTAAGGCTGCATACTATCCTACTCCAATTACCCCCCATTAGGCGAGAGCCTCTTCATAGGCGTTGGGGCTTGTTGTTGAACGACCTACACCCATATTGAAGGATCCTAAATATTTGATCGGTCCATAAGATAATTGAGAGAGAATTGAGACAATCTTTTGTAAAAGAAGATGTAATAGTTATTATATACGAGTAGTTTTTGGAGATAGTTATCAAATATGACTACTATCCCCCCCATTGTAGAGTTTAATGTCAGTTATTTGAGATTATAATTCTCAACTGTTCTGTAGAAAAACTGAAAGGTTTCAAATAGAAGACATACATCTATTCACTTACCCTATCTGGCCTAACAGATTTGAAATAAACTGCTCCTTTCTTCATACATTTTCTCCACTTCAAAAGTGGATCATTTTGTCTGTGAAGCCTAGCCATAATTCATATTATGATTATTACTTGGACTTTTGCGGCATTTATGATTCAACTATTCGTTTCATTACATGGCGTAAGTTATAACTAGACGATTACTAATGCACTAGCATATTTGATAAAAGTAAAAGGAAGTTACATTGATATCATATCACCATAATGGGTTTTCTTCTCCAATTATGGTATGTCCATTTATCACTTTGTTATGCGAACCTTAGCCTAGGAATGCTCTAACAATGCATTAATCAAGCTGCTTTGTGAACTGAAAAAACTACCAACAATGTTTTCCATTTACAAACCACCAAGATCAGGCTACAAATGGATTTTGCAATATAAATATATATTGTTTCTCTAACAGAGGGAGAGCATAGGTATCTTCACTTTTAGTTTTGATTAGTATCGCCTGTTCTCAAATATTGTTTTCTTGCATGTACCTCAGTTTTGGTGCCTTACGCTACCTGTGGATGTGGCAAAAACTATGATCCAAACGAGTCAGGATAAAAACAGTACAAGAAACCCCTTTGAGATGTTGAAATTGGTATATTGTCTGCTTTTTAGATTTTTTTAGGATTTAATTGTGTTCTTAATGACGGAACTTATTTTCGTTGTAATTGTAGATCTACAGAAGAACTGGGCTTAGAGGATGTTATGCAGGTCTAGGTCCTACTATAGCAAGGGCTTTTCCTGCTAATGCTGCTGCTATTGTGACATGGGAGCTAGCTGGGAAATTGTTGGGTATCAGACACGACTAAAGTTGCAGTAACGACATGTTCACACAATGGTGTACTATAGATTCTAAACGTCATTCCAATTGGAAATCTACTGACCTACCAGGTATTATTGTCATAACATGCATGATCTAGTCGGTGTGCCTGGATGCAGTACAGCTTCTACCTTGAATACAATGTGTTGGATGGTTCTACTTAGATGATTGTTGTCTACATGGGTTTCGAATAACATGAATATGCTTGATACTTGAATTAGTTACTTTGCTGCCTTTATGAGGAAAGAATGGACCCCTGATGTAACCTGGTTAGGCGGAGTAAACACAATAGGTGTGGTATTTTTATGTGTTATACCAACTCTTTAAGCAATTTATTGTACCAGTCCATGTAGGATGGATAAAATCTATTTGGTTATCATTATGAGTTTTTTCCTCAAGTTTCTTGGATATAAATCACTACATTTTCTGCCTAGTTCTACATGCATAAGACAAGATTAGAAGCCTCAGTATTTTTGTAATGGCTTCATCACCCGACTCTCTTTTACTTCGGTTTTAGACAACAAAGCTTCATTGAGGATGAAAATTTTAAGATGTCAAACTTGGGAATAACTTATGGTGCAAACATTCATTTTATTGACATCGCACTAACCTTGTTGTAAGCTATTCCAATTTATTCTCTTTCTCTCGTTGCTCTCACAATGAAGTAGGCGAAAACATAGGCGCAAGTTATAGAGAAATCCTAAGTTCGTGAGCCTTGAGTGAGGATGTAGATCGTGAATCTCGCTAAATGACGTGTCAAGTTTGCATATTTTTGCCCTTACATTTCACTTTCAAATTGTCTCATATTTCGTTCTAACTCTTTATTAGTCAACAATTTTGTATATGTTAATTATAATTTTATTGTACTCATACTTTCTTCGCTAATTTATAATAAGAAAATTATGAAGCAAAAGATGAGGATGATTCCTTGAACTGATCAAATATTTGATGTCTCTTCTCTTCGCATACTACTCCTTCAACATACTTATATACAAACTGCATAATAGTCAACTATAGAAGATAAATATACATAATGCAAAGTAAGGATGTGACAAAGTGTGGTCCCAAATGTGTTTCAAATTGATGATATTAATAGACTTACCAACCATCGGTCGTGAAGTCTTCAAACACACTAGATTACACATAATAGTAGACAGAGAAACAAAACAAAAAATTGACCATATCCTATTCTAAATACTATGTCTTTATCATTGAATATTCAACATCTTTTTTAGGCTTATTTTCTTATAGCCCCTCAACTATCACAAAAAATTTCAATGTGTCCCCTAATACTATGTTAACCTCAAATTGCCTTTTATCCTACATTTTATGCCAATTTTGTCCCTTAAATCTTGATATTGCCACCTGAACTAGTATAATAATAAGGACAAACCTGGAATAACATATTTATTAGTTTCTTGGAACATTTTTTAATAATAGCAAAACTATTAAATTAAAAGTTACCTACTACCCCTTCTGTCTTCTTTCTCACATCCTATCTTCACCATCACACCTTACCTCATCCAAATACGCGTACCAGTTGAGGTGGAAATATTGGGACTTAGGGGATTAATTTTTAATTAATAATTTTATTTTTATTAAAAAAATAAGTATACTTATTTAGTTTTTACTAAAAGTGTCTTAAAAAGATAATAAATGTGTTATTTCAAGTTTGCCTTTGTTATTATACTAGTTCCGGTGACAATATTAGGATTTACAAAGTAAAATGACACAAAATGTAGTGTATGGGCCAATTTGAAACTTAACATAATATTAGGAGGCACTTCTAAAGTTTCGTGACAATTGAGGGGTCAAGACAAAAATAAGCCTCTTTCTTATTACCAGCACATCAATCTCACCGTTTTTCTCAATGTGAATTGTTGAAATCTCGGCCTAACTCTAAATTACATGTTTAACAAATCGAATCTTAAATCCGCCCATATAATCATACTCCTACTACATTGTTATCATTTTCATCTTTAACATTATCGAAATAAAAACCAACAGTTCGAGCATTAACAATCATAAGTTTCTCGTCTAATGTCTCTCCAATTATAAAGACCTTGAATTTTCACCTCACCATGAATTCAAAGTTACATTAAGAAGTTGCTTGACCGAAGAAACACAGCTGGGTCTTGTTATCTTTAAAATGGACCACGTTTATGGGTGGACCATAAATAAAAACCATGAGTCCCACTACACAGGATTTAAACGTTACCGTTTAGGTCAATGGCTATCAATACCAATCATTATTGCTTATTTATATTTGATTTTAATTGGTTTGGAATTAGATTATTATGCTTCAATGTTGTCATAATTAGACCAGAAGACTAAATCCTACACTCTGATTTAAAAATGCTGAGAGATTAGAATGGGTTTGAATATAGCATGTAATCTCTGGTTTATACAGCCTATGGGCTAATTAATTAGACCATAATTATTACAACAAATATGTGACTAAATCCGTAACGGGCAGACCTAAGAAAAATTAATGATTATATCATTATTAAAACAGTTAATGGTGGTAATAATTACTAACTAATGGAGTAGTAGTAACTTTCAATAATCTGTTCCAAAATTGGAAAAAGAGTACAATTATGGTATATTGTTGCTATTATCACAATGCTACAAACAAATAAAGGAGTTTTATTATTGCGTCTAATTTCATAAATAGTAAGATGACTTTTGAACTCAAAACATTATAGTCGTTCGACTATTAGATCAACTCTCCAACAAAGGGGTTTCAAGTGCATTTTTTGCTAAAAGCATATTGGTTCTTGCCATCTTTATACAATCTTTGTAGTTATATGTACTTTAAACGTTATTTTAGTTTAACATTATTGTATTTGTTATTTAAAATACTCTTCAATTCATATATGAATTATTAATCGTAATTTTCACCGCTAGTTTATAAAAAAAAAACTTAATAATTGTACATCTAGATATCTTACTTAATTCAAATTGTATACAATCATTATCCCAGTAGTAAAAATGTAAAACATTAATGTTTCACTAAAATAACATTTAGAAATTGGAGATGTATTATAAATTTATAATAAATGGCATTCACGCACCCTTATGATAGTCGAACCCAAGTTGCATGAAGAGAAGAGGTTGTTGTATGTTGCTTAATACTCTAATTCTTTATCAATTGAATTATGTTTCGAGACATTATTGTCCTAATACTAGCATTTACTAAAAATGTGGAAAATGTACCAAACGACCAAAACAAACAAATTAAAATCCTTAATCACAAATTCCCAACCGCATGTAAGAACCTAGTAATTCTATGTCTAAACATAAAATATCTTACTTAACTTTCACTCATTTAAATCATTATCCTAATACTAGCTTGTACTAAAAATGTGGAAAATGTACCAAATGACTAAAACAAACAAATTAAATGATCGAATTGCTTAAAACAGAAGCATAAGTTAGTATAGCGTCCATGGCATCTTTCCTCCATCACAAAGACAACCAAAGAGTCAACAAGATTCCTTGCCCTTTTTTCCACTCTTCAATCTCACTTCACACCTAAACATTTTTTTCTATACATTATCCACTTCAATTTTTTCTACATATTTTGCCTACTATTTGATCTTAAGTGTAATGAAAAGGAAACATATAATCCTTAAAGTCAAAAGTACCTACTATAAAAAAAAAAAAGAAATTGTAAGAAAAGTCAACTAAAATTAATTGTAAGGTTGTTTTATACTGCATAATTAAAGAATGAACTTTTTAAATATTTTCTCCATCCATGTTTTATATTATAATGACGATAATTTCTTTGACATAACAATTTAACTTTTTTTTTAATTTAATTCACAAATAAAAAAGATTCACCTTTTTGAACTAAATCACATTATGAGGGAGTACATAATACGGGGAACACTATACACACCCAAATTGTAATTTTAAAAGTGAAATTACTATTTTGCTTCTGAATCATACTTCCTCGAACATACATTCATAAATAAAGAGGGCAAATAATTTATTTCACTTCACAAGAAAAACACTATTTGGACACTTGGTGTGTGCATAACAGTTTCAGAGAAAAATCAATCCATAGCTACCTTTCGATGAAAGTCGAACTTATGACTTCTTAAGTTGTCAAAAAAATCTCCTAACCATTTGATCATTCATCTTTTTAATCAAAGAGCGACTCTCGCTTAATTCCCAACTCAGAGGGCATTTGTTCAAAATCCACCAAATAGTTATATTACTTATATATGATGTACATACATAATAAACTTTCAATTATCTTACACTTAATTGTTACCATAAGCATAACATGAAAAATATAAAAAATATTTACAAGATAAAGATTCTGATATATGTTTGTTTATTTGGATTTACGGAAAAATATAAAGTTGAATGTAAAAAGGACAAACAATGCCACAATTCACAACAATTTTGACATACATGATACAGCACTTGCCTCATCAATAATTACAAATCATATGTAATTCCTACTATAGTATACCATTAAAATACTATCACATTTCCCAAATAGATTGTCCAGTTTCTCATTGCAAAAGAAATAACAAAACTAAGCTGCAGAATTTTGAGAACCTGCAACTCTAGGTGATGTCTCAGGGAACAAAGGTAACAATCTGGGCTTGGAATCAGTTGGAGTATTACTAGGTGATGGATGCAAATAGAATCCTTTTTGAGCTATTGCTTTTTCCTCTGCTTCCACATCAACCAAATTACTCTTCCCATTCACAATCGCGCTTCGATTGAACGGGTCGGGTATCAGGGGTGTAACCGGGCTTAGTACCAACGAGGGGAAATCGAGAATCGACGGGGAGAGAATCTCGGGTCGGGGGGCCCCGGATCCCGTTGGGTTGATCCTGAAATTTTTCATGAGGTTTCTTCTTTCGTAGAGCTTTGAACCGGATTTTTGGATTTTGGGTATCGCCCGAACCGGAGGGATTGAGTTTTTGATGGGTTCTTGCTTGGTGGTGTCTGAGGATCCGGTTAGCATTTGGACGACTTGTTTGAAGGAGGAGGTGTCAGCTTGGACGAAAGTGGTCGGGTATGGGCTGTTCGGGTCGGATCTTGATATGGGTATGGGTGACATTGGTGGTGGTGAGGGAGGTGGAAGGGAATTGGTGGAGGTGTAAGTCTTTGAGGATGGAAGAAAATATGGTTTTTGGTTTTCTTGATGTTGTAATAAGCTTTCCATTGGTCTTGAAGACAGAAAAATGGATATTTTGAGAGAGGGAGAGAGAGAGAGAGAGTTGAGGTGTGAAGAGGAGAAGAGAGAGAATCATATGTACTTTGATGTAGTGAAGAGTTGAAATAGTAAGAAATGTGCTTTTCAAAACAAACAAACAAAATTAAAGAAAAAAGAAAAAGAAAAAAGGGAAATGCGTTGACGGGAGAACATCAGAAAAGTACTCCCTCAATTCTTTAAGTTATCACATAAGGAAAAAAGAGAAAAAAACCTCCAACTATCCTAAATGATTATAGTTCTAAATAGGGGCGGAATAATAATTTTACCTTTATAAAATATTGTTCTATTGTAAACTATTAGTGATATTAAAATATAATCGAATTTAACGGATGAAACAACATATTTTTTGAGATTATTAAACATTCGATATTAATAGACAATCAAAGTTACAATATGAATTTTGTTTCTTCAAAAATAATGCTCCTTGCTCATCATTCATCAACAATCTTGAAAATATGAAAGTTTCTAGTTCAAAAGTATGATGGAAAGGGTCGAAAATGAAAACAGAGTCGTAATTGAGAATCTTTGCCCAGTCGTTTGAGTGAGTACCGACTTATCTGGTCGAATAGGCAATTTAAATTAAGCCTTTGTCTAGTTGTTTCGAGTATTGAATAATAAGTCGTACATGCGTTTGCGTTTCAAGTGAAATAGAAACTAGGTATTTCCTTAGTCGTTAAGTTCACAACATTAATATTCCAATACTTTGGTACAGTGAAATGGGTCGTCGCCTTAGAGCTCTAACAATTATGCTAAGTAAAGTCGAAGTTGTTAGAGCACTCACACCAGATTACTCATAATTTTTCCCTAAAACCAATTCCCTATATCACTTTATCAAATTTAGGAACTACTTTTAGCCTTTTCACAAAACCAGATTTCTTATTTATACTCCTCAAATCAACTATTTTTGTATTTTCAGCTCAAAGTTTAAGATAAACTCAAATTATTTAAATGTTGAATATAAACTCAAATTATTTTAATATGAAGATGAGAATTATAAAATTTGAAATAAGTTAATAATTAGTTTTTTTTTGGAAAAAGAAAATAAAAATAATAAAAGTTAAGATAAATTTATATTTTTAAGTTTCAAATAAATTTTTAGCTTCAATATGAAATAAATTAATAATTAGTATTAATTTTATTTGAAAAATAAAAAAGATGAAAATAAAAAAGTTTGAACGAAAGGGCAAAATTAAAATTGATGTAATGGAGGATAATAGGGAACTTGTAGGGAGTCCCAATCTTTAGGATCTATTATGAGGATCCCTAAAGTTTTGATGTGGGCCAGCTTAAGATAGGGATTATGAAAATATTTCATTTTGTTAACTCTCTCTCTACTTTAGAGATAAAGAGGTGTTTGAGGTATCTATTACTAATGCTCTTACGAAAGCGGATGAGACTTGAGAAGAGTAGGGTAAGTGAAAGCCCATTAAATGTTAGTATTAGCTTCTTTGAAATTGATATCGTTTGACTGGAGTCTGGAGCTATAAACAGGTATATTACAAAAAATGCCACCAGATGTTAAAAGTGCAACTTACATTTATCACTCTCCTTTACAAGCTTTACCAATCCAGTGAAAAAAGAAGAGTTTGGATATCAATAGATGAATTGTGTCTTAAAGCAATACCAAACATGGTCCAATTGCAATCTTATGCTTTGAACCATGACAAAATGTAAAGAGGTTAATCTGTGATGATAAATACTACTCCCTCCGTCCCTAAAAGATTGTCACATTTTGACTTTTATGGTCAATTACAACAAAATTTGATCACGAATTCTCACTAAACGAAAAGAAATAATATAGTGTTGTGGGACCTCGTTAGATTCGTCTCAATATATATTTTTGAAATATCAACTTATTATAATTTTTTTGCATTTAGAATAAGAGATATTTGTATTTTAAATCGTGTTTTATTGACCACCAAAAGTCAAATGTGACAATCATTTAGGGACGGAGGTAGTACTATATGTGTATTATTACAAAAGAAGTTTTGAGTATGTGAAGGCAAACAAATATTAATTCTTAACTTGAAAAACATAAAACTAATATAAGTGGACTATGCTTAATAATATCTTCTAACTCTCTCTTTCATAATATGATATCTTCTGATATCTTCCGAGTCCATCTCAATAACTTAAAAATGATGTTTTGCACTATATTGAGTCAATTTAGTCGAACTCTCCGCTTAAAAATCGAAGGGATTTAAAAATTCAAACAGTGTAGTACTTATTTCACGTAAAACATTGTCACATTTTGGCTTTTAGTGGTCAACAAAACACAATTTAAAACATACATACAATATCTATTATTCTATATGCGAAAAAAATTATAAAAAGTTAATATTTCAAAAATATATATTGAGACCAATCTAACAAGGTCCCACAAGACTATATTATTTATTATCGTTTAATAGGAATTCATGATCAAATTTTATAATGTTAGACTAACAAAAGTCAAAATGTGACAATCTTTTAGGGACGGAGGGAGTATTTAAATATAATTTTTTATAGAACATCTAACTTGTGGTTTTATTATTAAACCAATATATCAACTATAATTTTATGAGTTCAATATGACGATACTTCTGTGACACTTTTTAAAATTGCTTGACCGATTTTTCAACTGAGTATTGTGGTAATGAAGTACGTTTGGAAATTTAATCGAAGAGACCGATATACATGCTTATTGGAGCATTTTTGGTAGCTATCATTATAACTAACACTTATTCAATAGCAAATTATATAATAATCAATAATATATACTCCAAGATAGCTTCAACTTACGTTTTAATAGTCTTTAAACGGAGTACATTTAACGTTTGTGCATTTGTGGTAATCCAAATTAAGTGAACAAGACTACAAGAGGTTGCCAAATAATGGTAAACAGATCGACAGTCTTTTCTGCAAGAAATTTCCAGTAAGACTTTATTTGGCCCATAACGTACCTTTGAAACTGGCAGACGAAATGTACAATGCTCCTCGTGGATGTTGTCTCTTTGTCGCCACAATTTGGGTAATACTATTACTCAATCCAATTCATCATTTTGATCTACTGGTTATTGATTCAATCTCCACGCACCACATTTTGGATTAGAGTCTGATAAAATATTTTAATAAAAATAGATGTTTATGTCCCCGTTGTTAGCATAGATTTTCCCCTCCTCATTTAGTATATAATTTACTTCAATATAATACTCCCTCCGTTTCTTTTTATTTGATTGTTTGGGGAAAAAGTACTTTATTAAGAGATTGTGAAAAATTACATTGGGATTGTAAAAATGTGTATTGGAATTGTAAAAAGGTGCATTGAAATTGTAAAAAGGTGCATTGGGATTGTAAAAGGTGCATTGAAATTGTAAACAATCAAATAAAAAGAAACATAGAAAAAATGCTCAAACAATCAAATAAAAAGAAACGGAGGGAGTAATGTTTATCAAAAAAATCCCTTTGAAATGTGAATCTTATACAATGATGCGATGGATATAGTTTTCACTCTATTTTTGTGGATAAGTTTGAATATTACTTAAAATTTGTACAACAATAAATGAATCTTAGATAAAGAGATAGAAATAGTACATCGTAAATAGTTTTCTGTATTATTAGTTATGTTTTAGGCTGATCTGTTATACACACACCCAAATAGTGCTTTACTGTAGCACTAAATAACTATTCAGCCTCCCCCTTATTTGGAAATGTAGTAATTGAGGAAATTAAATGGGGAGGACAAAATAGTCACTTAATGCTACAATAAAGCACTATATGGGTGTGTATAGTGGATCTCTGTTTTAGGTGATAATTTTACGAGTAAAAAATCAATTTTATCCCCTAGTTGAATTTTCACCACATAATACACTTATAAATAGGACGAAATAGTAATCTTACTCCTAAAAAAATAAACTATTGGGTGTGCATAACAACTTAGCTTAAGAGGACTCGTATTAGTCTCCTTACAATTTTTTTAAAATTATACTTTTAACCGTCATTTTTCTATTTTGGGGCTTCACTTTTCATGGGTCTAATTTAGTAGCTTTCCTGTTATTCACTTAAATTGGATAAAATATAGAGAAAAAGCTTAATAAATGCAATATATACAATGTGAATATTTATACCATTTGGAGGGTATGTAAATTATTTTAAAGACTTAACCGATTTTAGAAAAATTGCTAAAGTATTTTTTTCACATTTTTTTATTTTTTTCAACCTCTAAAATAATTTTTAAAGAGTGATGTGAGTGCTATAAGGACTCATCAACCTTAATAATGTAACGTAATTAGTCGAGTACAATTCACTAAAAACAGCTATGTTATGAATAATTTTCAGAAATGTGACATTGGTACTATAATTGCACATAAATGTAACATAATTTATTAACGTTATACGTAACGTAACACTTAAATAAACGTCACCATAGGTAACTCGTAGTCCAAACTTCTACCGTAGCACTAGACATCTACCACAACAAAATAACAACATCAATAACTCTTACCAACAACCAACGTACGATCTCATCTCAACTATTACAACCCAACTAACTCCTCATACCATATCCAACACAAATACCTTAAATAATAACCAAACATGGTACACTCTACTACTTGACTATTAATAGCATTTCTTGGTTGCTTCATAAGCAAATGGTCCAACTGTGAAGAGGGCAAACTTGGTTGGAGGAGTAGTAGGAGTTTTGGTGGGAGGGGGAGGGACCAAGAGAGCCCCTTTCAGACCACTGTGTAGATCTGTTGGAACACTGCATTTGGCTGAAGGGGACTTGGCTAAGATGACCTTGCATATACCGATTCCGGATGTGGTCAGCTTGGGTGGCATCATGTAGAAGTACCCGTTCTTGTCTGTTGTAGCTTGATGAACCATGTGGAACTTCCCGCTCGAGCATACTAGTTTCACTGTGGCATCTGCACCATTTTATAAGCTAATATGTTAGATAACTTACACCAATCGGCAAACTATCCAATGGACACTCGACAAGTAGCGATGGCCAATGATGGATCTCATAACAAAAAGAGCGTATAATAGGATAAAAAATGAAATACTATAAATTATTAGCTCTATGGTACTTTTGGTTCGAAGGCTAAACTAAGCTAAATCTGTGTTACAATAAAGTTGGGCATGGGTCAATTCAAACAGAGTCAACCACTAATTTTAGACCAAGCAAGTGAAGACAAGACTAGGTGTACTATGTAAATACTTGTATTATATATTAATTAGAATTTAATAATGGCTTGTATTAATATAGATGAACTCATAGAAAAAATTCTAAGCCAAATGCTCAAATAATGAAGTCCAGCAAGTCAAGTGTTGATCATTTTAGTCAAATGTCAATTCAAAATAGTTTGACAACACCATCTATAATGATGAAGTTTAAACGAACAATAGGGTATTGAATGGCTGCAATGGTATTGAAAAATATTGTTGACTATTGTGGACCAAGCCGAAAGAAATGTGGAAAGTCGTTTCTAAAACATGTTTAAATTGGATTGTGTGGGACATGTGACATAATAACCTATTGTTGATAATGAATTAATGATGAAGTTGATTACTAAGGACACGTGTCTTGAATTACATCGAATCAAACCTACAATGCTAAAGGCCTACCCAGTTTAACTTGTTAATAGACCCAATTAACCCGATATCGATATAATTTGAGTCAAGTCTCTAAAATGATTATACATGTTATTATATTTTTTAAGAAAATTATGTAGGAGAAAAAATTGTATCCATGTGAATTGTCTTACACTACTGTCAAACCTCGGCATCAGGAACATATTTGTCATAGTTTTGTAATAAAATCCAAAAATGGAATGTTGACCCAAGATATGTGCATTCTAAAATTAAATATTTTCCTAAAAATAGAAGCCTTGAATCTTGATCATTGTCCATTTCCTTTTCATAGCCTTTTGCTAGTGATGTATCAACTCATGTACTCATGTAGTCATGTTTATTTGCATTAAGTAGATCTAAAACAATAAAACATTATTTATGCTTTTAAAAAACAATACTATGTTTAAATGTTATTATAATCAAGAAACTAAACATGTTAGGTAGTGTTGTTATGAGCTTACTAGCAAGAGCAGTTGCGCCATTGAGTGTATCAACTCCAGTGTATTTGCAAGCTTTGCAGTAAACAACACCCTGTATGGCTACCATCTTCTTCACCATTGGAGGGTACTTTGGTGGTGGGATTGGAGCCTTGGCAGGTGGGGTTGGAGCCTTGGTGGGTGGCGTTGGAGCTTTGGCGGGTGGGGTTGGAGCCTTGGTGGGTGGTGTTGGAGCTTTGGTGGGTGGTGTAGGTTTTTTGGTGGGTGGTGTTGGAGCCTTAGTGGGAGGTGTTGGAGCTTTTGTGGGTGGTGTAGGTGCTTTGGTAGGTGGTGTTGGAGCCTTAGTGGGTGGTGTAGGTTGTTTGGTAGGTGGTGTAGGTTGTTTGGTAGGTGGTGTAGGTTGTTTGGTGGGTGGTGTAGGGGCTTTGGTGGGTGGGGTGGGAGTTTTAGGGGGTGTGGTTGGAGGTTTAGCTGGTGGTGTAGGAGTAAGGGTGGGTGGGGTAGGTGCCTTAACTGGTGGCTGAGTAGGGGGTTTTGGGTGGGGGTGGGGGTGGGGATGGGGGTTGTGACCACCCTTGTGGTGGTGTCCAGGCTTGGGGGCAGGAACAGGGGGGTGGGTTGGGGCTTGAGTGAAGCTAACAGCATCATTGAAGGCTAGGGTAGTGAAAGAGGTGAGAAGGAGAACAGAGAGGTGAAAGAGGACAATGAGGTTGGAAGAGGCCATATTGAGGAGGAGGAGGAGGTGGAGGTGGTGGTGAAGGATGAGTCTCCAGAGAAATAGGTGGGGTTTATTTATAGGAAAGAGAGTAAAGAGGGCATGCAGTTGATTAGATACAAAGGTGACATGTATATTGAAATGTGGGGTCAGGAATTTATCATATTAGCTTTGTAGATCCGAGATGCTTCATAAACGATGGTCATTGAGATATGTGTTGTTATGATTTTCTTACCATTGTACCTTTCTCAAATAAATGTAATGGACTAATGGATGTCACTTGTCACACAAAAACTATACTCCCTCCGTTTCTTTTTATTTGATTGTTTGGAGGAAAAGTACTTTATTAAGAGATTGTGAAAAATTACATTGGGATTTTAAAAAGGTGTATTGGAATTGTAAAAAGGTGCATTGGAATTGTAAAAAGGTGCATTGGAATTGTAATAAGTTGCATTGAAATTGTAAACAATCAAATAAAAAGAAACATGGAAAAAATGCTCAAACAATCAAATAAAAAGAAACGGAGGGAGTATTGTATTATCCGATGTTAATGATTAGATTAATTAAGTGAAACTAATACTCCTACAAGTATTGAAAGTTAAAACACCATAAATAATAATCGAATTGAGCAGTCGTTCCGTGACAGTAAGCTTCACCTAGTCAGAGCATAAAATACCCTAATAGTGTCAAGTTGGACAGATTTTATTTGTAATTTCCCACTTGAATTAATTTAATCATTAGTTAACCCCAAAAAAAAGTGAATCATCCTAGGATTTGATAAGTTTTGATCGAGCGGGAAAAATAGATTTTAGGTACTCCCTCCGTTTCTTTTTATTTGATTGTTTAGAGCTTTTTTTTTGTTTCAAAATACTTGATTGTTTACAATTTCAATGCAACTTTTTACAATTCCAATGCACCTTTTTACAACACCAATGCACCTTTTTACAATTCCAATGCACTTTTTTATAATCCCAATGGAATTTTTCACAATCTCTTAATAAAGTACTTTTTCCCCAAACAATCAAATAAAAAGAAACGGAGGGAGTATAAGATAATACTAATATGTTTTGGCATTCATGATAATAACGAATGGTGTTACGATGTAGATTCTTACTATTTGTAAAGAAAAATGTATTCCCATAGGCATTTAACTAAATCTAATGACCAATTTACTACCTATTCCTGATTTTTCATGGTTCTAAAAAGCCACCTTAAAAATGAAGTGATTTGTCTTTGTTGACGGATAGCGACTACGAGTTTTGTATTACACAAAATAAAACATTAACAGAAAGAGTATGGGGGCATATAAGTTATTTTATGAAGTAGGGAACTCGGGATACATACGAAATCAAATCAAACAAATAATCTATAATTAATAATCTAATATAAATATGAACTTTTCTAGAATGTGCTTTAAAAACACATGTTAATAAAAATAAAATAGAATAAATGGTTTTATTGATCACTAACCTTTGTTAAGAAATCCAGTCGATCACCCTACTATGACATTATATACTGTCGATCACTAATGTTGGGGGTGTTATGTGCACTTTTGGTCATTCATGCGTTTTTTTGGTACAACTCGCGATTTTAAACATTTGTATAAGGGTGTTTTAGTCATTCTAGCATAATTCTGTTACAACTCGTGACTTTTTGACATTCTGTTAATGACAAAATTATATAAGAATGACTAAAATACCCCTACCAAAATGTTAAAGATGTCGAAAAAATGTCGAGTTGTACCAAAAAAGCGAATGAGTGACCCAAAATATACATAATATCCAACATTAGTGACCGAAAGTATACAAAGTCATGCATACTAGGGTGATCGATCGACGATTTTTAACAAACATTAGTGATCAATAAAGACATCTGCTATCAAATATAACATATATAATTATATAAGAGAGCACATTCTATCAAATATTTTTTATTAGATCAAATGGCTTCATTGATCACTTACGTTTGTTAAAAGACACTAGTCGATCACTCTAGTATAACTTTGTATACTTTCGATCACTCACATTGGGTATTATGTATATTTTTGGTCACTCACGCCTTTTTTGGTACAACTCTTGATTTTTCAAAAATTTTAACATTTTGGTAAGGATATTTTAGTCATTCTACCATAATTTTTTAACTTCAGTCAACTAACTTTCAGTTACTTTCATTACACTCTACATTTTCATGACAAAATTATGAGAGAATGACTAAAATTTCCTTACCAAAATGTTAAAAATTTCGAAAAATCAAGAATTGTACTAAAAACGTGTGAGTGACCAAAAGTATATATACTACCCAACATGAATGATTGAAAGTATACAAAGTGATATTAGGATGATCACTAGTGATTTTTAACAAACGTGATGATCAATGAAGTCATTTGCTCTTTTTATTATTAACATCATGACATATATCATCGTAAAGACACGATCTGAAAAACATCTAATATATATACTCTTTTCTCCACGACCTGTGAAGAGGCAAATCGACCACAGATTATAATTATTAGGGTAAACCGCTAAACCAAACACAGATAATCAAGTACTTCCTTCAATTATTATTCATTGCTTCACATGATCATAATGATGCTTAATAAACATTTTCTACATTTACGCAAATCGCAAGGTATGTAGAAGTTTCCTATGAGTTTATTTATATGTCTTTACTCTGACTAGATTCCAATGTCTTCAATGGCTTGTCCAATTTCTTGTGTTATCTTATTAAATATTTATTCATACCACAAAAGCCAAACTGTGCTGCAAAGATTCTAAATTAGCATATGATGACAAGTCTCATATCTACGCTATAGAACCCATTGGTATTTAGAGCAGTCCGTACTTTAGTTACAGTATATTTTTACTAATATTAAGTCTAATAATTTAAATAAAAACTTAACTGAAAATAAAGACCGAATCTTGAGTTAAAGATATGACGAGTTCGATTTATCCAATAAAATTATTATCAGATAAATCAACAAAACCCAAGGTGATGTTCATTAAATTCTCCTTCCAGTTTACCTATTTTCGTACCAAAGGCAATATGGTCAACGCATGGTATTTGCTTTATTGACCAAATGTAAATTAAATTGGAGTTTAGCACATTTCACACGTGAACTGACTATTTTACCCTTACAAATATCTACTATAAATACTATCATTCTATCTTCTTCCTCACTATTTCTCTTCATTTCACACTCTATTCATCTCTCTATTCATCTCACTCCATCTCTCTTTCTCTTTTTTTCTCAACGCACACTCCACCGACCACCTCTTCACCGGAATCGTCATCTTCACTTTCTACTTATTTGTTTTTGCTCCTTTAAAGTTGTTCTTTTTTACAAAAGTTTGAATCTTTTTCAATTTAGTTGGGTTAAAATCCCGTTTTTTGAATAGAGTCGATTTAAAATCACGTTTTCAATTAGTTATATATTTTATGTGTATTGTTTTTTTGTTATTTGAAGGTTTTTTAACAAAAGTTTTAATCTTTTTCAATTTAGTAGAGTCAAATCACGTTTTTTCAATTTAGTTGAGTTAAACTCATGTTGTTAATTAATTTTATATTTTATATGTATTGTGTTTATGTTATTTGAAGGTTTTTGAACAAAGGTTTGAATTTTTTCTACAAAGTTTGAATCTTTCCTACAAAAGTTTGAATCTTTTCTAAGATTTTTATGAATATGTGGGTAATTTTGCACTAAAAAGTATAGATATATGTGTAAAGTTTGTTCTTTTGGTACTTTAATGTTGTTTTTTGAACAAAAATTGATTTTTTTTAAGTTGAACACAAGATTTTGAGTTTAGATTATGTTTAAACTATGAATTTATGTTTTATGTGTGTTACATGTATATGATTTGAAGATTTGATGTTGTTTTGTAATAAAAGTTCGAATCTTGAGGGTATTATGTTGATATAGTCTCGTTTTTTGATAAGGATAACACTGTATAATTGATTATAATACATTATAATGAAGTATAATGGAGTATACAAATTATAATATATGTACTTTATTTGTTGTTACAATTCATGTAATCTGTTTAACTATTTCAGGTTGAAGAATTAGAGAATTCAAGTTCTAAAGTAACGCGAATGGACAATGGATAAAGGATTTATGTTGAAGAATATAAATTTACTTTTATTTATTTATTTTGCATAGTTCTTTTAGTCTTCAAATGTATTAGTAAAATTTATTTGTAATATATATGTACTTTGTAATATATAATGAAGTATTATGCATTGTGCTTTGTACTAATTTTAATATATTAATCCAATTTTTATGGTTGTATTCAATGTGTCCAATTTGTTGTAGATTTAAAGTGATTACAACGTAATATAATAGATTATAATAGCCATTTGAGCCCAAAAAACTTGTTTAATGCCATCAATTTTCATTAAGGGTAAAATAGTCAGTTCACATGTGAAATGTGCTAAACTCCAATTTAATTTACATTTGGTCAATAAAGCAAATACCATGCGTTGACCATGGTATTTTGCTAAATTTCTCCTAGATTCCAATGTCTTCAATGGCTTGTCCAATTTCTTGTGTTATCTTATTAAATATTTATTCATACCACAAAAGCCAAACTGTGCTGCAAAGATTCTAAATTAGCATATGATGACAAGTCTCATCTCTACGCTATAGAACCCATTGGTATTTAGAGCAGTCCGTACTTTAGTTACAGTATATTTTTACTAATATTAAGTCTAATAATTTAAATAAAAACTTAACTGAAAATAAAGACCGAATCTTGAGTTAAAGATATGACGAGTTCGATTTATCCAATAAAATTATTATCAGATAAATCAACAAAACCCAAGGTGATGTTCATTAAATTCTCCTTCCAGTTTACCTATTTTCGTACCAAAGGCAATATGGTCATGCTTACCTTGTAATTATACTAAAGTACATAATTGATTAAAATTATTAAACGGTCGGAATAAAAGAAGATGAGTAGAAACTTTAATTTGAACTATAATCCTAATTGAAGAGAGCCTGAGATTGTGCTCAAGTCATACCTGTCTATCCTTTTAAGTACTTGAATATTTTCTAAACGTTTGATTTCATTTAAATCAAGACATCTTGCCCCACTGATAAGCATGCTGGTTTTGGTTCGAACCTTCTTGCTAGCAATAAAATTGGTTAAGGAAATAACTTCTCTCACTAATTAAATGCTAGGAGCCAAAATAATAATAATAGCTAAATAATTTTATTTTCATTTTGGCCTAAGAAAATAACCACTAAAACTCAAAACTCTATAAATTTTAGTTTGGGAGGAGTGAATATTATATAGTCATCGAAATAAATGTAAGACAATAATTGTAGTTGGTGAATTGCAGGATAAGTATGAACACCTGATTGCCCGGACGGAACAATGCCTAAATTCCCGTGGTCCATTCGGCCGCCGCTTATATTTGTTGTTATATTTCCTCCTCAAACGATCATTGTACCTAAAATAGGGTGCTTAAAGCTTTCAAAATGCCAAAACCTCGTACTCATTATTACAAATAAAAAATAAAAAATTTAACAGCATTTCGAAAAAATATCATAATAAGCAATTATATTTGAATGAAAATATTTAGATTGGTGTTTAATGAACTACTATTAACCAGGTAAATAAGTTATAGAGTGACACTTATGTTCATAACATCTAGCTAATATCTATATAGTTATGACCTGTTAAAAAAGGGCAAAAATCAATTGATGATATATGTAATATCATTTTCATGTAGGATTAATTTAGTGGAGCCATTCTACGAGAAAATTGGAAGTATACCACTAGTCAAATTATTATTTGCCTAGGGAGACATTATTTTTAATTGTAAATTAACCACATTTTGAGAGTGAATTTACTATTTTACCCCTCAGCCCAAATCTAAAAATATCTCTGCTTTTTGAAACCCACTATTTACTGTAATTTATTGTTTTATTGTATTCTATTACTATAATTTATTGTATTTTACTATATTCTGTTGTAGTTTAATAAAGTTTATCACACAAACACAACAAAAATATAAAATATAAAAAATATACCCTTTCTTCCTTTCCATGGAACTGGAAATCGGGTCTAAAACATGAGAACCTCAAATATGTTGCAATGAAGTTTAACTTTGAATTTTTTTTGAAGAAAATAAAGGTTTATATGTTGATGGAGATGAAGGTGATTATAACGTTGAAGATGAAGATGATGAACCTCAAATATATTGTTTTGTGTTTTGAGAGAGTTGTAGAAAAATGTTTATTGTTTATATTTTGTTATATTTTTGCTATGTTTGTACGATAAATTCTATTAAACGTCAATTGAATGCAGCATATTACAATGAACTACAATAGTATACAGTATAACACAATAAACTACAATAGAATTCAATAAATTACAATAGAATACCATTTCATTTTCAAAATATGGTAAACTTACTATAAAAAAAGATATATCTTCCTAATCAAATATAAACTTTGACTAGTGGTATTCTTAAAATCTTCTCCCATTTGTACCTTCTAAAATATAACGACTATGAGAAAGATAAAATGGTACTCTCCTCATTTCATAATGTTTGATTATTCATAAAATGTTTACTTTTTCATAATGGTTGATTGTTTAGGAATTTAATGCACTTTTCTGTTAGATTATTTCTAATAAATAGTATTTTATGGTCCATGTAATATTAAAGTCTAATTATAATATTAAGGTTTAATGTGATGGTTATTATGCATTAAGGATTATAATTAGTGGGTATAACTTCTAGCCCTCTCATCTCACTCATTAAGGATGTATTTAGAGTGATCATTAGTAGTATTAGACCTTTGGGTTGATAACTACTACTATATAAAGGGACCTATGCATCATTGTTAGACACCATCTAAAAATACAAATAAAAGATAGAGTAGAGAAGAGAAAAGGAAGAGGCTTAGTTAAGTGATCTTCATCAAACTCTCATCATGGATCAAGGTATGTCCTTGTATTATTATCGATCATAGTGTATATAATTTAGAGTGTAAAGATCCTAATATAATAGTGTTATTTCTTACAATTGGTATCATGAGCATGGTTGAACACTCTTGATTATTACATGAATTGTTATTTAGCCTAAATGAATTGCTAAATATGTTTTATTGTTTCCGCTATTAATATGAAATATATAAATGGATGTATTGTTAATTTTCCATTATAATATTATATTATTTCGCTTAAATATTCATCACAATAATTGACAATATTTGATCATGTATATTAAGGATTATTGTATTATGTGACATAAAAGATATATTGGATTGTCAATTGTTTGATAAATATGTAATGTTATATTTATACATACATGTTCTTTGTTCACATAATTTCTTTTATAGTGAGTATCATGATATTGATATATGATGGGAAAAGAAATGTGTAAACATATTAAATTTGCCTTGCACATATTTGGAGATAATTAAAAATATCTATTATTAAGAAAGCTTGTTAGTCACCAAAGTGGCCTAGCTAAATTGTTATATAGATATTTTATCTCCTATTATATAAATTGTGCAAATTTTGAGATATTATAATTTCTTTTATAATGAGTATCATGATTTTGATATATGATGGGAAAAGAAATATGTAAACGTATTAAATTTGCCTTGCACATATTTGGAGATAATGAAAAATATCTATTATTAAGAAAGCTTGTTAGTCACCAAAGTGGCCTAGCTAAATTGTTAAATAGATATTTTATCTCCTATTATATAAATTGTGCAAATTTGAGATATGATAATCAATAATATCTATTTACTTTTCAGGTGGTTGTTAGTCACCAAAGTGGCCGAGCTAAATGAGTAAATTGATATTTCATCTCAACTAAATGTTACGAAATCTTGAGATATGATAGTTTATAATACTAATTTAGTTTCAAGTGCTTGTTAGTCACCAAAGTGGCCTAGCTAAATGACTAAATTAATATGTTATCTCAATTATTGGTTACAAAAACTTTGAGATATTACAGTAAATTATCTATTTTTATAATGCTTGTTAGTCACCAAAGTGGCCAAGATAAATTACTAAATAGATGATTATCTCATGTTATTGAATAATAATCTTTTAAGATATTATTAAAGTTGTCTATTTTAAATTGATTATTAGTCACCAAAGTGGCCAAATTATTACATAGACATTATATCTTACTATTGTTATTATTGTTTAAATGTCTAATATGTTCAAGCTTGTTAGTCACCAAAGTGGCCTAGCTATAGAAATTAATTAGACATTTTATCAAGTATACATAATTATAAGAGATGTTTAACATGTACTTTTGGAGTCATTAACCATTATACGTACATGTATTTATGCATATGATTAATGTTCAAATTTACATGTTTAAGGATCACCCAAAGGTGAACTTATATATGTTATTAAAGTTTTTTTTTGAATCCATCATAGTAACTCAAACTATTAATATATAAGTTTGAAGGAAATTTCTCATGAAACTTATAGAGGGCTCTCAATCGGACATTACTGATAAGTCCAAAATGAAAAGTTTCATGAGTGAGTTAGCGACTACTAAATTTGATTGGTCTAAACTCATTCATAATCATGTAACTAGCATGTCTAACAAAGCAGCAAAGTTGAGGACAATGGGCATGGAATTGAGTGAGACATTTTTTGTTCCATTCACCATCAACTCTCTTCCTCCTGAATTTGGTCAGTTCCAAGTACACTATAATACTCTAAAGGAAAAATGGAACTTTCAAGAAATCAAAGCCATGTTGGTTCAAGAGGAAGGGAGGCTGAAGAAAATAAAAGACCACTCAATTCATCTCACTGTCCATGAAGGAGCTTCTAGCAGCAAGACTAAATAAGGGAAAAGGAACAAAAGGAAAGACAATGACTCAAGAATGATAAAATCTCAATAAAGGCTAATAATGACAAAGTCGGAAAGGAGATTAAGTGTTTTTTTTTTTCTGTAAGAAGATTGAACACTTGAAGAAAGGATTATCAGAAAAGAAAGGAATGGTTCAAAAAGAAAGGTACTTATTTTGTTTCCGTTTGTTTTGAATCAAACCTTATTGAAGTTCCTAGTAATACCTGGTGGTTAGATTTTAGTGCAACTACTCATGTTTCTCATGTTATACAAAGATTCCTTTCGATCCAACCCATAAGAGGAACTAAAAATATTTGTTCATGGGAACAAGATGAAAGCACATATTGAAGGAATCGGACTTATAGATTGATCTTAGAGACTAGTCGTCATCTAGATCTAGAAAAGTGTCTTTATGTTCCTGATTATGCTAGGAATCTTGTTTCCGTTGGGAGTTGGATGAGTGTATGTTTAATGTCAAGTATGAAAACCGTACATTTTCCTTGTTTAAGAATAAGTACTATTATGGTTGTGGTACATTAATGGATTGTTTGTATCGTTTCAATCTTGATAATGAATTTGTGGAGTCTTTGTTTAATATTGAACTTGTTGTTGGTAGTAAACATAGTGCACTGGATGATAACTCTGCTTTCTTATGGCATCAAAGACTGGGTCATATATCCAAAGAAAGGACGTTGAGGTTGGTTAAAAGTGAAATCCTTCCCCAATTTTACAAACTTAAATGTATGTGTTGATTGTATTAAAGGCAAACAAACTAAACACACTACAAAGAAAGCCGCCATAAGAAGCACAAAACTTCTTGAATTGATACACACTGATATTTGTGGTCCATTTGAAGCCCCATCATAGAGCGGGGAAAAATATTTCATTACCTTTATTGATGATTATTCACGTTATGGATATGTATATCTTTTGCATGAAAAGTCTCAATCAGTAAACACCTTGAGGTGTTTATTAACGAGGTAGAAAGGCAATTAGATACAAAATTAAAGGTTGTGAGATCAGATAGAGGTGGTGAATATTATGGTAAATACAATGAAAATGGACAATGTCCTGGTCCATTTGAAAAGTTTCTTGAAAGTCGAGGCATATGTGCTCAATACACTATGCCTGGCACACCACAACAAAATGGTGTAGCTGAAAGGCGGAATCGTACTCTTATAGAAATAGTTAGAAGTATGTTGAGTAATAGTAATGTACCTTTATCTTTGCGGACATATTCTTAACGACTGCTGCATATTTGCTTAAGAGGGTTTCTAGTAAGGTCGTTCATAAGACCCCTTATGAATTATGGACAAATAGAAAACCTAGTTTAAAGCATACACGTGCATGGGGTTGCCAAACAGAAGTAAGAATATATAACCCACATGAGACGAAACTCGATTTAAGAACCATCTCTGGTAATTTAATCGCGTATTTCGAGAAAAGTCAAAGGGGTACATATTCTATTGTCCTAACCATAGTACGAGAATAGTTGAAACTGGTACTGCACGGTTTATTGAGAATGGCCATGTCAGTGGGAGTGAGGAACCACAAACGGTTAATTTTGAAGAGAAACAAGTGGGAGATATCACGACTAGTATTTCTCATCAAAGTGTGTCTCCTCAAAATAGTGGCTCACACAATGATCATATCAATATTGACCCTATCAATGACATCACACATGTACAAGTATCAAATGAACTACAAGAAATAGCATTAAGGAAGTCTTCAAGACAGAAAAGACCAGCTATTTCAGATGATTATGTGGTTTATACACTTGAACATGAATGTGATTTAAGTGTTAATATAGAACCAGCTTCTTTCAATCAAGCCATGGAATGTGATAATTCAGAATAGTCGTTCAATGCCATGAAAGAAGAGTTGAAATCAATGGATGACGACAAAGTTTGGGACTTAGTTTAGTTGCCTAAAGGTTCAAAACGAGTCGGATGTAAATGGATCTTCAAGATCAAACGAGACTCTAATGGCAACATTCTAACTTTCAAAATCAGACTTGTTGCTAAAGGTTTCACTCAAAAAGAAGGTATTGACTATAAAGAAACCTTCTCTCCAGTTTCTAAGAAGGATTCTTTAAGAATTATTTTGGCTTTGGTGGCTCATTATGATCAAGAGTTTCACCAAATGGATGTCAAAACTGCCTTTTTGAATGAAGACTTAGAGGAAGAAGTTTATATGGATCAGCCAGATGGTTTTGTAACCGTTGGAAAATAATAGTTGGTGTGTAAGCTAAAGAAGTCAATAGATGGACTAAAACAAGCTTCTCGACAATGGTATCTAAAGTTTAAAAATACCATCACATCATATGGGTTTGAAGAAAACACCGTGAACAGGTGTATCTTCATGAAGGTCAGTGGGAGTAAGCTTATCATTTTAGTCTCATATGTTGATGACATTCTCCTTGCTGCTAATGATCTTGGTTTGTTACATGACGTAAAGAAATTCCTCTCTAATAATTTTCATATGAAATACATGAGTGAAACATCATATGTGATTGGCATCGAAGTATTCTGTAACAGATCCCAAGGAATATTAGGCCTATCACAGAAAGTTTACATCAATAAAAGTTTGGAAAGGTTTAGAATGGAAAAGTGCTTTCGGAATTTTTCCCATTGAGAAAGGGGACAAGTCCGGTTTGTTCCGATGTCCTAAAAGTAATTTGGAACGAAAAGAGATAGAAGATATTCCCTATGCACCAGTGGTTGGGAGTCTGATGTATGCTCAGACATATACTCGTCCACATATCAGTTATGTTGTTGGTATGCTTGGACGATATCAAAGTAATCCTGGAATGGACCACTGGAATGCTGCAAAGAAAGTCCTTAGGTATTTACAATGCACCAAAGACTACATGCTTACTTATACGGATTCAGACTATGTTATATGTTTGGACTCAAAAAAAAAAGTCTACATTTGGGTAGACATTCCTAATAATAGCTGGGGGAGTTATATCATGGAAAGTGGGAAGCAGTCGGTCATTGCTACTTTCACAATGGAGGCCGAATTTGTTGCATGATTTGATGCAACAATTCATGCTCCATGGTTGCGGAACTTTATCTTAAGACTTGGAATTGTCGACAGTATAGCCAAGCCGTTAAGAATTTATTGTGATAATTCCGCAACTGTCTTCTTCTCTAAATATGATAGGTA
Source organism: Echium plantagineum (assembly GCA_003412495.2). NCBI lineage: Eukaryota > Viridiplantae > Streptophyta > Magnoliopsida > Boraginales > Boraginaceae > Echium > Echium plantagineum. The sequence goes on from CM016562.1 coordinate 13,102,722, forward strand.
CTCGAAAGGTGCAAAACATATGGATTTAAAGTACCTATCTGTCAAAGAAGAAGTGCAAAAACAGAAGGTGTCTATTGAGCATATTTGTATAAACTTAATGGTATCGGATCCGTTAACTAAATGATTACCACCCATGACTTACATTGGCCATGTAGAAATGATGGGTATTATAGAAAAGCCTTGTTAACTGGAAATTAATATTATACATATGTATGAACGATTTTGCTCATATAAAAGTTGACCCTTGTGAATTCAATAAAGGTTATGTTTTTGCTTCATAAAATGTTGTCCATATTATAGTTATGTACATGGATTGTTATGATGAGACAACAAAGTAATCTCCATAAAAGTTGTGACTTAAAGTTCTTCACAATAAAAGTATTTTGAATTAGATTGACTTGTGATACATGGAAGGAATCATGTCGCCTGTATGACTTGTGACCGCCATGATCCAGTTGGTTTATTTCATATTATAGAATTGAAAATGTTGATTCATTGAAAGGTGTACACTTATGGTTATTTTTGAATCATCAAATAATACATGGACCAAGTGGGAGATTGTTAGATTATTTCTAATAAATAGTATTTTATGGTCCATGTAATATTAAAGTCTAATTATAATATTAAGGTTTAATGTGATGGTTATTATGCATTAAGGATTATAATTAGTGGGTATAACTTCTAGCCCTCTCATCTCACTCATTAAGGATGTATTTAGAGTGATCATTAGTAGTATTAGACCTTTGGGTTGATAACTACTACTATATAAAGGGACCTATGCATCATTGTTAGACACCATCTAAAAATACAAATAAAAGATAGAGGAGAGAAGAGAAAAGGAAGAGGCTTAGTTAAGTGATCTTCATCAAACTCTCATCATGGATCAAGGTATGTCCTTGTATTATTATCGATCATAGTGTATATAATTTAGAGTGTAAAGATCCTAATATAATAGTGTTATTTCTTACATTTTCAACTTACTTTATTTTTACATTTTTGACCTTCAAAAATATTTTTGCTTTTGAATAATGTTTTATTTTTTAGGATAATTATTTATATTATGTAGGATGTAATAGTAATCTATCTATCTTAATTTTTAATAAAGTATTTTTTAGTTAGATGATCAAACATTTTGATAGAAAATAAGTAAAATAAAGTAAAATTTAGAGAACAATAAGAAAAAACTAAAAACTGCCTTTCACACCTCTCGCAATTATGACGATGCCAATCAATTGATGTAAAAGTTCATCGGATCCGATTTTCTGCTTCCAAGTAATGATGCCACATTATGATGAAATGTTAGTACTACTTTCATTTTTTATTTCTCCCAATTAATGTTTCCAATACCCATCATCAATGTAAGATAATTTATTTCTATATATTTATTATCTCATCATATTATTTTTTTTTTTTATATAATCAACTATTTTTAATCAAGTAAAAAAAGAAAGAAAATCCTACTCATATTATCCTTAATAGGTTGAAATTAACGAGTTCAATTTTTTAGAAATTGAATTTTCTGATTTCAAATTTATTCAGTTTCAGTTACGGTATTAAATAAAATACAATAACTTGACTTTGTGAGTGCAGTGGTTACTGGGTTCATCCTGTTTACTTACCCCTTTCATAAGATAAAGAAAGAAGGTGCACCGGAAGGTGTGGCGTAGTGGAAGCAGAGCAAGAAGGGTGTTTGAAATCCTATTTTCTTGCAAGACCCGTTCGGATAAGGGAAAACTCCAGAGATTGCTTCGAAGTAAGATCCTTGGACACCCTTATCTGGTAGTATGCTTATTGGGAAAGGGAGGACTCCCAATTTATTAAAAAACCGCTTGAATTATGGGATCGTCTTATACTCTTGTTGAGGTTGGGAGTAGGCTATCTAGGGTCTTGATTCTTGTTGAGGTTGGGAGTAAGCTATCTAGCACTACGAATAATGACTAAACATCAAGCTATTGCCGCTTCTCTTTCCCTAAGCTGCAAGGAATAACAACTCGGGTGATTAGGTCTAAAGGATACTTGTTACCTGGTATCTAAGGCCTTGATGGTCTGAGATCTGCCAATCTAAAGCTAGCTACACGGGTGGAGAGAAAATTCTAGGGAAGCCACATTGTATTGTATTGTATTGTTTATGTCGGGTACTTGGCGTTATAATTTTGTTGCCTCAATCGTTTAAATTAGCCTTGTGGACTACTTCACTCGAGTGATTAAGTTTGAGGGTACTTGTTACCTGGTACATAAGGTACTTATAGTCTGAAATCTGCCAACCCAAAACTCGCTAAATAGGTAGAACGAAAATCCCAAAGGGGTTGACATTACAGTACTATGACTACTACTAGATACTATAGCTTTAGCTTTGTGAGAGCGCTCCTCTATCTCTTAGACCATCAACTGTTTGATGTTTGTACAAAGCATAGATACTAAACCCTAATTCCTACCTTTTGTTACAACACTTAAAGATCACCCTATTTGATATCGTTGTAAACCTATCGTCGGTGTATGTCCCACATATATATGTTGTATTATTTTGGAGTTCTAATATTCCACTTTTATCTTGCTAAAAAAATATACCTACTCATCTTTCAAATAACTCCACACTGCAATATGAGATATTTGAGAAAATTATTTCATTTTTATTTTTTCCACGTCATTTTCTCTTAAGAAAATTATATAAAAAAAATAAATTAAAAAAAAAGGTTTCCAAATCAAACACAATTAGTCTCCAGATTAAAAAAAATATATTGATAAAAGATAAAATAATGTTCGATAAATTAATATGTCAATAAGGTCAAATAAAAGGATAAGGTTGTTTGTTGTGTAAAAGGTATAAGACAAAAGTACATTTGTGTCATAATAATTATGGAATTATTTAATAATTCTTGTTAATCACTTATTTTTTTAAGATATTTGAGTCTGTCACTAATTCTATTAATATGTGGTTAAGTATAACACACTAAAATATATGTGGGCTTTCAGTAAGACTATAAAAGCATACTGTCATGTCATTAGGTATGATTTGAAATTAAAAAAAAAAATCAAAATAACAAGATATTTATAGCCAACCTGGAATTCTAATTCACCTCAAATTTGATGGACTGAAAACTATGTGACTGACAAGTACGTTTTGAAACACAAAGAATGAGCAAAAAATATCTTGTAAACATAAGTGATCGATGCAACCATTAATCCTAAAATCAATCAAGTTCACAATATGCAAAGTATATTAAAACTACCCTCTCATATAATTTGTAGAGCAAATGGCTTCATCGATCACTCACGTTTCTTAAAAAACACTAGTCGATCACCCTAGTATGACTTTGTATACTTTCGATCACTCATGTTAGGTATTGTGTATACTTTTGGTCACTCACAGGTTTTTTTGGTACAACTCTTGATTTTTCGAAATTTTTAACACTTTGGTAAGGATATTTTAGTCATTCTCTCATAATTTTGTCATGGAAATGTAGAGTGCAATGAAAGTTAATGAAAATTAGTTGATGTAAGTTAAAAAATTATGGGAAAATGACTAAAATACCCTTACAAAAATGTTAAAATTTTCGAAAAATTAAGAGTTGTACAAAAAAACGTGTGAGTGACCAAAAGTACACATAATACCCAACATGAGTGATCGAAAGTATACAAAGTCATACTAGGGTGATCGACTAGTGTTTTTTAACAAACGTGAGTGATCGATGAAGCCATTTGCTCTAATTTGTAAGTAAAAAAGTTGAATACCTAAAGTTAATTGAGCTGAAAATTTAAAAAATCAACTTATTAAAATTCAAAATGTCATAAATTTTTTTAAAGTAGGAGTATGTCTAATTTCATTTTATCCTTTCTTAATTATAATACTGTGGAATAATCACACTTTAAAAACGTCGGTTCCTAGTTATATGCGTTTGATGATGAACCAAAATCATTCACAGAAAAAGAAAATGGAGTGAGATATATCATTTGTCTGCATCCATAATTGTTGGCAATATTTTGGAATATGCTTGTGGGCTGTGTCCCATATTCCCAGTTTGTAATAATTCAGTGGTAATTTAACGTGTGTAGGCCCTAATCAATGGAGTAGTAAAACATTCATGGCTTTACCTAGATCTCTCATCTACCGACTTCATTATTTGGGTAATGCCTAATGGAACTTCAACTTACATATATTTCAGAATTTCGTTAAGCATAATGCAAACTCTGACTAATGAGATTGTGGTAAAACCTTTGGAGTGTAAGGAGGCCATGAGAAGTACTAGTATTTTAGTGAAAAAGGGTTGTGACTTGTGAGGGAACGGTTCGATTCGATTTGTATATTTGGTTCGAAAGTTCGGCTAATACTTCGATGAACATTGACAAATACTAAACAAACCTTCAAAATTTAAAGTTCGACCAACCTAACCAAATCAAACAATTGATTTAATTGAGCTCGCATATTAATACACGGTTTTGCCTTATTTATATTCTAGAGCCCAGACTTGAAAGTTCTAGAACTTAACCTAAATCATAAATATCACTTCCACTCATCTATTCATCTCTTACTCATCACTCACGAATATCTTCCTCTCATCCGCTTAATGGTATCGAACCTTTTTGCGAACTAAACCTAACTTATTTGTAGATACTTCGTTCCGGTTCACAATTTGGGACCGAGCCTAACGTAAAGTTGGATGTGGCTTGCACATTTCAACCGAGCTAAAATAAGGTTGTTAATTAGGTCTATACTCAAATGCGTGAGATTGTGTAAGTACTTATAAGGTTGGCTCAATTTGCGATACTTTGAACTAGGTGTACCCACTACAAAAATAAAAAACTTTTCTTTGCAGAAGTAAAGCGATATTTTTTTATTTCTAAAAGATTGTGATATTTAAATTTTTGTTAAAGTTTACGAATTTTAATTTTTCACTTAAACTTTCTATTTTACTTTTTATAGAGTATAAATTTGAAAATTGTAAAAAATTATTTTCTACTTCCGTTTCGACCATATTTTTGATTCGTTTAGACTCGGAATGATGTTTTTGGCCACTTTTGACCACATATCATATTTCGGCCTCTTCGACCTGGGACTTCATTTTCTGTCCGTTTCGATTTTCGACCAATGGCCATATTTTTTGCCGTTTGGATCCATGACCATATTTTCAACCCGGAAACATTTTTTGGTCCGATTCAATCTGGAAACATTTTTTTTCGGCCCCTTTCAACCGGGACCATATTTTCGGTCCATTTCGACCCGATACCATATTTTCAGGCATTTTCGACCCTATACCATATTTTCGGTCTTTTTCGATATGGGACCATATTGTCGCTCGTTTGTTACCCGGGAACATATTTTCAGCCCTTTTTTACCCATGACCATATTTTCGACCCGAGACCACTTTTCTGCCTCTTTCGACCCGGTCCATATTTTTGGACCCTTTTGATAAGGGACAATTTTTTTGTCCGTTTTGTTCCCAAAACATATTTTCGGCCCGTTTCGACCTGGGAACATATTTTCTATTTATTTCAGTATTTCACCCATTTTTTCGGCCCGTTGTGGTCTGGAAACACAAATGAAAGGGTGGAAAAGGATATGAAAATACCTTTGTTACACAATTTTCGTTGTGGTAAAAAAAGATAACGTAAATCGTTTGTCGCCTCGACACAGGTAACAAAGAACTTTTGTTAAGCCTTTTACGCTACATTTGTTATGCCCTATTAACGTAACAAAGACAAATAAATTATCCTACATTGCGGTTGTTACGTCCGGCTTGTTGTAACTTGTTACAATTGATGTGAAAAATATTAATCATTTATTGCACGTTTTTTACCTCGTAACATACAATAATTGTAAGAAATAAAGATATCAATAATTCTCAATATAATAAAACATCATATGCAAATACACTACTATAACAAAGTGCATCCCAAACGCAGTAATTAAATGGCAAATGGACTTTCAACTACATGCAAAAATAACTCAAAACTACCCATATTTGTCAATTGTCGGTTAAATTCTTTTTTTTTAACCTTGAATGCTATATGACATTAGGCTTATAACTATTTGCCCCCTATACTATGAAATTTGTTTTAACTTGTCCCTTATATTTTTGATCGTTTTAATATGCCCCTTGAGACCTTTTTAGGCTCATTTTTACATTTAATCAGATGAAATGACTATATTACCCCTATTACTATTCAAATGTACAGGGGACAATATTAAAATATTTTACATAACTAAAAATAAATCCAACCTCTTTCTTTTCAACACACCCCACCCCACCCAATCCCTTCTTCTTCAACACATCCCATCTCTACCCCCACCCTACCCCACCCCACCGAATTAGGTTACCAAGTTTTATTAAATAGTGCATAATTAATTTTATGAATCTTCATACTAATCAATACCGAATTGTTATTTTATAACATTGTTTGCAACAAAAAATTAAGCTTAATGAAATTGGACAAATTAGTTGTTATTGAAACATAGTGTATGCCACTTGCAGATGGTTCAATTGAGAATCTCAAAGCTCTTTGAAAACCGTACCTATTATTACTTCAAAGTTTTAAAGGAGGAATTAGCTGAAATTGGACAAATTCGTAGAAAGTTAACAAATGTTTGGGAAGCAAATTTGGACGAAGGTTATAGTCTGATTACATGGAAGCGAGTATATATTGCTGAAGAATTGATACTTCATGTTGGAGAATTCAGCGAACAATAATATTATTATTTCATTAAACTTGGTAACGTGATTAGGTGGGGTGGGGGTAAGGAGTCCGGTTTCGGTGCATCAATAATTCCATGCATCAGGTGCATCAAGTACCCATTTAAAGGTTTCATGTGGGTACTGTACCCACTTGAAACTTCATCATTGGTACAAGAAACAATATCAACATAACTTGTACCCAAATTATACTATAACAATGGTACAGTACCACATATTTATCAATCCGAAATAAAAGTAGTAAATATATATATGATTCGTAAATTGGCCCACAAAATATATAAATAATTGTAACGTGACCCTTAATTATATAAATAATTGCATCGTGACCCTTAATTTATAAAATATTATGCTCAAACCCCTTGATGCACCTGATGCATGGAAGTATTGATGCACCCAATCTTTTCACGGGGGTAAGGGTATGGTGGAGATGGGGTGTGTTGAAGAAGAAAGAGGTTGAGGTTTATTTTAAGGCTTATTTTAATTATATAAAATATTTTAATATTACCCCTATATTTTTGAATAGTTACAAGGGTTATATAGTCATTTCATATGATTAAATGAAAAAACACTCCTAAGAAGGTCTCAGGAAGTACATTGGAACGATAAGAAGTACAGAGGCAAGTTGAAACAAAAATGATAGTATAAGGGGCAAATAGTGAATAAGCCATGACATTATTGGTATAAAGATACCCCTCATTCGTAATGAATGTGTTACATTTTAAACTTTAAATATTGTCGGTTAAAATTTATACATTATCTTTAGACATACACACATACAGTTGCTTTAGATGCATTTCTGGGGAAATTCTAATTTTTAATTTCTACATTAGAAATTTGTATTAGTGGGATGGACTGGTGCTGACTACTGAGGTATCAAGTCCCAGGCCTTCGCCTAGTTCAGATCCGTAGAGGGCTCGATGGGTGTTCGACAACCGACAAGAGCCCTGGTCTAGGCGCCTCATGACCAGGCCCAAAGTTAATCAATACAAAGTTCACTCCTTAACGTAAATGGACGCCACATAACTGAAGATGTGAGGTTGCATATTAGCTCTTTACCAGTTAAGTTATGCCTAAAAAGACCAACTTCGAGTGATTAACATTAGTGCCCAACACAGATTATGCTATCGGAAGTTATCAACAAATGGAATTGCTTCGAAAAACTTGAGCAAATTATAACAAATTAACAATCATATATATAGTACCAAAACATATGACTACATAAAATTGAAATTAAACTACACAGTTGATTACATTGTTCTTGTTATCTACAAAGAAGTCTTTTAAGGCCAAACTAAATCTACACAAACTCTGGCAATATCTTGTTGAAATTCTGCAGTTTTGCAGCCATTATCCATTAAATCACCAGAAAATTTGACAATTCTTTTGGATTCAGAAGAGCCTGAGGGGAAACTCTGGTTGGACTTGAGAACAGAGCCAGAAGAAGTAGTGGTAGGCATTGACATGAGGCGATCGAAGTCTTCATGCCTAAGGATTTCAGATATCAACAGAAAAAGAGAAGCCATTTGTAATAAGAAGACAACAATTTGAGATTCTTGAAATGTTTTGCTCACAAGTTTGTAATTGGAAAATGGATTCGTGAAGTGGTGATTTTATGTCAGGAAAAAAGAGGTTGTGTATTAAAGAAGTGAAGTAAAGCCCATAGAATTAGCTCATCTGTTTGTTTGACTTCTTGTGGGCATAGTACATAGACAGAGAAGTATCTGATTAATGGGGGGCAACCAAAGCAGTTGGCTGCTAGCCTGTTGGTTTGTGCGGTTGAGACATTCATTTATTTGTGAAAATCAGACGGCTGGCACTCCACTAAATTATGACTATGCCTATCAATAATATATTTTATTTAGCTAATGTTCGTTTATGAGAAAAGTAATGAATACTCCACAATATTATTTAGCTAAGCTTGTGGTACGGTATCATTGTTATAATATAATTTGGATACAAATTAGGTTGGTATTGTTTCTTGTATCAATGATGAAGTTTTAGGTGGGTACAATTAGTGTTGTTAACGAACCGGGTTCGAGCGGATAACGGGGTACTTGGCCGGGTTTTTATTTTACCGAGCCGGGTAATTACTCGGTTATAACGAGCCGTGTAGCAAATATATTACCCTCGTATCGCTCGATAAGGACACGAGCGGGTACTGAGTCGGGTTTTTTTAGCCAGGCGACGAGCGGGTTCCGGGTTATCCCCAATTTTCTATTTAAATTTTTTATTTTTGGGTTCTCTTCAAACATATTTAATTGATTAATGCAAATCTAAGAATTCTTTTCAATACTTATTTGATATCGGTCATTTGAAGTTCAATATGATTAAAGTATAACATATATTACATATAAATATACAATATAAAAAATAATCGAGCAGGTAATCGAGCGGACCCGGATTTTTTGATTCGGGTATCGAGTAAGGAAAATTACTTGAGTATCGCTCGATAAGGATACGAGCGGGTAACGGACCCGGGTTTTCCGAGTCAAGTAACGAGCGGGTTACGAATTACCCGGTCCTTTAACAGCACTAGGTACAATACCCACGTGAAGCCTTTAAATGGATACATTGATGAACGTTCATCAAGAATACCTTGATTCACCAAAAACGGGCTCATTTTTTTTTTATCTATCATCATATCTAGTTTAGCTTAAAATGAATGACAATTTACATTTACATGCCTAATTCAGTACATAAAATTTAATAATAATTATTGAATGTATAATAGAGTTACATACTATTTTGATTATATATTTCTTATTAAATGAAAGTGTAAAAAGAATGAATCAAATAATATATAAAAGTTTGAAAATGAGAAGTATTTTAAAATAGTAGTAATATATTATCAAAGTAATAACTAAAGAAAATAATTATAGAAGAGAAAAGTATTTGATATACATTTTAGACCGGGTAAAAAGGTGTCGCCATTTTCTGACCCACCGGTTTGATATATCCGTGAGCAAGACATTTGGTTTGGGTACACAGTAACGTGGCTCTCTTTCTTCTTCATCACATCTGGTACACAACCAACGTGTCTGCCCAAACAATTACTCCTTATTATATTGTATTCTTTTTAATGTAATTTAGTAGAGGGGGCGATTTAAAGGATTTCTTTTCATTTTTTCGATTTTTTTAAATGTGAAATGACTAATTTGCTTTACATAAGTCACATGATTGTCATGTGCAAGGTTGTTGTCAGAATTCATGACGGAAGTGGTAAATGAGTATTTTTGTAAAACTTCAATGAGCAAATGAATCATTTTAATTCAAAAATAAGCGAATAGGAATTTTGGCTAAACATAAGTGATGACTCATGCCTTTTGCCCTTTTAAAAGATACAATAATCCCTCCCCTCCTCTCTCCCTTCACTCCACCAACATCCACCCCCAACTACCGTCTCCTCGATTCCGACAACCACCACCTCCCAGGTAAAACCTATGTGACAATCGAGTTTTTTCTTATATCATAACACAAATCTGTTATCACCCTAATAACTCAATTGTGGACCGTTGGATCATGATGTTTTTGGTAGTTTTTAATCTTGTGGATGATATTAAAGGAGGGTGTTTTGGGAAGATAGAATTAATTGATTTTTAGGCGAAACAACCGCCCCACTCTCCAACAGGCGCGAGTGGTATACACTCACGCGTTTAATTTCCTATGTTTATGGGCGGTTGCATTTTATTTAAGCATTAATTGCACGGTTGCAATTAGTTGTTTAAATGTTTCCTTTTTTGTCTCCTAATTTTTGGGTGATACGTTTTTTGGCATTATTTGAGTCAACATATAAATCAATATAATTAATATGCATTAATTATGTAGATATTATTCTATACAATTTCGATTTGGTAATGGGAATCCAGATACTTTATTTCGTTTGGGTATTTTTGTATTACACCTTAATTTAATTTAAGTAGAAGATGATGGCATTATAAATTCATAATTAAAAACATGTGATATCGAAATAGAGGTTTCCTAGTTTGAATTGAATACATTAAGCTAATTATTTGGCCATTAGAGGTTTCCTATTTTTGTGGGATATATTTTTTCTTTAGTATTACATGTAGGATGCAATCAAAATTAAATTTCCATAATTGGCAATGTTGTGGAATGTCAGTATGGGCCACGGATGGCATGACCTAGGTATCTGATGTCATGGTTCGGTTTTAGTAAATATTTTTGTCTTTTATTTCGATTGGGTATTTTTGTATTATACATTAATTTAATCTAAATAATATGCAATGTTTTTTTCCTTAGTTTGCTATATAAATTATTATTCCGGTGTGTGGCAATTAAATTACCTAATGTGAATGAATATACTTTAATTCGCCTGGGTATTTTCGTATTACGCCTTAATTTAATTGAAGTAGAAGATGATGGCATTATAAATACGTAATAAAAAATCTCAGAATTGTAATTCATAATTTACTTATGTTTTAATATGTTATGCACGTGTACGTCGATGGCATTTTGTAATATATTATAAGTTCAATCCGTAATACACTTGTTGTGAATTCCAAATAGAGGTTTCCTAGTTCGAATTCATTACATTGACTAGAGTTTGACTTATAACTATTTTGACTTTAGTATTACATGTAGGATGCAATAAATATTAAATTTCCATAATTGGTAAATTTATGGAATGTCATTATGGTCCACGAATGTCATTAAGTCAATTTGTGATTGCATTCTGAATTCATTAAGTCAATTTGCTGATTGCATTCTGAATTCATTAAGGTTTCTTTGTGATTGCATTCTGAATTCATTAAGTCAATTTGCTGATTGCATTCTGAATTCAATAAGATTGCTTTAAGATTGCATTCTGAATTAATTAAGTCAATTTGCTGATTGCATTCTGAATTCAATAAGGTTGCTTTGTGATTGCATTCTGAATTCATTAAGTCAATTTGCTGATTGCATTCTGAATTCAATAAGGTTGCTTTGTGATTGCATTCTGAATTAATTAAGTCATTTTGCTGATTGCATTCTGAATTCAATAAGGTTGCTGTGTGATTGCATTCTGAATTAATTAAGTCAATTTGCTAATGCATTATCATTACATTTTATTACTGCAGAACAATGTCATTCTAATTGATAGGTATCACATTTTTTAGCTTGAGGTCAATGCCATGCTCGTAAATTGTCATTACATTTTATTTCTTGGAGAGAATGCAATGCTAATCAATTGTCATTACATTTTATTACTTCGAACACAATGTCAGACCATATATGAAATCCCATACAAGAACTTCTATTACACCATTTACACAAAATCAGACCATATATAAAACAAAAAATAATACTACTATTACACAAAATCTACACCATTTACACAAAATCAGACCATATATGAAATCCCAAACAAGAACTCGCGGTTGTTGAATATATCGATTTCCTCCATCCCAAAACTATTGTCCAGTTTGATTACTAAACAAGAACTCGCGGTAGTTGAATATATCGATTTCCTACTTCACCACAAGGACCTGATAATTCGACATGCCAATAATAATATATTAGTTCATAATTCTATCAACAAACACTCACATCACATTATATATGTTAAATAGAATGACATATATCTTAGTTTCATTAATCAACAGTAATATTGGATTATACATGTTAAACAGAATGACATAGCTCTAAGATTCATTAAACAACACTGTTGTTGCATTCTATATGTTAAACAGAATCCCATAGGTTTTGGAATACATTAAACATCTATGATATTGCATTATACATGTTAAACATAATGCCATAGATCTCAGATTTCATTACGCATGGTAAACATAATGCATAGAACAATTTTATTTTTTCAATTCAAAATTCCAAAAAAAAAAAATTCATTAAACAGAATGCCAAATATCTCAAATTCATTAAACAGTAATGATATTACATTATATATGTCAAACAAAGTGTCATAGATCTCAAAAGCTTAGATTCAAAATTCAAAACTCACATAAAACAATATGAACAATCATTCAAACATGTCCTTAATTCAAAATTCTCATAGGATAAAATAAAATTCCATAACAAAACAATGTAATTGGATTATACATGTTCCACAAAATGCCAACAATAAAAAAAATCAGTAAACTTCACAAGTTAGATACAACACAATTAATTTTGATTCAAAATTCACCACATCTTCAATATTCTCATAGATTCCATTATATTCAATACAATTTCATCAAAGTGTGAATCAAAGGAATAAAGACAACACGAAGAATGATAATGGCACCACAGAAGACAACTATTTCACATACAACTTGAACAAGATCAATGGCATATGGGGGTTTGAGATCTGGAAAAATGAAAATGACACCATCTAACAACGAAATTGAAGTGAAGAAAACGACTAATCAATCATACTTGTGCTACGAGTTTTTGAAGCCGTTGTCATTGCTTGAAGTTTGAATGAATTTTTGAGAATTTTGGAGACTTTCACGAGGGTTTGGACTTCCTTTCCAATATTGTAAGTATAATTGGGATGTTACTGATGTTTAATTGTTGGTTGCCTACAATTTCGGATGAAATAAATGATTGGAATCCCGGATTATTAGGTGGCACTAATTTCGGGCCTTAAATTCGGGCATTTATTTTGGGCGGTTGAATGAAGGGTGGGGGGGGGGGGGGCGTGTGTGAATTTTGGGGAGGGGGGAAATGAAATTTTGTTAATTGTGTTAATACATTGAAAAAGACATAGTTGTCCCTTGTTATTAGGGTGATAACACTAAGGTGTTATGATGTAAGTCAAACTCGTGACAATCAATAGAGTGTCGGTTGGAGGAATCGAACTAATGACCTTAAGGTCACATATAAGTTCAAGTATTCCACCAACTTGACCAACCTTACGGGTGTTACTTCAAGGGCCTGTGCTTCACACTTGTCTCATTTGGGGATTACTATGTAACAATATAATTTTTTGGGATTAAACTGTAATCTGAGTATATAAAGTGAGTGTTCAAAATGTTAAGTATTTGAAATAAGTGTTCGAAACACTCAAATATATATAATTTAAACACAAATATTAATTTATTTTAAAAAACATATATATAATATTTTATTTTATAAAAAATATATTCGACTGAACAAAGATATACTAATCACGTCTGCCCCTGAAATATAATAACGTCGTCCACTATGTGTAATTAAATCGACAATCACCACAATAAAGGTTTAAGATTTCTTTACAGGAGGAACATTTCGGCAATTTTGATCCCTGCAATCTTCGGGGACATGGTGTGTTGGACATAGAGGGGAATATTTATGGTAATGAACCATAAATATATTTCCCTATAATTACATGCTAATAATAACTAACCTAGATCCATACACGAAATTCTTCAGCCTCTCGGAGATTCTTGAGATTCTTGTAGTTCGCATTACCTTGTCCATTTCCACCTCTCCAACCTAATCAAATCATTAATTGTCAAATACATTAATCTTCCAACAATTGTGATTTATCTAGCAAGACAATAATAATAATTGAGGTGAAAGAAATATGGGAACTGGACTCTGTCTCTTCTATTACATTATGATTTATGAAAAAGTCCATTTTCCTCATGATCAATAATCCACGTCCTAGCCTAGTGCCCCTAGAACGAGGCTTGCTTAGCAAGCAAAACTAGCTTACTAAGGTAGTTTACATGCTCAGTTCTTGTGTCGAAGTCTGTTAACCAATATTTCTCCAATCCAAAACAAATGTCTTTCTAGACATGTATTTTTACATAAACCAATGTACAATATACCACTTTTTCCTTTAATATCCCTATTTGCACAAAATAACTCAAAAAAAAAAAATTGCATCATATAGTTAAATGATAATTGGATTATTAATGATTACTTTATAGGGGCATAAATGAAAAGTGTGAATGTAATGATTGTTTCTTAATTTGTGTGAAATGTCTAAAAAGACATTTATTTTGGATTGGAGGAAATATTATTTTGGGTGGATTTTGCACCGAGACCCTGCGCTCAGTCCTTATAACTAATCCTCGGTGATAGATATTTTATTTATAAAATTCCACCAGGATAGAATAAGGATATAAGTAAATCATTGAGAATCCTACACGACCACACGTTTTTATTTAAATTGTAAGATGACCTTAAAGTAAGTATAATAGTTAATTTTTATGGAGGTTTTATTTTAGGATTCATTTGCACACATAATACACAATTATTACAAGGATCAAAGTGCAAGGATCACCCACTTATTGAGATCATTTTCATAATTTCTTTTTAAAAATAATACTATATCAAATTTAATATCAAACTTAACATAATATTTAGTAATTGTTGTTAAGCTTTAGATTATTAAGAACGATAATTAAAATGTGGAAATTAAGTTAGAATTAGTGATTCCCGTAATACAGTAAAATGTCTATAAACTAATACTCTATAAATGAATAATCTCTCTAAGTTAATAACTTTGTCCTATTTCGATTTGGGCTAGTTAAAAAAATTAACGAAATCGCTAAAATAATAAGATAATACTTTTTAAAAAAAATCCTTCATATAAAACTTATATGATTTGAATCCCGATATATCTAATAAAAAACTAACGTTTTTGCCAATTCTACTACAACACATGTTGCTGATTTATGTAAAACTTATATGATATATCTTTAATTTTAAAAAATCTAGAGGGGCACATGTCCTCCAACACCTAGGGTTGTTAGCAAAGGTATCGACTCGAAAAAGCTCGGACTATTTGGTTCGAAAATGTGTGGCTCGAAGTTTGGCTCGGGGTATCAAATATAAAGGCAAAATTTGGGATTAAGTATTTTTCAAACTGAGACAAACCGTTCGAAAAGGTTCGGCCCGGTCACCATATATGTATTTAATGATGAAATCATTATCAACCCACATATATTCCCTTCTATGTACTCATCCTACTCATCTCATTGTTTCATCTCCACTCTCTAGATCCCCCCCCCCTTTCAGCCCTCTCTCATCTCTTCTCTTCTTTTCTCAAAAGCCGTTCTCCCCCACCCTGCTTACCCTCATGAGGCATGGCATCGCTCATCCACATCGATTCTCCAAACCCCCTCCCCTGCCCCTCACATTTGTTTATATAATTGTAGCTTCAATTACGATTTCAATTGTTATTTTTTCGGTTTTTTGTTCATATAAGGTTCTCGTTCTTGATTTTTCTTCCAATGGTTACCAAGACAAACGTGTTCAGCTCGAACATTCAAACGCCAAATTTTAAGGTTTGACAACCCCAAACGTATTCGACTCGAAACGGTTTGACCTATCAAAGCTCATGCCAAACCTCCAAATATTCGACTTGATTCCAACCCCAGCGATTTGGGCCGTGGTGGTAGATGAAGACTTCCCATGCAATTTTATTAATGCATGAGTATCCGATATTGGAAATAATTCTCAACTTACCAACTAAAGTTCTAAAATTATCTAATGTTAACTTATATTTAATGTATCATAAATTATGAACGGATGGACAGGGGCGAAACCAGGATGAAAATAAAGAGGGGGCCAACTTCAAAAAAAATAAAATAGATGGGCCAAAACAAATAAAAATAGTTAAAGTATCAAAAAAGATGTTAAAAATGAACCTTGGAGGGCTTGAACCTATGACCTCTACCAATTAAATGAAGATTCTAACCAACTAAGCTACAATTCTACTTAGTTTCATTACAATTTTTAGTGTATATATCACAAAAATTCAAAAAATCGTATGCGGATGGAGTATAATGATATAATATTCATCCTTTCATTATTATTTGTCGTTATAGTATCAAAATTCTTAAAATAGTTAAAACGACAAGTAAAAATGAACATATGACGTAAATGCTTGAGACAAAGTCTATCGTGAACCCTACCTTTGAGTGAATGGTGTGGAAAACTGTTCCATGAAGAACAGTAAAGTTAGCACTGATGACCTCAACTCCTTCTTCATGGAGAATCCGAACAGTTTCATTAAAAATGAACTGATAATCCAATCCAGTTATCATTATCACTTCAAGGGCAGAACCCTTAGCATAAATCTCAATTTTCGGAAAATCAACTTCCGAAGTTTCTGGTTTCATAAGATCTGAATAATAACTGAAGTCTTGATGATGTTTATCAGAAGAAAGTAAGTTCTCTTTCTTCTGCTTCAATTTCTCAATATTTGAACAAAGTTTCTTAATGTAGCTTGCAGCTTCCTCTAGTTGATCAGGGAGAGATATCCCTTCCTAAAATGCACCAAACTAAGCATTAGAAATCGATTCCATTTTTTCTAGTATGCATGTGCCCTTACTGTACAAGTTTGGGAATTAAATAAATAAAAGTATATAATAAAATATATTTCAAAAATCTTTCCGCCTCAAATTTCAAAGGCAAATCAAATAATTTCCTCACTGAAGTCAATTTTTGTGTGTTAATTAATTTGGTGTTAATTAAATCTGAACCGTTGACAATGATTGTCATGTAGACAACTTTATTTTGATATTAAAACAAAAAAATAAAAAATATGGACCGTTGGATCAACCTTTTTCCAATTTATTTAATCTTATAATTACTTTTAATAAAAATGGTTATGCTAGTTTCCCTTTAGTTTAACTTAAAACTAGCTGTTTGTACACACTCCAACCTGTTAAAATTCTTTTTGTTCACAATTGTATTTTTGTATAATTTGTTTGTGATTGTTAAAGTTTTGTAACATATGATAAAATATCAAAACAATCGAAAATGAATTTTAATAAACATAAATGCATCAATATTAAGTATAAAAATATACAAAAGTAGTTAAAATTACATGATGAGTAGCTAAAATATGAATTGAGGTTACTTGTAATATCAACAAATGCCATTTTCTATTGGTTAGAAAATGTTGGAATATGCCTTGAATGAGCAGAAAATAAGACTCGGAGAATAGATTTCCTGTTTTCTATTCTCTGACGTCTAGATGCCATAGAGAGAGACAAGATGTAGCTAATTACATAGATTAAGAATTCTGGAATAGTGAATCTTATAATCCTATATTCTAGGAAAGTGTAGGCTGATGATTCTATTCATCTGAGATCTAATTGATAAACTCGGTAACCTGATCTTCCCATTATAGTAAATTTATGAGGCTTGGAGCCCGTGGAGTAGTCCTAACACGTTGTTAGGTATACCACGTTAAATTCTGGTGTTCTTTAATTTCGTGCCCTTTACGTGATTCTTTGTCTAAGATTTGCATTCGATTGTCGATTCGCTTTCGCAGTTATAATATAAAAGATTATGGGACTTCAATGAAAAACTAATTCTTTCTTTCCATATTATATATAGTGTAAATTAATTAGCACACAAATATAACTCATTAGAACCTCATCTTCCATTAACGCGAAAAAATTATGATAATGGACTTCCAAATTTTGAAGGAAATGGAAACTAACCTTAGAAGCTTGATGTGGTACCATAGAGTTGAGCTGCAAGCAGAGAGACTTCATGTAATCTCTTCTGTTTTTCTCTATAGTCTTTCTATCTTCTCTAGATGAGCTAGGGTTTTGCTCCATTTTCTGCATATTACTATAGTATATAACACTTTTTGCTCCACAACTGATATTGTTTTTATAAGAAGATAGAATGTTTCCAATCTTTGTGGAGTATTATATAATACAGTGTGATAAAAAGATTATATACACGAGGAGATTTTATAAAAACAAGAAAGATAAGTGAAGGAAAATAATGAAGAGCAAAAAAGGATTGAATAATAATTTAGATAAAGGAACATGCTTGCTCAGAAACCATCAGAGCTGCATGATTAAATGCTGTAATGAATAAAGTATAGATTTTCGTTATCTTGATGGGGCTTTGGTGTTTCACATGAAGGGACCCTTTTCGATTATTTTTTGACTAAATTGTTGGTCAAGTGTTGGACACAAAGCAAGTAAGTGGTGAGTGATAATATTGGAGTTGTTAGTTAGTTCACATTGAGTCTTCATAATGTTATAGTTGGTTCACATTGATGTGTTCAAATTTGGTTCAGTAGTTATAAGTTTTAAATATAACAAGATACACGTGTTAAAAACTATATATAATTGACTTGATTTATTTAGTAAAATGAACGCATATCTGAGAGGTAAGTGCTAATTCATTGTCAAATGATTTTTGCACCCTATTTCGTGATTATTGCACTCCAATTTTTTTATAATTTTCATTAACTATTGTGGAAAAAATGGAGTGTCGTTATATCTATATGATATATGGGATTACTTCCTTTTTGAAATATAATATTTCTTGTTTGTTTGATGTTGTCAAATACTTCCTGCGGCCCTAAATGATTGGTCCATTTTGACTTTACATGGTCAAACTTTAAAAATTTTGATCAATAATTGTCATTAACCAATAAGAAATAATGTAGTCATATGATATCATGTTAGATTCGTATTAATATATATTTTTGAACTATAAATTTTTTATATGTAGAAAAAGAGATATTTATGTTTGAAATCGTGTTTTATTGACCATGAAAAGTCAAAATATACCAATCATTAATTTAAGGACCGAGGGAATAATGTTTAATTTTATCAAGTTTTTTCAATAATTATGTATATACTTAAATGCGTTAAATTTGTCGTTCGGTTTAGCCTGATCAAGTAAACTAGCTCAAATTTCAACTCGGTAATCAAACATCGAGTAATCTAAATTTCCTTTTACATTCTTGCTTGTAATCATATTGAAATACTATTAGGTACTCCCCTACATGTGTTTCCAGGTTTTGAGCTCGGTATCAAAAGTTCATATGTTGAGGTTCCAGGACCACATCTGTTTCGGAGCTTTGGATCCGAGTTTCGGCCTTCAATCTCCTTCTCAATCATTTTCAGTTCTATCGAGAAAGTGTAAAAAGCATCCATGATCTTAGGATCGCTTGACCAACATGATAGGTCCTTTCTTTCCCCGATATATTCTTCATCAGGCGAATGCACTGATAATATATCGAGCATCGCAATAAATATTGCTGATTCAGATAAACTTGGTAAAGATGCTAAGAAATATCCTTGCGGATCTGCCAGAAAACTAGTATAGTCAGAATCGTTCTCTTGTGGTAAAAGACGCCTCATTAATGGTGGGCGGTTTGGAATAAATCCTCCGTATGAGAACTGACCGAAGTTAACTGCTGCGTGTTGTGCAGAGGTAATCCATATCATTGTTGTGAGGATTTTAATGAGGTCTTTAGGTGTCGAAAGGCTAGGCCACCAAGGCGCATTGCAGATATCAGCATGCCCTATGTTGATGGCTTCACTGTACCAGCTCTGAAGCTCTGTATCCTTTTGTACCTGAACTTCATCTGAGTAGTAATAACTCACATATGTTTCGACTAGGTTCTTGATAGCAGACCAGACAAGTAGTCCATCATTGGCATATGGATAATCCTCGATCATTAGTCTTAGGCCGTGAGGCTGTGTCGCATCTGGCTCTGCCATTCCCCTGGATGAAATAAATGGAATATTAGTGAAGAAGTCCAAGTATCATTTGCTTGGTTATGTTTATGATCTTTACAAACCTTCGTATGAGATCATTCGGTAGTCCTTCGAGATCAAAACGCCACCAATCTCTATAGGCAGAGGAAACAATCTCCATGCTATATCTCCCTGGAGTGAAGAATGACTCAATAGTACCTTCTGCACTTAAGAGCGTCTCACGAGCCATGGTGTTTATCTTTAAGGTGTACCTCATGTGAGGATGAAGTAGTTTGAAAACTGGATGCATAACGCTCAGTTGTCTATGAGCTGCAATTATGAATGGTTCTAAGACTGCATGAGTTCTTAACCTGCAAAACATCACATTTATAGTCGTGTTATCAGAATATCAAGTTGACCTAGAGCTTATCAGATAAACGTGTTTTCGAGAGACATACCAATGATGTACAAGTTGGTGCACACCAACATCATTTGAGCAGACATGAGCTTTCCCAAGTTGCCATAACCAATTTGAAGTGGCATCAATAGGGGGAGCAAGAACTTGAGTTCTTAATTCTCTGTGCTCTTTTGGTGGAAGATTGAGCTCAATTGCAATTGGCTTCAATGTTCCTAATTGTGTCAAGAAGAATACAGTTCGTGTAGCATAGGATTTCCGCCCTTCTAGGAATTTTATGCGATCTAGAAAAGGGATATACACATCATAGTAATCCAATATGAAGAGTCTGTTCTTGTCGATGGCCTGAGAAAAAAAACATTAAGTGGATGAAATAGCTGGGTTAGTTGGCTTGCGAAAAGTTTCAATGCGGATCCTTTTTCACATTTTGTGCGAAACTCTATTTTGCACTACATTATTAGTATACCAAGTCTTTCTGTCTAGGAAACCAATTAGATGTTCTTCTTCAAATGTCGTATATTAGTATCCTGAAAATCTAGTCGCACACAAAGTATAACATGTGAAAGTTTTACCTCTTGCACGGTCATCCCATCTAGAAAACCAATTAGATGCTCTTCTTTAAGTGCTGATTCTTGTTGGCCATAGATTGAGGGGTCAAGTTTACTCCTTGGAGGAAATACCTACATGATTTGGAGTATCAACAACAATATAACAAAACCAAGTTTTAGAGAACAATTACAATCTCCCAGGCCTATTTTACCTCTGCAAATACGTCATTGTAATAAAAGCGCCAAGTACTTTAATAAAGTTTACCTTCAATCTTTGTATGCTTAAGGGGTTTATTCCTGCAAGACTACTCTGACCAAATTCGTCATCTCGCAAACCCCAAAAGCGCGCTGTAGAATAATAATGAGACAATTATAGCATTACTTCCACATAGTTGGATCAAGTTGTAGTTCAATCCTATATTATTACACTATCACAGATTTTGTCGGAAAGGGTTCTAAAAATATTACACATTCGTTCCCATTGTGACAAGTAATGATAATGTTCATATAGGAGCGAATATGCATCATTTGTCACTTTCCGAGACCATATTGTGTAATATTTGTAAGGAACTAATCTACAATATTGATATAACCTTGGCCTAACTGCCAACTTAATCCCAATATTTAGGACCAATCCGACAATTAGCTGGCAAATTAGTTCAAGCTATAACAACATACAGTATTAATTCGGAATACTTACGAGGACTGTTCTTTGGAAGGTCAAACTTGAGAAATTTCTCAACAGTATATTGCATCTTCAGAAGCATATCCAATAATCCAATTGAAATTTTTCTTTCGCATGATTCGTGATCATCAGAAACATGATTCATTTTATACAAGTTCCCAATTGTCTCTTGGGAAGCCTTTTGATCGCGCATCCAAGAAACCAAATGTGGAATTATATTTTTAAGTGTCCCCATCAGAATTTGTTTCGATAAATTAGTGTCCTTTGCCTCTTCAAATGTTTCGTCCCTCGGAACATATGCAGGTACCGAATCACTTGCTGGAATCTCAGCATTCACATCTGAAGTAATTCACAATACCCACTGAAATCAATAATTACTATATTGTGTACCAACTTATTACTAAAAAGAGAAACTTATAACCAAATCAACTCAAATTATAAATGTCATATATGGAATAGTACTATTGAAGATGGAAGTTTTTTTTTTGTCTAACCAGTAGTAGTTTTTGGTCGTCCGGTTCGACAGCGGCGGGGATAAGGAAAGTTGAGACCTCCAAAAGTAGGCCTTTTTAAATGAATTCCTTTATCTGGATTTCCTAAATCATTATAAACATCATAATCATATATTCTGTCTGAAGGTAGCCTTGTTTCATTCCTGTTGCCTCTCAATTTTATCAGTTCTTTATCACGCAACTCTTTCAGTCCCAAAGGTGTTTCCAAAGGTAGATATGCCTGTTAAATGGAATGGTTATAGTATTTGTTTAATAAAATCCATTTTGAATAAATTTCTAAGTATCAAACGGGAGCGTTTTATTTGTTTAGCCAAAAAGTAATTTATTAAAAGGGTTAAGAAAATTTACTGTTATACCTACAAAATAATCTCAAAATGAATTGCTTATCTCCAACGGTGGTTTGGGCATCAAGGGGTTGAAAGACTGGAATGTGGCTTGCTTATCTAGGCATGTATGGAATATTTGCACAAATAAGGAAGCTTTGTGGATAAAGTGGATAAATGTGTATAGGTTGAAAGGTGAGTGCTTCTGGGGTATTAAGAAGAGAAGTATAGACTCCCGGTTCTGGTGCAAATTGTTGAAGCTAAGAGTTCTTCTCAGACCTTATGTGAAAAAAGTAGTGAAAGATGGCAGAACAACAAATTGGTTGTATGATAGTTGGCACACTAGAGGTGCACCAGCTGATTTCCTCACTGATCTAGAAGTTGAAATGATGGGGATTGTGAGAAGTGACACTGTGGCTATGGTGAGAAATAGAAGGATTTCTCTGAGAAGAAGAGGAGTTACTAGGCAGGTGGAAGAGTTTATGAATAATCTGCCTGCACTAGTCACTGGGGCTGATCAAATAGTGTGGTTTGGGGGGACTCATTTTTGTTGTTCTGATTTTTGGAATAGATTGAGGGCAAGGCCTGATCCTGTAAGCTGGTGGAAGGTGGCATGGTTTAAAGGGCATGTTCCTAGATATGTATTCATAGTGTAGCTTGCTTGTCTCGACCGGCTGTCTACAAAGGAGAAGTTAAATGCCTGGAATTTAGTTCAAGATGATCAGTGCATGCTGTGTGACAGGGGAAGTGAGTCGGTTGCTCATTTGTTCTTTGAGTGTCCTTTTGGGGCTACTGTTTGGCGAAAAGTATTGGGGTATATGCATGAGTATCATACACCTCAGAGGTGGCCAGAGGAGCTGTAGTGGCTCATAAGTAAGGGGATTGGAAGGTCTTTCCGGAGTAGAGTGCGAATAGTTGGAGTTTCGGTTGTAGTTTATCATATATGGATGGCTCGAAATAAGGCTGTGTTTGAGGGAATTGCACCAAATATGGATATGGTAGTCACAAAATGTTTTAGTTCTATCCGAAGTTGTGTAAATGGTTGGAAAGATATAGATAGGAATAGATCAAATTGGTTAATGTGTATAGAATGGGGGTTTAGGTTGGATATTCTCAAAGACTAATTGCTTTGAGGTGTATTCTTTTTGTTCATTAATAAAATGGGGTTTAAAAAAAAAAGAACAAAAAAGGATGCTTGTTACAAAAAAAAAAAAAAAATCTCAAAATGAAATGTAATCTCTAAGACCATCCACAATAGATTTTTAAGTTGAGGTTCAATTGGGGATTATCACAATTGGGGAAAATTTACTGTTATACCTACAATAGTTGTTTGCCAAAAAACTACTAAAACCGAACTTATTTTACCAAAATGGAAACTTTTAGTTAAAATAACTACGATAGCCGAACTTATTTTGCCAAAAATTACAAAAGCCAAACTTTTTTTTTTCAAAACTGAAACTTTTAGCTAAAACAACTACCAGAATCGAACCTCTTTTACTATGAAAAACAAAAGAAAAAAAATATTTAAAAAAATCTAATTTTTTTTGGAAATAAGTGTATCAAAATATCGAGGAGTAAGTTAGTCATTTGCCACCTCTAGTGTTATTTAATATAAAAAATAAAAAGTAGTGCTATAAATTAATAAGAAGTCTCAAAAGATGTCCTTCAAAGGTGACATTCATAAAAGTACATTAAGGATTTCAAGACAAAAAGTTTCGAGCTACAAAAGCAAATTAATATAGTGGGATTTAAATTTATATTTATTATATTACAAAAATTAATTATTATAAATATTATAACTTGAATAATAATATATGTAAAAATAATAAAGATAAATAAAAATATAGTGGGATATAAGATAAAGCGATGTTGAATGGAGATAAAGTGAATACAACTCTAAATAGCACTCTGGTGTGGAAATTTGGTGCAAATGAGGATGTAAATGGATGTTAAGATGATGTGACACTGAATAAAATTCAACTAATTGTACCCCGATGTGGATGTTTTAAAGCAAGGGTCAAAAAAGGAAAAAAATAGCACAAAATACATTAAATTCGGTAAACAATCAACTATTATATAAAAGTAAATTTATCTAAACAAGCAATCAAATCTTTTGAAACGGAGGGAATAGTTTGTAGAGATAATCATGTCTAAGAATAGCTAGTGGCATCCGGCCCAACCTTTCATGTAAGAGGTCATGGGTTCGAACCTTGTTGGAGACATATTTGTCTCATATTATACTCTAACTTTCTATTAGTTAGCAATTTCTGTATTCATGTTTGTAATATCATTGTAATCACAATTCATCGCTAATTATCAAAAAAAAAAGAATAGCTAGTTTCTCTAATATAGCGTACCTTATTAGAAAAGAAGACCCTGGAATCAGACTTCACTGTTAAGGGTTGGATCCAAGAGTTGCACACAAACTTGATGTGGCCCTCAATTGAAATATCTTCCAAAAAGAACTCATTTTCTAAATTGTTTCTCAAAATGATGGCTCCAGGTACACCAAACTTGGAGTTGAGAACGAATTTCACTTTATAACTACGATTTTCAGCCATTGATTTCTTCGAAAAAATCAACACAGCTTCCTTACTTAGCATCGGCTTTATTGTATCTGCATCACAAAAGCGAAACGTTAACCCACCTAATATATATATTACATGCAATGTCACATGTAATTTATGAAAACATATTTTATCTTTTTTAATTTAGATGAGTTAATTGTAAAAATTGTCTCAGTGAATATAATCGTTGTATAATTTGGTCCGCAATAGTGACAATATGTACAAAATAATTCCAAGTAATTATCAAATGGGTAACGATTATTTCCTAAACTAATATGGCTATCAAGGACTAACAATCAACGAGACAAATTTATGCCAATTTGGGCCACTTTTCAAAATAACATACTATTATATGGATAGGTTTGACCCATATCTTTTTACATATTCATATTTGCCTCAAAAATTTATTTAAATTATTATAATTTTTTCCTATATATTCAGTTATATTGACAACTAACCTCAAATTGGTATACACTTGCACCTTGATCGTTAGTCATTAACTGTCCTATTAATTAGTTTAAGGACTCACATTGTCACCATTTCGTAATTATTGGGAATATTTTGCTATTTCGGGGATCGAACAACACCAGCTTCTTTTTCTAATTACTACATCGGTTTTATTTTGTGGGTACCTTGTAATTTAAACATATGGAAATAAATGATTTAAGAATGTTCTAATGATAAAGCTAATGACTTATATAGTTCATGATATAGTGTGACACTGGTGCACATAAATTTTAGATAGTGGTGTCATTTCGGGCAACGAGTAAACGTAATAAGTTCGACCTATTCGCATTATTCGACTTGTGATTTGGTGCGCATTGACAAATATATTAAACCTAACGGTAAAATCAAATGTTTGGGGAACCATACCAAACGGCTCGATCTATTGAGCTTGTGAGATTTTGCTAACTGTTTACCAAAAATTGGATTGAACTATTGCTCACTGTTCGAAAATTTAAACGAACTAGAGCCGAACTTCAAACTCGAAATCAATGTTAGTTAGTGTGCATCAAACTCAAACGTAATTATGTTCGATATAGGTTGATCCTTTTACATGCATCCTTAGTATTGATGTAGTAGTTCTAGAAAGTAGTTAGTACACGTGCATGTTACAATATAGTCTTTACATCCCTAGTATTTGTTGTAGTAATTCTAGAAAGTAGGTAGTACACGTGCATGTTACGAGAAACGTAATACTCCCTACATTTCTATTTACTTGATCATTTGGAGAAAAAACACTTTATTAAGGAATTAAGAGAGTTTAATAATATATCCTCAAAAAGTAAAAAATATGTTGAAGTACTATTACTTTATTGAAGGGTAAAAAGAAGAAAATAATCTTAAAGTTGCATTGGAAATAGAAATGATCAAGTATTTCGAAAAAGTAAAAAATTTCTAAATATGATCAAGTAAATAGGAACGGAGGGAGTATGTGATTGTTTATTTATTGACGTGAAAATAATTAATACGACAATAAAAAATGTGAGGGTGTATGAAATCACAATTTGAGAGGTGTTTTTCCTTGTAAATTGGTGGACAATGCTTCGACGATTCGATGTAATTTATTTGGTGGTTAAAAATAGAAATTTTGTCGGATAAGTCATCTTATTTGATCAACATGGTCGGACTCGACATCAAAAAAGTTAAATATATAGTTATCAATACTTTTAAACAAAAGATATTTAATATATATTTCGAACCACCGACCGAAAAATAGTAAATCCACCCCTGACTATAATTCGCTTAAAATTTAAAGATGGATCAAATTGATAATATATAGATCCAGTTAGATACATCTTAGTATAGCGTGGTTACCTAGAAGAGGATCGACTTGAGTGCTAACAAGCTGAAGAGTAACACCACTCCAAGCAGAGCGTGATGACGACGGATCTAGCAACTCACTAATTTTCTCCTTTATGGTTGTTGTTGGCTCATTTCTCACTGTTATTACAGCTTCAACCTCGTAATTCTGCGATTTCACGTCGGGATTCGTCGAGAGATGTGTTTCAGTAACATTATTAGAGTTAACCAAAGAAGACCTTGCCACATTTTTCATCCTCTTCTTTCCATTTCTCAGTGTATTAATTTTGTTCTTATTTTGGGAATTGCATGTTTGAGAATACAAAAGTGGTAGTGATGATGGTTTAAAGGAACATGCTTTCAATTCTAAGGAACCCAAAACTTTTGGAGTTGCCATAATGTACGCTTGATGAGGAGATATATATCACTTTAGAGTACTATTTTCAAAGACGATGTTCAATGGTATATATATAGTATATGTTTGAGACCCTCAAACTAATAGTATCTTGATATCTCTGTGTCATGAGTAAAAATTGTGTTTTACTCCTAATGGTTAAAAATTATGTTTTAATCTCAACTTTATTGGTAAACATGACCTGGGGATTAAAATGAATTTTTTTGGCCACTTTCGAGGACTAAAATGCAACCGTGTAATTATTGAGGACTAAAGTGCAATTTCATCCCACTATTAGGAACTATTTCGACAATTTTCTCTTAAAACTTCTAATATGTTAATTATTTTTGTGTTAAGTTCATAATTTGAAGGGGTAAAAGTGACAGTTACTATTAAAACGCATACTATAATTCATAAACTAACCAAATTCCCACCTCATAAATCAACCCCTGAATTCCCTCTTCATAAATTAAACCCCTCCTACATCCCTCCCAAAATAAAAACCCCTTGTTTGTTTTCTCTTCATTGCATCATCATTTTTCAATGGAAGATCGAAGTGGGTAAATACTTGGTTGATTGTATATGTTAAACTGTGTTGAGGAAGAAGTAGAAATTCGGAAGCTTGAGAATGAAGATTTGATTGAAAGAAATTTTGCTTTGACACAAGAATTGGAGAAATTGGTAGCCTGGAATGGAATGACGTAAGAATGGAATGACTCTAGTAATGGAATGAGTAAAAGAATAAATAAATGATTCTTATTGTTTTGTTTTGATAGTTCTATATCCACTACGTATGTTATACCAGGTGTTAGCAACAATTGGTTTAAAAAAAATGAAATGACAAGTAAGTAAACCAAACACAGAGAACTTGGTAATCCAGTTCAGTGCCTAAGAACCTACCTTTGGGGGGCAGCCTGCCCGAGGGAACAATCCACTATTTAAAAGGAATCTTACACGAAGGGACTTATCAGTATGCCCGCATATAGGCCTGTGAACAAACATTACTATTCGAAACGGTTCGACGTATTTGGCTCGAAAAAGCTTGATTTGAAGTGCGATTCGACATGTCAAACCTCAAGCCAAATATAAAAAGTGGATATTCGTCAAACCGAGCCAAACGGTGGGAAAAAGCTTGGCTCGATTCATTTGTGTCATCTCTTTTATATATATAAATTATATATAATATAATTATATATGCAGTAAAACGTCTATAAATTAATATTCTATAAATTAATAATCTGTCTAAGATAATAAATTTATCCGGTCCCGACCCAAACGAGTAATAAACGCATATTCCTCATCGATCACGTAAAACCCTTCCCCTTCTCAACTTTGCTCCTCCTACTCCTTCCCTCTTCCAAGCTCAAAATCGCCCCGCCCCCAAGCTCATAGAATAGCTCCTGAAACTCAATTTCGACCCATTCCATCCAAAAATTGCCCCTTCCCACTTCGTTCCACACAAAAAAACCGAACCCACACATATACTATCAACAACACTACCACGTCCGTCCAAC
This sequence comes from Echium plantagineum, assembly GCA_003412495.2. NCBI lineage: Eukaryota > Viridiplantae > Streptophyta > Magnoliopsida > Boraginales > Boraginaceae > Echium > Echium plantagineum. The sequence goes on from CM016562.1 coordinate 13,131,566, forward strand.
ACTTCATTTCGAACCTCAGCTATAGTCATACTCATGCATATATAGCATTAACAAACAAATTGACCTCATTGGAGCGAGTCTCGAGCTCTCAGAAGACAAACAATGATAGCCAAAAAGGAAGTAGTGGTTCCAGTGGTGAAGTACCATTATTTGGCTTTACTCTTAATTATTATTGGAAGTTACATACATAATATCAATCAACCAACGTGGACAGACGCATCTATAGTACTATCATTGCAAATGTATCACATGGAATTATAATCTTGCTGTATAAATACAAAACTATTCAAATATACTTCATGTTTTGCCTTTTTATTGTTTTACATGGTGTGTGAAGTTTTACAGTTTTGTATATTTTTTTCAATGAGTTAATTATCAAAATAGTCTTAGTAAGTATAATTTTGACATAATTTGATATCTGATAGTGACAACATAACAAAATATATATATATTCCTAATAATTACCAAATAAGTGACAATTTAATCTCTAAACTAACGGGCCGTGAATAACTAACGGTCAATGCACAAGTTATGCTAATTTGGGGTAACACATTAAGATGTGCTTAGTTTTATTATTAAGTTCAAATAGTATTTCCTTCATCCCAAATTCTAGTATCAATTTCTATTTAAAGAGTTAAATTTTTTGATAATTTTGGCCATGAATTTTTATTAGTCGATAACAAGTAATGTAATTTGGTTGTGGTGCTAGGTGGCTGCAACTGGAGAAGGAGTTTTGGAGGGGCCGTTAATAGCTAAACCTCTTTCTCCTACATCAACTTTTTTAATGGCTAGAATATCATATAATGTTTTGTCATTAACACCCAACATAAAATTTCTTATTTCAACCAACTCATGTTTTGTCACCAACACCCACATTTATAATGGCTACAATGTCATATAATGTCGAAATTGCATAATATGTACGTTTTGCATTTTTTTTAAAATTAAAAAACTAGCACTATATGTGAGAGTTGTAATAGATTGGGTTGATTGTACTAGATCAAAGATGAATGTAATAAATCCATTAGTTCATATGGTGAGGTTCCAGCGTTACAGGACCACATCTGTTTCGGAGCTTTGGATTCGAGTTTCGGCTTTCAATCTCCTTCTCAATGATTTTGAGTTCTATCGAGAACGTGTAAAAAGAATCCATGATTTTAGGATCGCTTGACCAACATGATAGGTCCTTTCTTTCCCCGATATATTCTTCATCAGGCGAATGCACTGATAATATATCTAGCATCGCAATAAATATAGCTGATTCAGATAGACTTGGTAAAGATGCTAAGAAATATCCTTGCGGATCTGCCAGAAAACTAGTATAGTCAGAATCGTTCTCTTGTGGTAAAAGATGTTGATTCTGTGTGCATCAATAGTTAGATTCTATGAAGAAAGACAATAGTCTGCTAGCCTTTTGTATTATGAAAACCGACAATCAGACAATTACACTTAGAGGCTTTATATACTAGCCTTTGTACAATTCATAACTGCTTAGCAATGTAAATAACTGTCCTATAAAACAGTAAACAAGTGCACACTTCCTATAAAACAGGGAAACTACATATGAGATCTAACTTCCTACATTCTTGGACAGCCATGCACCATGCATGATCATCTCACGTGTGTATGGCTGTGTTTTGTATGAAATAATGTTTCATACTCTCCCTTAAACTGCATTATATTTCTATAATCAGTTTACTTCCTTCATATCCTTGATGCCAAGCCTGCTCCTGAGCTTTAAGAAAGTATCCAGCTTCAATGGTTTAGTCATTATGTCTGCCAGCGGCTCCTTTGTATTGTAATATTGCAAAGCAATCCTTCCTTCTCTGAACAAATTTCTCAGGAAATGAAATCTGATGTCAATGTGTTTGCTCCTTCCATGCATAACAAGATTCTTTGACAATTTGATAGTTGAACTGTTGTCACACTGGATGTCAATGTAGTTCATCTTTCCATAGCCTATTTCTTCCAGAATTCTCTCCACCCATAGTGCCTGACATGTACAATATGCTGCTGCTACATACTCAGTCTCTGTAGTTGATAATGTAACTATTGGCTGTTTCTTTGAGCACCAAGCTACACTTCCAGTGCTGAGAAGAAACACATAGCCACTGGTACTATTTCTATCATCAACATCTCCTGCATAATCACTATCTGTATACACTTTGAGCTCTCCCTTCATTTCTGTACTATGTTGATAATGAATTCCCAATTGTGTAGTCCCCTTCAGGTATCTCAGTGCCCTTTTTGCTACTTGCATATGCATTGTTGTAGGCCTAGCCATATACCTGCTGATCAGACTTGTCACATACATCAAGTCAGGTCTGGTTGCAGTTAGGTACATCAGGCTACCAACAATTTGCTTGAACAGAATGTCATCTACTTCTTCCCCTTGCTCATCTCTGTCTATTTTGATGTCAGGTACTATTGGATTTTTCACTTGATTGCAATCCACCATGCTAAACCTCCTAAATATGTCCTCATCATACTGTTTTTGTTCAATGAAGATCCCTTTCTCACTTTGAATTACTTCTATTCCCAGAAAATAGGACATGTGTCCAAGATCAGTCATGTCAAATTCTCTGAGCATAGATGTTTTAAACTGCTTCATCATTTGCTCATCATCTCCTATGTACACCAGATCATCTACATATATGCTTACTAACAGTATCTTTCTCTCTGCATTTCTTTTAATAAACAGAGTCTGCTCACTGCTTCACTTTGCAAATCCTTCATTAATGAAGTGCCTTTCAATTCTACCATACCAGGCCCTGGGTGCCTGTTTAAGGCCATACAAAGCTTTGTGCAGCTTGTAGACTTTGCATTCACTCCCCTCCTTAATGTAACCTTGTGGTTGATCAACAAAGACCTCCTCATTCAACTCCCCATGCAGAAAAGCAGATTTTACATCTAACTGGAACAATTTCCACTTCTTTTGTGCTGCTAATCCAATTATCGTCCTGATAGTGTCCAATCTAGCAACTGGTGCAAACACTTCATTGAAGTCCACCCATTGTCTTTGGCTATATCCCTTAACCACAAGCCTGGCTTTGCACTTGACAATATTTCCAGCTTCATCTTTCTTTGTCTTGTAAATCCACTTGACTCATATAGTTTTGATTCCATGTGGTTTATCAGTGAGAAGTGTTGTTCTTTACAATGCTTTGTATTTCTGTGTCCATAGCATCCTTCCACTTTCTGCATTGGCTGGCTTCCTCATAGTTAAGTGGATCCTCTTCACCTAGTGATTGAATCATATTAACTTCATCCTCACTGATTTCTTCACCAGTCACATAATCATTCATCCACATAGGTGCTCTGCGTGTTCTTCTTCCCAAATTGTCATTTCCAGAGCTCCCACTTTCATTTCCAGAACTTCCACTTGAAGTATCATAATTTGGAGTACTACTGCTTGTATTGATGCTTGAACTGTGTGATTGAGTGCTGGACTGAACTGACTGATTGCTATCTTGGTTGCCATCAGTACTTGATTGAGTGTTCATTGTCTGAACATCTTCATCAGTACTTCCAAAGTCTATGTCCAGTTCAGGTTGGCTGTCTTCTTGCTGCAATACTCCATTTATGACCTTGAAATCATCACATTCCAGCATCCCTTCAGTTTGTGTTGTGTAATCATATCCCCATTCATACTTCTTGTCCTCTTCAAAGACTACATCTCTGCTGATAATTACTTTCTTTTCTGCTACATTGTACAACCTGTAGCCTTTGGTATTGCTGCAGATTCCAATGAAAATACACACTTTGCTTCTCTCATCTAACTTTTCCCTCTGTTGTTTTGGAACATGAGTGTGCCAAGCATCCCCACACTCTTAAGTGTGCAACTGATGGCTTGATCTTGCTCCAAAGTTCTTGTGGTGTGCAATTCTTTACAGTTGATGTAAGACATCTATTCAGCACATGACATGTCCATAGCACAGCTTCTGACCAGAACTTTTTTGGCATTTCCTTTGCAGCTAGTAAAGACCTCACCATGTTTAGTACTGTCCTGTTTCTTCTCTCAGCAACACCATTTTGCTGAGGTGTGTATACTGTTGTGAGTTGTCTCCTTATGCCATTCAATTCACAGTTTGATTGAATCCAAAGGAAGTGAATTCACCACCTCTATTTGTCCTGAAGCATTTCAGGTGTTTTTCCAGTTTCCTTCTCTACCAAACTCCTAACAGTTTGAACTTCTTAAATGCCTCAGACGTGGTTGTGAGTAGATATATCCACCCATTCCTACTGCAATCATCAATGAGGTTCATGAAATACTTTTTGTCACTGTTTGAAGGTGGTGTAATTGGTCCACATAAGTCTCCATGAACTAACTCCAAAAGATCATCATCTCTTCAATGTGATTGATGAGGAATCACATTTCTTGTCTGCTTCCCACTTAAGCAGTTCACACACACCATTTTGTCAGCCTTAAAATCTTATAGTCCTTCTACCATTCTTCCTTCTTGCAGAGTATGCAATCCCTTATGGCTCAAGTGACCATACCTCTGGTGCCATAATTAACATAGATCCTCTGATGTTGTTTGCATGATGTTGTTTGTAAACACCTCTTCTCAAAGTGTTAGTGTCCTTTGTCTCCTCAACAGTAACCACAATGTAGTTATATTTTCCAGTCAGTGTCCTCAAGATTTTCTCTACAATCATGACTTCACTGACCACATCTCTATTACTTCTCAGCTTATTGCACACTGCATTGACTCTGCCAATGTACTCTTCAACTGCCTCTCCTTTCTTCATTTCAAGCAGTTCAAATTCTCTCCTTAGAGCATTTCTCTTGGTCTTTTTTGTCCTCTCATTTCCTCCATACTTTTTCTTAAGTGATTCCCATATCACCTTTGATGTTCTTCTGTCGAGCAATTGCTCAAACACATTCCTGTCAACAGCCTCGAATAGGTAGTGCTTCACTTGGCAATCTCTAGCCCTGGACTATGCAAGCAAGTTCCTCTGATTCTCATCAAGCAACCCCATGTTGATAGGTTCGACATATCCCCTATCAACTACATCCCAAAGTCCCTTAGCTACCAACAAATTTTTCATCATGTCGCTCCAGTGTTCATAATGCCCATCAAACTTCGGCACATTTACAAACTGCTTGTCCTCAGCCATCTTCAACTTGTTGCACCTTCTCACTAATCAACACGCTCTGATACCAACTGTTGATTATGTGTGCATCAATAGTTAGATTCTATGAAGAAAGACAATAGTTTGCTAAGCCTTTTGTATTATGAAAACCGACAATCAGACAATTACACTTAGAGGCTTTATATACTAGCCTTTGTACAATTTATAACTGCTTAGCAATGTAAATAACTGTCCTATAAAACAATAAACAAGTGCACCACTACTTCCTATAAAACAGGGAAACTACATATGAAATCTAACTTCCTAGATTCTTGGACAGCCATGCACCATGCATGATCATCTCACGTGTGTATGGCTGTGTTTTGTATGAAATAATGTTTCATAAGACGCCTCACTAATGGTGGGCGGTTTGGAATAAATCCTCCGTATGAGAACTGACCGAAGTTAACTGCTGCGTGTTGTGCAGAGGTAATCCATATCATTGTTGTGAGGATTTTAATGAGGTCTTTTAATGTTGAAAGGCTAGGCCACCAAGGCGCATTGCAGATATCAGCATGCCCTATGTTGATGGCTTCACTGTACCAGCTCTGAAGCTCTGTATCCTTTTCTACCTGAAGTTCATCTGAGAAGTAATAACTCACATCTGTTTGTTGGACTCGGTTGTTGATAGCAGACCAGATGAGTAGTCCATCATTGGCATCTATCCATATATAATAGGGAAAGAGGTCAATTAGAAGATAGAGAGTGAAGCCTCATGTTCGACTATTCTAAATATCAGCTTGGATAGCTCTACTTAGATAGCTCCTTTTTGAAGTGCTATCTAAGTTGGTGCTTGGATAGCTCTTTTTGATGTTTTATAATTAAGAGAATAAAACAAATTTTGAAAAAAAACACTTAGATAGCACTTCTTATTTTAAGTGATATTCAACGTATATCCTAGATAGCACTTCTTATTTTAAGTGATATTCAACGTATATCCTAGATAGCTCTTTAAGAAACGCTATAGGCAAAAGAGTTACGCCAACTACAATAGCTATTTTAGAGGGTTACAATAGCGCCTAAAAAGAGCTATGCAACTAAACACGTAGATAGCGCTTCAAAAGCTATTTTTATCGTCTTAAAAAGCTATTTTCATCGTCTCACGTGTAACCCAATTGTCGGCGAAATTTTTCTCGTCGGTATTATCTCCCAGAACAACATCGGCGGGGTTACACGTGCCTCATTAACTCGGGTTGGCTCTGATACCATGTTAAGAGTCTATGGATTCCACTCTAAAACCAATTGGCAATAGAGGGAGTAGCCCAAAATCTTATATATTGACTCGGGAGGACACCGATATCCGATGTGGGATGTGCATCTTAACACTTCCCCTGACATGTAACCCAATCGTCGCCGGAATTTTTCATGCCGGTATTATTTGCCGGAACAACATCGGCGGGTTACACGTGCCTCATTAACTCGGGCTTGGCTCATGATACCACGTTAAGAGTCTGTGGGGTTCCACTCTAAAACCAATTGACCCAGGAAGACATCGACTTCCAATGTGGGATGTACATCTTAACAGTTGAAGTGTATCTTGAACTTGAGTTTGAGTACTTTATTACCTAAAGTATCATTCGATCTTTGATCTGAAGTCTTTATGAGAAATGTTCATGTTTAGTACTAATCATTTTCTGAATTTGATTAAGTCACACTTTTTTGTAAAGAAAGTGAGTACTTTTATCTTTCAACTTTTGTGAGTATGTACTTCCTCCTATTCAAGTTAACTGATGTTTCATTCGTTATGTTACAGTTGTTTGAACTGTTTGATCTTTAGCATGATGGAGTTATTCGATTTGTTATGATTGTCTTGCAATGAACATATTGTACTTAAAGATCGTCACTAGCAAAAAAGAATGCATGTGAGATGCTTTGAAATAAAATACTCAATTTTCTAATCCTTAGTTTTATAAGTTATTCATAAAAAATTTCAAATGATTTTTTGAAATATTATTAGCAACTTCTTTTAGGTTGATGATATGAGGCAAACAAGCTACATAGAACCCGAAGAGATAATTTCTTTCGTGCCACAACCAGTTGAACAACTTTACACTTCTAAAACTACTGCATGTAACCTTGATTATGTTATTATAATTCATATTAATGATTCTCTTCCTTATTTTGTAGATGAAAGATATAGTAGTGGCTTGTCGGAACAAATTGGACTTATTAGCACTCTAAGTAAAGTTGTTGTAGATAGCGATCCATTTGATGTTATCTTGTGATATATTATTATCTCGTTTTTCTCTCAATCCTCACTCCAATTATTAATAAAAAAATTCAAGCGGGGTATGCAAAGGGCGAGGACATAATCGACCCAGAAGAGTGGATATAACAAAAAGTATTTATGTATCGAATAACATAAAACTTACATTATTGAAGTGAATTTCAATTTATACTTCAACTGTTTATTGTATAGTGGAACTTGAAGCAGCTAAAGAAGAAGCCATTATCTTCGTCTACATTAAAAACTTTCTTGAGTTGATTTTACAGAGATGTTGCATTACCATGCTTTCTGATACAGAAAACTTCATATTTATGGAGTATGATAATTAATCTAATTCATATTTAATTTCATAGGGCTAAGGCCTTGCAAATGAGATTGTCTCACATAGTCACACATGTCGACGTTATCAGTTATCACTATACTATACAAACATAGAGCAATTCAATGAAATGTCGTTTACAGATAATTTCTTCTTTACCGGTTCATTGGACCTATAGAGAATTTTGACCCAGGCCAGGCCTTGACGAATAAATTAGATTATTTGGCCCGTCTTCGGGGGAGATTGACCCACTAGTTATAATATGAAGTAAATGGCCACAACAAGCAACTTTGTTACTAAATATTTTTAGTCTATTATATATGTTTCAAAACGTTTTTGTGAATCACATATGCGTCTATCATCTATTCTCTCAATTCGTCGTTAATAATATATGTGAAGGCACACAACTAATCAGTAAGGTTATTTCGCTCCTTCCATTTAACATATTTAAGTAAAATTAATCATTAAAGAAAAATTTGAAATAACTCACCCCAATTTCGATTCTAAAATAACCTTTCCCCAAAATCCACTTAACAAAAAATTTAGTGCGCGATACCAAACAAGATATATTGCCATATGGATGAGTAAGAAGAATATTTTAAAATATAGATGATAAACTATAAATGTTTTCTAAACATAGATAATTGGTATGTCATTTTCCCTCTAATATATGTGTCAAATTACTCTAAAACATTGTAATAACTGATTTCAATATTTAGGATTAAATCCACAACAAATAAACAACATACAGTTTTACAGTTGGACAAGTATATTTACAGCAACCAAGGACAAAATTAGAAAGGGACTTTGAGAAAAATAAAAAAGGGGTGTCAAAATAAATCAAAAAACAGTTAAAGTATCAAAATATATGTTAAAATATAGTTAGGAGGGCTTGAACCCATGACCTCTACCTCTTAAAAGAAGGATCTAACCAATTAAGTTACACTTTCACTTATTTTGCATGCCAAGACATGCTTGATGGATTTTAGGACATCGCTCAATTGAAGTCATCGTTTTAGTTGATAGATTATTTTAGCACAATTAGTCAATTATAAATTAGCTGGACGAGAAAATTGCCAAAATGGTCCCAGTAAATATGTGCAAGTTGCACTTTGGTCCCCGATTATATTGGGGCTGCGGAAATGGTCCCTGATATTGGTAAAAAAGTAGCGTTTTGGTCCCTAACCGTTACTTTTAAACGGAAAAGAGTTAGGTTGGGGCAGAAATGTAAGATCAGCACAGTTAAGCCCTAAAAATGCATTTATAACTAATTAATTATGGGGCAAAAATAGAAAGTTAATAAGTAATTTATGTCTACTCCCATCCCAATTCCCTCCAAAATTGTTCCCTCCAATTATTATAAATTAGTTGTTAACTTTCTATTTTTTGCCCCATTATTAGTTATAATCGCATTTTTAGGGCTTAACTGTGTTGATCTTACATTTTTGCCCCAAACTAACTCTTTTCCGTTTAAAAGTAACGGTTAGGGACCAAAATGCTACTTTTTACCAATATCAGGGACCATTTCCGCAGCCCCAATATAATCGGGGACCAAAGTGCAACTTGCACATATTTACTGGGACCATTTTTGCAATTTTCTCTTAGCTGGACCATAGTTGGACACATGCCAATTATCGATTTTAGTACATTCAATAAGGTAAGATAATTGCTGGAATAGTTCCTGTAAATGGGTAATCGTTGCAGTTTGGTTTTCGTAAATAGAATCGATGTATAAATGGTCCCTGAAAGTGTGTAGCTGGTGCACATTTGGTTCCTAAAGTTAAGAACAGATCCGTTAATTCTAATTGTTTTTGTTGCAAATAAATGCTAAAATTAGGCGAAAAGTGTAAGTTTTACGAGTTTGGCTTGGCGACAAACTTAAAATTTCATTTCTCACTTCGTTAAAAACTCCAATTTTGACGATCCAAAATGCGTTTAAAATTAACGGATCTGTTAACTTTATTGACCAAATGCGCACACGCTACACACTTCCAGGGACCATTTGCACATTGATCCCACTTATAAGGACCAAACTACAACGATCAGTCACTTATGGGAACCATTTTAGCAATTACCTCAACATTCAATATAATTTGAGCAAATGTTAATTATAGATTTTAGAACATTATAATTAATAATTAATATATATATAGTCAATGACATAACTCAATTTTGTTAGTACACCATACTGAATTGACTTTGATTTTAATCGTCTTAGTAACATTTAATTAATAAACACATGCCGATTACATTAATAATAATCCTTTCGTCCCTAAAATATTGTCACATTTTGACTTTTGTTAGTCAAACATTATAAAATTTGATCATGAATTTTTATTAAACGATAAGAAATAATATAGTCTTGTGGGACCTTGTTAGATTCGTCTCAATATATATTTTTGAAATATTAACTTTTTATAATTTTCACATGTAAAATAATAAATATTTTTGTTTTAAATTGTGTTTTGTTGACCATCAAAAGTCAAAATATAACATTCTTTTAGGGACAGAGGGAGTATTATATAGTCAATTATCTACATCACGCGTTTGTCTTAACATAGTCAATTATCTTCATATAATATATATCACATGCGGATTATATTAATAACATCACTCAATTATCCTAATTCATCATAATCAATTGGCTTCATAATAAGGTTGGTACAGATTTTTAATAATCTTAGTACATTAACTAATAATTATATAGTCATTGCCTTACTACATCATAATCAATAGAATAGTACTCTTAGCACATCAGTTTGTGAGGCATGTTTGGACACTACATATTAAATTCAAGAAGATAATTTTTTATGAGGGGTGGTCCACATATTTAGACTTTCTTATTTCCATTTTTCATCTTTCCACTTTTCCATTTTTTTTTTTTTATGTATGGTTGATGTGGAATGTGAAGAATGGAAATAGAAAAATCGAGATGTTGAGCATTAATTTCTATGTGAAACATTCCTTGTTGGTACATGGTTAGTTTGTGGTTACACTTTTCATTGAATATTAAAGTTCGGATCCAAATATATTTTCTATCCTTTGCCTAAGTCACATTACAACCCAATAACAAACCTTCTGATTTATATCGCATGCATTGTTAGTGGATTAATATATGTATAAATTAACATATGATAACAACATTCATAATTCAGATTTTGAGCGTAAATAAACTAACCACCTTGAGTGATATGAGAAGTGATAGATCAACTAGCGGAGTTGTTTGCTCTAATGACTTGATTGTATTATCTTTGTTACGATTTAAAAGTTATATTCTTTCACAATTGATTGCATTATGATATGTGTTACATTGGTTTGAATGGGAGATGCCCTAAACTGCAGATCCTTCGATGTTATATTTGTCTTGATCATTACTGTATTTGTCTTATGCATCCCAATTATGCCCAGATACAATAAATCATGTTCATGTATTAACGCCACTTCAACTTGAATAATGATCAAAACACCCTTCGACCTCAAGAGTGTCAAACACTTGTTCAAATTATTTATAATCCTCACATAATTATTTTAATCTCAAATATATCTAAAAAAATGATGAATATATTACCATGGATGATTTTCAACAAATATTTCCATTTTTACCAATTTAAAACTAATTATGGCCTACTTTAAATCAACAATAATCTCAAATAAATACTTAAACACCATTTAGATCATCCAAATAATTTTTGTAACTCAAAATATCAGTAATAAAGTCAAACTTGTTGCCCAAAATTTGTTTTTCAGTCATTTTCTATTTTTCTAATTTAAAATCTTTTTCTAGCCCATTTTTAATTTAAAATCTTTTTCTAGCCCAAAATTCTATATAAATACTAAATCATCTTTAAAATTCATGAAACCAGAAACTTAACATTTTCTTAACGTAATCAACACAGAAAAATCATCTCTATATTTTATAATATCCAAAATCATCTAGTTTTATATCTAAATACATTTCAATGTTATTTAACATCCGAAAATCAAATTAATTAGCAAACCGTCTTTAAGAATCACCATATTTGAAACGTGGCTTCTTTAGACTCTCTAAGTTACTGGAAGGAAGAGTTTTAGACTCTCTAGGATGAAGTAGAAGGGCGGTAGACGTGATTTGCATGAAGTAAGGGTTTTAGGCATGTCATCTTTTGGCTTAAGTTAGTGCTCACAAAGCCCTTATACGGGCTTGGCTCGATTAGGACTCGAATCTAACAAACGGCGAGCTATTAAGAAGTTTTAATTTAAAATGAAACAAAATTATTAATGTTATAATAATTATTCTATATATTTATTTACCAATTTAAGTCGTGTTATTACAAATAATATGTAAGAATGTGTAAAACAAAACCGCACGTGCAATGCACGTCCCTCATAACTAGTAATGATAAACTTGTGTGTATTGACTAGTGAACTAATGAAGCTATACTTTATTGAAACTAGTTTGTTAGAAATAATACATGCTTAGCATTGTAAAATATTAATCCTTAAATAAAAGTGTTAAAAATCAATAATCTTAAAAAAGTTCATTAATAGATTTTCAGTAGAGGTATTTATTTAAATTTATGTTTTAAGTTTTAAGTGGGTCGCCAAGCCAAACTCTTAAAAATTATATTTTTGGCCCAATTTTAGTATTTATTTACGTAAAACCACCAAAATATTATTTTAGGACCAAATGCGCACCCGCTATACACTTTCAGGGACCATTTGCTCATCGGTCCCACTTACGAGGACCAAACTGCAACAGTCCCCAACTTACTGGGACCATTTCAGCAATTACCTCTTTAAACTAATCTAAAAAAAGTAATTTCAAACTAATTTTTTTCATATAACTCCTCTCCCACAATTAAGGAATTTAGAGAACATGAGCCTTCAATAAAAAAAAGTTTCTAATTCTCTTACCCCAATTATATGTAATATAGATTCTTAAAAAAATAACGAGAAATAATAAACTCTATAGATATTGCATCCTTTAAATATTAAATTATTATTACATATTTTATTTTGGCTTTAGTTTATTTCAAAATTTATAATTTTTCTTGTTTATTTTCATAAATTTCGCTTTTACTATAGTATAATATAAGTATTTTTTGTCTTATATCATTTTTAAACGCTTATTCCTTATATATTGAAATTTATTATCTTTCGCTTATCTCTAGTATTAAATTACTAATATATATGGGGTAATTTGCGACCTATCCTTTATAAACTTTGAAATGTAACCGTATCTTTCGGCAAAAATTTAAATGGCATAACACCCCCTTGTAAACTTCAAAATATTGCACCCTATCTCCTTGGTATTAATTTTGGTGTTAAAGTTAATGGAGAATGTACTTCACTTATTTATTTAGTATGTATTATTGAGAAAGATTGTTAAAAATAACTATTAAATGAGAAATAGCATATAATCCTCTAAATTATATTAGATGTAACGCCCCGCCCGTAACACCGGGTTGGAACGTTATTTGATTTGATGAACTAGCCTCACAAACCACCACAGGTTTTTCCAGCACGTTTTGTCCTCACTCACGTGCTCACCGGGACACTTCTCAGTAGGTCACCCATCCCAGAATTACCCTGTAACGCCCCGCCCCGGAACACCGGGTCGGAACGTTATTTGATTTGATGGACTGGCCTCACAAACCATCACGGGTCTTTCCAGCACGTTTTGTCCTCACTCACATGCTCACCGGGACACTTCCCAGTGGGTCACCCAACCCAGAATTACCCCAAGTCAAGCACGTTTAACTTTAGAGTTCTTATGAGTTGGGCTACCGAAAAGAAGATGCATCTTGATGGTATGAGTAGTACCAATCAAATCATATCAAACATATCACATCACCCACTCTGGCTCGGGTATAACATGCCCCAAGTCAAGCACGCTTAACTTTAGAGTTCTTATGAGTTGGGCTACCGAAAAGAAAATGCATCTTGATGGTATGAGTAGTCCCAATCAAATTATATCAAACATATCACATCACCCACTCTGGCTCGGGTATTATATACCCCAAGTCAAACACGATTAACTTTAGAGTTCTTATGAGTTGGGCTATCGAAAAGAAAATGCATCTTGATGGTATGAGTAATAACAATCAAATCATATCAAACATATTACATCACCCACTTTGGGCCGGGTATTACATTAGATGACATTATATTATGAAAATATTTTAATTAGATTACGTATAATATATTACAAAATAAAAATTTTAAAATAATTTCTTAAAGATCTAATTATAATAATTTTGTACTTCTTATAAATTAAACAAGAATTATTATTTAAGTAATCTTATTCTATATAATATTTATAGTCTTCATGTTATATCTTAATAAATTTGAATGATCATATTTTATTTATTTCTCTTGTATTATATAACTCTTGTACTATAATAATTATTTCTTGTTACAAATTATACTTAAGATTATATGATAGTATTTTTTTCTTTTTTCCTAGCTTTATAAGGTTAATTTTTTTTGAGAGAAAACATTTTATTTTATTAAAGAAAGTCATATTTATAAATATTTATAGTAAAAGTACACCATCTCATGTTTTCTTAATAATGTTAAATTATGTGAAATAAAATTAAATATTTATAGATATTTTAACACAAAAGTTGACTTTAACACCAAAGAGGTGGGGTGCAATATTTTAAAGTTTACAAGGGGGTGTTGTGCCCATTTAAGTTTACTGGGAGGTATGGTGCACACTTTAAACTTTATAAGGGGGACTGATAGAACTAAATACGCATATCAAATCTATTCAAAACAATATCGAATATCGAATTTGAGTATACTATTACAAAGCGAACCAAATACGAATCGAATAGTCATAAACTAATTGAATACTGAAAACGGATCACATGGTTATAAAAGAATCGAATACGAGCAGAATAGTAATAAACGAACCGAATATCGAATATACTCGCGAATCTCGAATATAAGACTAGCACTTTCATATTCGTGTTCGAAATTAAAACGAATAGCATAATAAAATTAGGAGTAGATTCGAATTCGTTGGGTTTTGAATACGAATAACGATTAGTAGAATTCGCACCCCCATAGTTCGAAAAAGATTTGGTTCGTATCCACCCCTAGGTATTTGTAATAACAAGAGAAGAATTATTTTTGGAGGGAAAATAGAGTTGTTAAGTGAAAAGGGGGAGTACTTGGAGCCAAATATAAAGCTATGCCAAATCAAACTCTTAACAATTAATTTTTTTTGTCCAATTTTAACATCTATTCACATAAAACCATAAAATGTTAGAATTGACGGATCTGTTAATTTTAGGGACCAAATGCGCATTCACAATACACTTTCAGGGACCATTTGAGCATCAGTCTCACTTATAGGGACCAAACTGCAACGTCCACCTACTTAATGGGATCATCTCACCAATTACCTTCACACAATTATGTTAATAAAAAGTGTTAATGGCCTCCACACATCCTGCCTTGGAGTCCACGGAGAAAGTAAATTGTTTGTTGTGCCACACTAATTTCATTTGCGTTAATGTGTTATGTTGACTGACACGTGTAACTGCCAATCATTTAGTTAGTTAGAATGATTGGTTAGGCGGTTAGTTAGTTAAGATAGATTAGTGGAAAGGTAGTTAATTATGTTAGGTGAGAAGGTTGCCACTTGTATTATATATATCCACATGTAATCACTTTGTAATCATTCAATAAAAGATCCAATCATTGGAAATGATTCTTCTCTCTCCTTTCCTCTCTCCTCTCTCATCCCTCATCTTCTCTCTCATCATTTCGATCTAACAAACTAGATCAAATCAGATATTTTCAAGTCCAAATTCCAGATTAACAATCAATCGATTATGAACAATAACATGGTATCAGACGCCAGTCACGATTCCGATCATCAGGAACAGCCGATTCATGAAGAAATCGGTCAACCTCACAATGAAGTTCATCCAAATTCAGCTCCATTTCAGCCAAATTCAGTCAATTCAGAGGGAATTTATACTAACCCAGCTGCAAACTATGCTAATCAACCTGCAAATTTTGTTAATTCGAATGCAAATCAAGGTGGATTTGAAGGAAATCAAACTGCTTTTCCAAATCTGGATCCACTTCAGCTTCATCATTCGGATCATCCGAATTATGGATTGAGCACAACATTGTTGAACCAGCACAATTTCCATCACTGGAAGAGATCGGTTGAGATCTCATTAATGGCGAAGAATAAACTGGGCTTCGTTACTGGTGATTGTATTCGACCACTGGATTATGCTTCAGCTGCACAATGGGACAGAGTTAATGGTATGGTAATTGCTTGGCTTCTACACTCTGTAGAGAAGGACATTGCAGAGAGTGTGATCTACTGCAAAACTGCAGCTGATATCTGGAAACAGCTGCACACTAGGTATGCACAAACCAATCATGCTCGACTGTATCAGATTCAAAGAGATCTAGCTTTACTCTCCCAAAGCAATCAGTCAATTTCAGTTTATTTCATGAAACAACAGAAATTGTGGGATGAGTACATCAATATGATTGTGTCAGTTGATGAATCTGCAGTTTACATGTCAAACATTTTACAGCATCAACAGATAATGCAACTTCTCATGGGCCTGAATGATGTATATACTACAGTAAGGGGAAACATTTTGATGCTCAAGCCTTTCCCCTCACTATCAGAGGTTTTACAGATGTTGTTGCAAGAGGAGAAACAAAGAGAAATCAGTGCTTATCCACAATCTATGCCTGAAGCTACTGCATTGTATTCCAACAACAACAACAACAGGCCTCCTCCCTACTATGGAAGAGGAAGGGGAGGTAACAACTTCAACAGTGGACACAATTTACCTAACAATGGACATGGCAGAGGCAGAGGTTTTGGCCCTAGACCTCAGTACTATTGTGATCACTGCAAAATGGCTGGACACTCTATGCAAAGATGCTATAAACTGAATGGAAATCCTAAGAGGATTGCAGCTATGACAGGAGAGAAATCTGGTGAGGATCAGCTGGACAAAATCTCCAGTTTGGAGGTACAAGTTGGAAAGCTCATGAACATGTTCAATTCTGGATCAATAGGGAGCACTTCAGGTGGTGAAGGATCTGGCTCTCATGCTCTCATGGCAGGTAACTCTTTCTGTTTCTCAGTTCAAAATGTCTCTCACAAATGGATCCTGGATAGTGGAGCATCAGATCATATCTCACATGATATTACATTGTTTGATTCATATAATACTCTTGATATTAATAGCACCATAACTATTCCTGATGGCTCATTAATTCCTATACATCATATTGGCACAATTAAGCTTTCTGAACATATTACTTTGAGAAATGTCTTACATATTCCATCCTTTCAATATAATCTCATATCCATAGGCAAATTATGTCATGATCTCAAAGTAAATGTACTGTTTCAATACAATAAGTGCATTTTACAGGACCATTCTCTGAAGGCACTTTCAGTGCTTGGTAAGGCCATCAATGGCCTTTACATTCTGGACACACATGACTTGCAAGATATCCATGGTGGTGCTGCTAAATCTAGTAGTGACAGTACTAAGCATTTTTCTGTAAATAGTGTTGATTTCAATAGCAGAATTACTCCTGTTTTCCAAAGTTGTAGCACTGTAACACAGGCTACTCCTAATGATGTATCAGTTGAACTTCCTTTGAATAAAGATACATCCATTTGTACAAATACTAAGTTGGCTGCTAAAACTTTTACTGCTAAGGATACATTGTTATGGCACAATAGACTAGGTCACCTACCTCTTGAACACATTGCTAAGTTGCATAATTCCTCTTCCACCTCTTTCAAACAGTTAGGTTACATCTGTCAGATTTGTCCAAAGGCCAGACAGGTTAGGAAATTCTTCACATCTAGCACCACCAAAACTAATGCACCTTTTGACCTCATACACATAGACACCTGGGGTCCTTATCATACCACCACATACAATGGTTATTCCTACTTTCTCACCATTGTAGATGATTACAGTAGAATAACATGGACACATCTCCTAGCAACTAAGAGCAATGCTCTTCCTATACTCAAAACATTCCTCAAATTCATTCATACTCAATTTGGCACTCAAGTAAAAGCCATTAGGAGTGACAATGCTCCTGAACTTTCTGGTAAAACAGCCAATGAATACTATGCCAGCTTAGGGATCAATTTACAAACCAGCTGTGCTCACACCCCTCAACAGAATGGGGTGGTGGAAAGAAAACATAAACACCTCCTTGAAACATCTAGAGCTCTTCTATTTCAGGCAAATCTTCCTATTCAATACTGGGGAGAATGTTTGCTCACTGCAACTTACCTCATAAATAGATTTCCACTTCCCTCTCTTGGCCACATTTCACCTTATCAAAAACTACTCAATAAACAACCATCATATGATCATCTAAAGAGCTTTGGATGTTTATGCTTTGCATCTACCATAAAGATTGGTAGGAAGAAGTTTGAACCTAGAGCCCAGCCATGTGTCTTCCTAGGATATCCATTTGGTAAGAAAGCCTACAAACTCCTTGACCTAACAACCAAAACTGTGTTTACTTCAAGAGATGTAGTATTTCATGAGTTTTGTTTTCCTTTCCTATCAAACACTATGCCTACTGACATTCCCACATTGCCTGTTATCCCTAATGAATTTCCTACATACATCTACTATCCTGATAACACTAGCACATCCACACCTCCCAATAATAATGTGCCTACAATGTCATCTTTTCAGTCTGATTTTTTAAACACAGAGGAGGATAGTTCACCTATCCAAGTGTCTTCTCCCCTGCAATTTTCAAATGCTTCCCATCCTGTTTCACCAACTGATTCTCAAGGTGAACCCCCTATCACACTTAGGAAATCCACTAGGTTGCAGAAAGCACCCTCATATCTCCAGGATTATGTGTGCTATGGAGTGCAAAAGACTATGACTGCCAATCAAAGCACTGAGGTAACTTCTTCTGCCTATACTTATTCTTGTCATACTGTGAATGCATCTGTTGTACAACTTGTTGAACCTAAAACATATAAACAAGCTAGAAAGGATCCTAAGTGGATAGAAGCTATGGACAAAGAAATAGATGCTTTAACTTCTAATGGGACTTGGGACTATGTGACTTTACCTCCTGGCAAGAATACAGTTGCTTGCAAGTGGATTTTCAGGATTAAACTTAAAGCAGATGGCTCAATTGAAAGATACAAAGCCAGGTTGGTTGCTAAAGGATTCACACAACAATATGGCATTGATTATTTGGAAACCTTTTCACCAGTTGTGAAGATAGCAACAGTGAGGTGTCTATTGTCCATTTCTGTTGCAAATAAATGGCCTGTGTTTCAACTTGATGTTAACAATGCTTTTCTCCATGGAGATCTCCATGAGGAAGTATATATGCAGCCACCTGAGGGTATGTGTGTGCCATCTGGATCAGTGTGTAGGCTTAGGAAGTCTCTTTATGGACTTAAACAGGCTTCTAGGCAATGGTTTGCCAAACTAAGCAATGAGCTCTTACACCTTGGCTACACTCAGTCAAAGAATGATTACTCACTCTACACCATACATAATGCACAAGGATCTATCATAGTTGCTGTATATGTAGATGATATTTTAGTCACTGGATCAAATCTGGCTGGGATTGCTCATCTCAAAGAACATCTACACTCTGTGTTTAGCATCAAGGACCTTGGCAAATTGCATTTCTTTCTTGGCTTTGAAGTTCAGGAGGCAGAGAATGCTTTGTTCATGACACAAGCAAAATTTGCTCATGAATTACTGCAAGACAGTGGTTTAACTTTCCCTGGCAGCAAACTCAAAGGGTACAATACTCCCTTACCTTTGAATACAAAATTACTTCCAGATGATGGAGCACTATTACAGGATGCAGAATACTATAGGAGCATGGTAGGAAAGCTCAATTTCCTAACTAACACAAGGCCAGATATATCATTTTCTGTCCAGATGCTCAGTCAATTCATGCAGCATCCAAGAGAATCTCATCTGCAAGCTTTGGTACATCTTCTCAATTATGTACATCAGACAATAGATCAGGGAATTGCAATAACTGGTTCTCAAGATCTTCTTCTCAAAGCTTTCTCTGATTCAGATTGGGCATCTTGCCCTACTACCAGGAGATCAGTTACTGGTTACATAGTCACATTAGGCCACTCCCCTATCTCCTGGAAGAGCAAGAAACAAAGCACAGTTAGTAGGAGTTCAGCCGAAGCTGAGTACAGGGCTTTAGCACATGCTGCTGCTGAAATTACTTGGGTAGTCAGGCTGCTAGGGGATCTTGGATTGCATAACCTTCGGCCAGTGACATTGTACTGTGATAATAGTTCAGCTATTCATATAGCCAAGAACCCTGTCTTCCATGAACGGACCAAGCATATCGACATAGATTGTCATTTCACTCGAGAAAAAGTGCTTGAAGGATTACTTCAGCTGGTTCATCTTCCCACCTCTGAACAAATTGCGGATGTCTTAACAAAGATATTACCTTCTCCACAGCATTCATACTTACTCTCCAAGCTTGGTGTTCATCGACCTCCAAGCTTGCGGGGGGCTGTTGACTGACACGTGTAACTGCCAATCATTTAGTTAGTTAGAATGATTGGTTAGGCGGTTAGTTAGTTAAGATAGATTAGTGGAAAGGTAGTTAATTATGTTAGGTGAGAAGGTTGCCACTTGTATTATATATATCCACATGTAATCACTTTGTAATCATTCAATAAAAGATCCAATCATTGGAAATGATTCTTCTCTCTCCTTTCCTCTCTCCTCTCTCATCCCTCATCTTCTCTCTCATCATTTCGATCTAACAAACTAGATCAAATCAGATATTTTCAAGTCCAAATTCCAGATTAACAATCAATCGATTATGAACAATAACATGTTAGTATCTTCAATTAATTTACTCCTAGGAAGGAACAATATTTATGTAATAAGGAGTATTAGAGAGGTATAATTACCTCATGGTTTTTCTTGATCGACTAAAGTAGTTGTTATTTGTTTTATCAAGTGAAGGATTCCTTGAAATCATCTGGATTTTTTGGAGAAGCCGAGTTGTCAAATGTCAACCACTAGTTTGAAACACTATTAGATAGATATAAGTTCATCATATATTCATATTAGCCCATCTGCAATTTGCCAACTTGTGGCCGTACGTGGGTCTGCAAATTCTGAGAAGCATACTATCATGTGACCCCTCACTTACACGGCCACTCTATTTTCTTTTCCGCTCTGCAAGTTGGACATGGCGTGTGGTGGTAAGCGAGCGAATGTGCAACGAAGGGTGGGAGAATCTGCATTTAAGGACCCTTCTTGTCCCCCTCCAGCTTATGTACAAGTACAACAGACAATTTCACTGGGCCTTCGGTAGCGAAGTTTAAATTAACGTTATGTATATCATTGAAGATTATTATATTTATATATTTTGATTATTTTAAATGAAATCAACTACAGTTTTTGGAATTATTATTACATTATTTGGGTAAAAATTGTGAAAGTACCACTCTTTGGGTCCACTATTTGCCAGAATAGACAAAACTTTTTTTATTAAGAAACTATCACACTTTTAAAGTGAACTGACTAAATTACCCTTAATGAAAAATTAATAGTATTAGATAAGTTTTTTGGGTTGAAATGACTATTATTATAACGTATTATAATCTATTATAATCGATTTAAAAAAAGTGTGGTAGTTTCTTAATAAAAAAAAGTTTTGTCTATTCTGACAAATAGTGAACTAAAAAAATGTCATTTTCACAATTTTCTCCATTATTTGGTCATGTGGCATATGGCTGATATTTCAAGGTTGCCATGGCAAGCACAAGGATTTCATTTTTTTTTCTTCTAAACTTAACTTTTTTTTAGTCTAATTCATTTACTCTCTCCAATACAACAATATACTCCCAATAGAGTCAATGTCGAGTCGGTATAGCATCGGGATTTATTCTTTAGAATTAACATGAAAGAATTTAAAATGATGTAGTATTTTGTTTATCACGTCATTTGTTTAAGGATGTCGTGCAAATGAATGGTGACTTTATTGTGACAGGTTATCGCGGTTGGTGTAGAAAGTCTAGACTTTTAGCACATGAAGGTGATTTATAGCGCACATAATGATGTTGTGAGAAAATGCAAGACTCTTATGAATTCAAATCAAAATGTTGCTGCCTCAATTACAAAAGGAGTTTCCATGTCAAAAAAAGATTATCATATTCGTTTGATTGCATCACTTGAAGATGTTAAGTATCTTTTGTGAGGTGATATAGCATTTCGGGAACATGATGAGTCAAACATCTCTTCCTATAAGGGTCATTATCTTGAATTTTTAGAGGTTTTGAAGAGAGTTAACTCAGACATGGCTAAAATTGTGCAAGGAAAGTTAAATAGGAATAGCTTAATGACCCCCCCCCCCATCAATTCTAAAGGAAATGTCAAATGCTTGTGCCTATAAAACAACTAACATGATAATTGAAGATATTGGAGATGGTGTTTTTGGTGTCTTGATTGATGAACCTACTAATTGTTTTGGAAAGAAAATGGGTGTCTTGTTGCGTTATGTTGATAAGAGTGGATTTCTTCTGAAGAGATTTCTTGGTATTGTACATGTCAAAGAAATAAGTACACAATCTGTTAAAGATGCTTTTGAAGATTTGTTGACTCCATAAGGGTTATGCCTATCTTGAATTCGAGGACAAGAATATGATAGGGCAAGTAATTAATATGCGTGGTTGTTTTGGTGGCAGTCATAAAAATAAATATGTTTCTTTAAAAAAAAATTGATAACTTTGACCGTCACAAAAAATTTGTTCTAAATCCCTCTATGCATGTGGCAGAATGGACGAAGAACTTTAATATAGCTTAAGCATTTTATCATTTGAGGAGAAGGAGTCTGAGGAAAGATCTTTATAGAAAATGAAATTGAAATAAGTTTGGAACTATACAAACATTCTACTTCCACTGGAGTGGTATAGAAAAATTAAGAAAAATAAGAATGAAATAATCAAAAGTTGAAATTATATAATTAATTTATTGATAATTTATTTAAAAATACAATGTAATTAAAACATATATTAAAAATATAGGAAAATAATTTTTGTATGTACTAAAATGTTAAGTTTTCGGAAAAAGAAAAATGAAACTTTAAAGCTAAAATTATAAATAAAAAATTCAAACATAGTATAAAACAATCAAAAACTTCGAAATTTTAGTAGCATGATTATTTTATTTTTCACCAAAGTAGCATGACCAATTGGCTGTAGCAATAGCAGACAACTTGACAAGGACGGACCTAATTGCATACAGCATCGTGCCAACTTCAGCTGAATTATTGGACTTTTTTCTTGGCAACATACATATCAATTAACCCACGTGATAAGAATGGCGGACCAAATGACCAAAAGTATATTACTATGTGATTATATCTAGAAGGAGATTATTCATCTCCCAAATATTTATTATTATATGTATACTTTTTTTATATCATTAAATATTTTTAGTTATCTTTTAAATGTCAAGAGAAAATTGGTGATTTGGTCTCAATGACTGGATCACTGTTGCACTTCATTTCCAGTAAGTGACACAAATTTACAAATGATTCTTGTATTGACTAACAGGTGCCTATTTGATCCCTAATTTAACACATATTTTAATTTGAGAGGTTTTAGCAATTTTGAGACAATTTTGGGGTGGTTATACAATTTTAAGACTTTGCTTGATCCCATAACTCTTTTTTTCAATTTTTCTTAGATTTAATTTCGATTTTCTCCTAGTAAAAAAAATTCGATTTTGATAGTGGTTTTAGCTAAAAGTTTTGGTTTTGGCAAAAATGTTCAGTTTTCGTAGTTTTTGGCAAAAAGTTAGATTTTCAAAGCTGTTTGCTAAAAAGTTTTCGTAGTTTGCCAAAAGATCTGATTTTGATCACTGTTTTGGAAAAAAAAAAAGGTCCGGTCTTGATAGTTTTGGCAAAAATAGAACTTTTTTGCCAAACCGAAAGTTTTGGCCAAAACAGCTACCAAAAACAGACCTTTTTGCCAAAATAACTATCAAAATCGAACTTTTTTTTTGCCAAAATCAGAACTTTTAGTCAAAAATATTTGTGCATGGGCTAGGGTAGAGGCGGGTAGGAGGGTTTTGATGTGTGATGAACTGATGATGGTTGTTGGTAGTACTATAAAGCAAAATATCTTAACAAATTTTGTCCTCTATTAATCAAATCACAAGAGATAAATCATACTTTTACATATGTCTCTTCCTTTACTCTTTCACGTTTCACTTATTCGTTCAAATAATAATAATAATAATAATAATAATAATAATAAATAATATTAATGTTAGCAGTTTTACCTCTTCATGTAATTTGGATTCGAGTCTTAGTAAAAATAAATTTTGTGTTTCGAAGTAATTAACGAGCAAATTTTAATCCCCTGATCATGCGAGGCACATCCGACGACAACCTCTAACATCGTACTCAAAACACAGAGCTATTAAGATCCTATTAGTTTGAGGGTCACAAACTTATAGTACTATATATACCATTGAACATCGTCTTTCAAAATAGTACTCTAAACTGAAATATATCTCCTCAAGCATACATTATGGAAACTCCAAAACTTTTGGGTTCCTTTGAATTGAAAGCATGTTCCTTTAAACCATCATCACTACCACTTTCGTATTATCAAACATGCAATTCTCAAAATAAGAACAAAATTAATACACTTAGAAATGGAAAGAAGAGGATGAAGAATGTGGCAAGGTCTTCTTTGGTGAACTCTACTAATGTTACTGAGACACATCTCTCGACGAATCCCGACGTAAAATCGCAGAATTACGAGGTTGAAGCTGTAATTGTTAAAATATCATTGCCTTCTAAAAGTTTGGTTAGGAAAATAATCTAGCAAAAATATCTAGTTAGTCTAGAAGCTATTAAATAATAAAATATTAGTAAGGAGATGAAGCTTCTTGTAGAAGCTTTTGCAACTAGAAAAATCTAGTTTTGTCAAGTCGGTTAAATCCACCGACTTTGTACACCTATATATATGTATGTTTGGTTCCTTGGAGATGCATGAAGAAGTTATAAATCAAGTGCAAGATATTTGGTAAGTCCTCATATCTCCTCTTCCATCTTGCTTAGCTTTGAGTATTTGTCCTTTTAATAAAATAGTAGTGTTAAAAGTTAGTGTCAATTAAGGTGCCTAATTTGAAGTAATATCATTTGAATAATAAGTTGTCAAATAACATATAAGTGAATCTATTTTATTCACTTATCTCGAGTACGATTCTTCCGTTATATTGGCCCCCGATTTCTCAACAATTGGTATCAGAGCCTGGTTCGTTGAGTAAGAAGTTTGCAGGTATTGTAAAATCATGACGGATTTTACTAGCTCCGTTGCCACTATCGAGAAGCTCAATAACAATAATTGGGGATCATGGAGTGCTCGCATGAGGTTTTACTTGCTGGGGCAGGAGTTATGGGACATCGTTAATGGAAACGATGTAACACCACCAAGGGAGACAAGAGGCACTGACACAACAACAGAGGGAACGCCATCAGCCCGACAAGGAGCTGATCCCGAAGCAGTCAAGAAATGGAAGATTAAGGCAGGTAAGGCTATGTATGCCTTAACTGTAGCAGTAGAAGATGAGTTTTTACAAAGAATTAAAGATGCCCGAACGCCGAAAGAGGCATGGGACACTTTGGCTACGATATTCAATAAAAAGAATGATGCGAAGTTACAACGACTCGAAAATGAGTTGTTATCGATCTCCCAGAGAAATATGACCGTGAGTCAATATTTCTCAAAAGTGAAATCTCTAAGTGATGAGATTTCAAAGTTAGACCCAGACAATGCCATTACTGAGACGCGAATGAAGAGGATTATCATTCACGGGCTCAAACCAGAGTACAAGGGCATTGTTACGGCAACTCGGGGTTGGGCCACCGAGCCAACGTTAGCAGATTTGGAGAATCTGCTAATTAATGAGGAGGATCTCGACAAACCAACTAACCAGTCAGTTAGAGAGGAGGAGAAAGCTCTCTTTCTAAACAAGAGAGATACTCGAGGTCGAGGTCGAGGACGTGGACGAGGAGTCGGGAGATCATTCAATCAAGGACGAAGCCAAAGTAGGGGCGTTCAACCAGGAGGAGCACAAGGAACTCGTGATGAGAACAACAATCAACAGAGATGGCAATCGAAGGGCCGTCAAGGTGTAGAGTGTTACAACTGCGGCAAAAAGGGACATTTTGCTCGAGACTGTTGGTCGAAGAAAGTTGAAGGCAATAGTGTTACTTCTTTAAAGAAGGAGGATTGTACGGAAAAAGACTGGGACTTTGTGATGTCATCTATGGCAGTAGAAAAACCCAAGAAGGAGACTGTGGAGAAGCCGGCACTTACAACGGTAAGTGAAAAAGTGTTAAATTATAATAGTGATTGGATCGTTGATTCAGGTTGCTCTAATCACATGACCGGAGACGATACAAAGTTGATGAACAAGACCGAGTACAATGGTAATCGAGTTGTTGTGACGGCGAACAACTCAGAGATGCCAATAACCCAAATTGGCAAGGCGATGTTACCATCACGTCACGGTCATCGACAAGTGCAGCTCCAGAACGTATACCATGTCCCAGGTATGAAGAAGAACTTACTATCTGTGTCTCAAATGACAGATAGAGGAAATTTTGTAGTGTTTGGACCAGGCGATGTCAAGGTATATCGAGGCTTGAAGATTACAGATCAACCGATCATGGAAGGTCAAAGGATCGATTCCGTATATGTGATGTCAGCTCAAGAAGCCTTTGTAGACAGGGCAAGGCGAAGCGATACTGGTGATCTGTGGCACTCACGACTTGGACACGTGAGTTATAGCAAATTGAAGATCATGATGCAAAAAGGAATGCTGAAGGGATTACCACAGCTTGAGATCCGAGAAGATACGGTATGTGCTGGATGTCAGTATGGTAAGGCACACCAATTACCATACCATGAGTCGAAGTTCAGGGCGAAGGCGCCATTGGAGTTAGTTCATTCAGATGTACTCGGGAAAATCAAGCAACAGTCAAATACTGGCTACCAGTATCTAATCACCTTCATTGATGATTATTCGAGGTATGTGTGGGTATATTTTATGAAAAATAAAGATGAAGCTTTATCGAAGTTCAGGGAATTTAAAGAAACAGTGGAGCGAGAGCTCGGAAGGAAGATCAAGTGTCTGCGTACAGATAACGGGGGAGAATACACCTCTAGAGAGTTTAACAATTATCTCAAGGTATGTAACATTCGGAGACAGCTCACTTGTGCAGACACACCACAACAGAACGGAGTCTCGGAAAGAAAGAATCGGCATCTGGCGGAGATATGCAGAAGTCTGCTTCACGCCAAGAATGTTAAACCAAGATTTTGGGCCGAATGCATGAGGACGGTTGTGTACATCACTAACAGGTTGCCTCAACCAAGATTGGGATTTGTTTCCCCGTTCGAGAAGTTATATAAGATAAAACCAACAGTTAACTACTTTCGAGTATTTGGTTGTGTGTGTTACGTATTTGTTGCAGATCAACATCGAAGCAAGCTTGATAAGAAGGCAGTCCGATGCATCTTTGTGGGATATGATGCACAAAAGAAAGGATGGAGGTGTTGTGATCCTAACACAAACAGGACATATACCTCACGAAATGTAGTCTTCGATGAAGCATCGTCATGGTGGGCAGATGATGCAGTATTACCGGATACGGAAGAGTTAAAAGAAAAATTACAAGACAAGTTGCAGGAGGAGCCTGAAGATAGTGGTGATCAAACACAACCGGAGGAACCGAGATCTATAGCAGATCAACAACTGCAAGACGAAACTCCCGAAGAAGTACAAACTATTCCACTAGAACAACAACAAGAGTCGTTGGAGCCTCAACTACGAAGGTCTACAAGGGAGAAGAAGCCAAACAAGAAATACATAAATGCTGCTTATGCGGAGATCAAAGAACCAACAACCTTCGAAGAAGCATCAAAGAGCCCAGAATGGAGGAAAGCCATGGAGGACGAGATTCTGGCACTTAAACAAAATCAAACATGGGACTTAGTGCCAAAGCCCAAAGATGTAGAACCCATATCGTGTAAATGGGTTTACAAGTTGAAGGTCAAACCCGATGGTACCATTGAACGGTACAAGGCTCGACTGGTGGCTCGTGGATTCTCTCAGGAATATAGCATAGACTATGACGAGACGTTTAGTCCAGTAGCGAAGATTACTACTGTTCGTGTCCTACTGGCCTTAGCAGCAAGCAAGTCGTGGACCTTGTGGCAGATGGATGTCAAAAACGCATTCCTACATGGAGAACTTGATCACGACATCTACATGGCTCAACCTCAAGGATTCGTGAATCAAGCCAGATTGGAGTATGTTTGTAAGCTGAAGAAGGCTCTTTATGGTTTGAAGCAGGCACCTAGAGCCTGGTGTGGAAAGATAGCTGAATTTTTGGTCCAGAGTGGTTTCAAAGTTGCTCCATCAGACTCGAGTTTGTTCGTGAAGGCTCAAGAAGGGAAGCTCGCAATAGTTCTAGTATATGTGGATGATTTAATCATCACTGGCAATGACACAAGGGAGATTTTGCGCACAAGGGAGAACCTGTCAATACGATTTCAGATGAAGGAGCTTGGAGAGTTAAGACACTTTCTCGGCTTGGAGGTTGAAAGAACTAGTGAAGGCATATTTCTCTGTCAACGAAAATATGCGAAAGATCTACTACATAAATTTCGGATGCTCGACTGCAAGCCGGTGTCTACGCCAATGGAGGCAAACTTGAAGCTATGCACTAACGAAGGAAAGGAGTTAGATGATATGACAATGTATCGTCAAATAGTAGGTAGTCTTATCTACCTAACTTTGTCAAGACCTGATATTGCCTTTGCAGTTGGAGTCGTAAGCAGGTTCATGGAAAGCCCAAGAAAGCCGCACCTAGAAGCCGTTAGAAGAATTCTAAGATACATCAAAGGCACAGTGAATTGGGGAATATTCTACGAAAAAGACAAGCAATGTAAGATCACAGGATATTGTGATGCAGATTATGCTGGAGATCATGATACTCGACGCTCAACTACAGGTTATCTATTCAGTATTGGTTCAGGAGCCGTTTCATGGTGCAGTAAGAGACAACCAACAGTGTCCCTGTCAACAGCAGAAGCGGAGTATCGAGCAGGAGCAATGGCAGCACAAGAATGTGCATGGCTTACTCAACTGATGAAAGACTTGGTGCAACCTATAGAAGATGCAGCTGAACTTTACTGCGACAATCTGTCAGCAATCAAGTTAGCGGAGAACCCGGTATTCCATGCTCGAACTAAACACATTGAGGTGCAATATCACTTTTTACGAGAAAAAGTACTACAAGGAGAAATCAAGATGAAGCCGGTGAAAACGGAAGACCAAGTTGCAGATATTTTCACTAAAAGTTTACAATCAGCTAAATTCTCGGAATTTCGGAGCTCTCTTGGAATGATCAAACAATCTAGTGAAGTCGGCAATGAGGGGGAGTGTTAAAATATCATTGCCTTCTAAAAGTTTGGTTAGGAAAATAATCTAGCAAAAATATCTAGTTAGTCTAGAAGCTATTAAATAATAAAATATTAGTAAGGAGATGAAGCTTCTTGTAGAAGCTTTTGCAACTAGAAAAATCTAGTTTTGTCAAGTCGGTTAAATCCACCGACTTTGTACACCTATATATATGTATGTTTGGTTCCTTGGAGATGCATGAAGAAGTTATAAATCAAGTGCAAGATATTTGGTAAGTCCTCATATCTCCTCTTCCATCTTGCTTAGCTTTGAGTATTTGTCCTTTTAATAAAATAGTAGTGTTAAAAGTTAGTGTCAATTAAGGTGCCTAATTTGAAGTAATATCATTTGAATAATAAGTTGTCAAATAACATATAAGTGAATCTATTTTATTCACTTATCTCGAGTACGATTCTTCCGTTATATTGGCCCCCGATTTCTCAACAGTAATAACAGTGAGAAATGAGCCAACAGCAACCATAAAGGACAAAATTAGTGAGTTGCTAGATCCGTCGTCATCACGCTCTGCTTGCAATGGTGTTACTCTTCAGCTTGTTAGCACTCAAGTCAACCCTCTTCTAGGTAACCACGCTTTACTAAAATGTATGTAATCTAGATCTATGATCAATTAGATCCATCTTTAAATTTTAATACTGGCTCCGTCCTAAAAGATTGTCACATTTTCACTTTTGGTGGTCAACAAAACACGATTTAAAACATAAATATTTATTATTCTACATGCGAAAAAATTATAAAAAGTTAATATTTCAAAAATATATAACAAGGTCCCACAAGACTATCTTATTTCTTATCGTTTAATGAGAATTCATGATCAAATTTTATAATGTTTGACTAATAAAACTCAAAATATGACAATCTTTTAGGGACAGAGGGAGTATGGTTTATGTAATCTAGATCTATGATCAATTAGATCCATCTTTCATATCAAATTAAGTAGAACCATTCGATGATTTAATTATTACATTTTTTGATCCAATGATCAAACCTAAAGAAGGATAAATGTGGCTTGTTTTAAGTTTTTGAAAATAATTATAAAAAGCAAAAAAAATTAAACACGAAAAAAAAGCTCAATCTGCAAAAAAGATATCCCTACTTCTAAGGTTTTTTTCTTTTTTAAATCATGAAATCTTAACTATCTTCTTTTTTATTGGCGCAATTACCTTATAAATTCATCACGATAACTTATCTCACCCATCTCTCTACTGATCTATGATGAGAGAAGTATCTGTCTTAGAAATAAAAGCATCATGAGTTGAGGGATTATAATGCTAAAATCCTAGTAATTTTCACATGAGCTGTTATCAGAGAAGTATTTCTCTTAGAAATAAAAATCGCATGGTTCAAATTTTTGATTTTCTTTGTATTTGTTTTATCATTCTAATTTATTCAATTCGCTTTTTCAATCCTAATGCAAAATTCAATTGTTACAACGTAAGGTTTGTTGTTTCGATTTTTTCGTTCAACGTAAGGTTTGTTGTTTCGATTTTTTCGTTCTGTTGATGGCCTTATTTATTTGTACAATAGAGATTTCATTATTGTTGGTAGTTTATTTAGCTCAATTCTTCCATTTATATTTTTCTACAACATGTTTATTTTTCAAAATGGTTGTTCAATAAATATATCTAACGTTCTTTTGATTTGTTTTAATTTGTCACACCATAATGTTTTGATAGATAACTTTTATTTGCAAGTATGTGATGTTCTTCTCGTTTGTTACCAATTTGCCACACCAATTGTGATGGTTAATTTATACTCCCTCTTTTTTTTTTTAACATATTGTTTGAAATTCGTGTAGTCAAACTTTGAAAAGTTTGCCATTAATTTTTATTAGTCGATAAGAATTAATATAGTCATGTTGGATGAGGATCTTGTTAAATTCGTGGCAATCTATATTTTTGAAATATTTTTATAACACACTATAACAGTGTGATGGTTAATTTATATTTGCCAGGGTAAAACGTTCTTATGATTAATTGTATTAGAAATTAAGTAATGTCAATTTGTATATGAAGATATTAAATTGTTATTAATTATAATAATTTTTATATATAAAGATAGTAAATTTTCGTATATGAAGATAATAATTATTAGGTGTTCACTAATTTTTTTTGTACATTTGTACACACGAACCATTAAAAGCTTTTAAATGACATAAATTTTTTTAATAAATTATTTACCAGACACATCCCACCTCATTTAAACTATTTGTTGAAACTATAATACTAGTCAACTTAGATGGCCTTGTCTTTTTTTGTTTGCCTAATTACTCCACGTTTCTTTGAGTCGACGGAATTGTGTGATTATTTGCGATAGAGAACGGTATGATTATTTGTTGATTTAGGCGATTGACATGGGTGTGATTATTTGTTGATTTGCACCAGGGGTATGGAAAATAATCAGAAGCAATCAATCGAGTAATTTTAGCCTATTAGTTTAATTATTTTAAAATTTGGTAGTAATCTATAAAATTAACACGTTTTAACAGCTAAAAATTGTGAAATAATATACTCCCTCCGTCCCTAAAAGATTGTCACATTTTTACTTTTGATAGTCAACAAAACACGATTTAAAATATAAATATTTATTACTCTACATGCAAAAAAAGAAGTTGATATTTGAAAAATTTATATTGAGACGAATCTAACAAGGTCCTACAAGACTATATTATTTCTTATCATTTAATGACAATTCATGATCAAATTTTGTTATGTTTGACCAACAAAAGTCAAAATGTGACAATCTTTTAGGGACGGAGGGAGTACTAAAAATTAAGTGGTGACTTGGTATTAGTAGTACCAAAAAAAAGCCTCATACTCCGGATTTACTACTTCCCGAGTGGTGGTTCGAAATATGTATTAAACTTTTTTTTCGGTCTAAAAGTATTGATAATTATATATTTAACTTTTTTGATGTCGAATCCGACCAGGTTGATCGAATAAAATGACTTTTCCGGTGAAACTTCTATTTTTAGCCACTAAATAAATTACATCGAGTCGGCGAAGTATTTTCCACCAATTTAGAAGGAAAAACACCTCAAAATTGTTGATTTCATACTCTCTCAGTTTTTAACAGTGAGTTATAGTTCAGTTTGATTTTTGACAAACGGTTAACAAAAAAAATCACAAGCCCAATAAATCGAGCCGTTTAGTACGGTTCGGCAAACCTTCAATTTTACCGTTAGGTTTGGTATTTGTCAATGCACACCAAATCACAAGCCGTATAATGCGAATCAGCCGAACCTTTTACGTTCACTCGTTGCCCGCAACGACAGCACTATCTGAAAGTGATGTGCACCAGTGTCACACTATGATGAACTATATTAGCGATTAGCTTTGTCGAACATTCTTAAATCATTTATTTCCTTATGTTTAAATTACATGTGGTACGCACAAAATAAAACCGATGTAGTAATTAGAAAAAGAAGTCGGTGTTGTTTGATCCTCGTAGTAGCAAAATAGTCTAGTAATTACGAAACGGGTGACAAGTGAGTCCTTAAACTAATAGGACTGGTAATGAATAATTGAATAAATGGAAAAAATATATGAATAATTAAAATACTTATGTCTCATTAACGTTTCGGTTTTGTGATGCAGATACAATGGAGCCGATGCTGAGTAAGGAAGCTGTATTGGTGTTTTCGAAAAAATCAATGGTTGGAAATCACAGTTACAAGGTCAAATTCGTTCTCAACTCCAAGTTTGGTGTACCTGGAGCCATCATTTTGAGAAACGATTTAGAAAAGGAGTTCTTTTTAGAAGATATTTCAATTGAGGGCCACATCAAGTTTGTGTGCAACTCTTGGATCCAACCCTTAACAGTGAAGTCTGATTCCAGGGTCTTCTTTTCTAACAAGGTACACTATATTAGAGAAACTAGCTATCGTTACACATGCTTATCTCTATAAATTATTCATTCCGTTTTAAAAGATTTGATTGTTTAGATAAATTTGCTTTTATATAATAGTTGATTGTTTAAGGAATTCAATGTACTTTGTACTATTTTTTTTCTCTTTTTGACCCTTGCTTTAAAACATCCACATTGGGGTACAATTAGTTGAATTTTATTCAGTGTCACATTATCTTAACACCCATTTACATCCTCATTTGCACCAAATTTCCACACTAAAGTGTTATTTAGAATTTTATTCACTTTGTATCCATTCAACATCATTTTATCTTATATTCCACCATATTTTTATTTATCTTTATTATTCTTACATATATTTTTATTCAAATTATAATATTTATAATAATTAATTTTTGTAATATAATAAATAAAATTTTATTTATTTGTAATCCATAATTAATTAATTTAATAAAAATTGACATTTGATTAAAAAACACACAATATTATTAATCGCTTGGTAAACCAAAAACATATACATATTATTGAAAACTTGAAACAAAAAATCAAAAACACCCCAGTAAAATCTCATTTTTTTATGTCCAAATGAAACAAACTAGATTCCATTTATAAATATTGAAAAATAAACAATAATGATATATCTTGTATATTTTTATTTTTATTAATCATTGGGCAGATGGTGCACTTATTAATAAGTGCTGAAAAGCAAAAAAAAAAGGTTGTGGGCCCCTTTTAAACCTCAATAATCGAGCATCAAATTTTAATACTCAAACTTGCACCCCAAAATATGCACTACTATTTGTGATAAAATTGAACCTCAACTTAAACTTCTATTGTGGATGATGTTAGAGATTACTTTTCATTTTGATATTATTTTGTATGGTATAACAGTAAATGTCCTCTTAATCCTTTTTATTTAAACAATATAATCAACTATTTCAAAATAAAGGAAGTAATATATAACAAATAAATATTTTACTTAATAGGTCAATCAAAAGATGTCACTATATTAAAATATTAATTCATTTTAATTAAGTTTAATATCAATATGTGACAGATCTTAATCATACTTAAATCGAAAAAAATCGATTTTTTAAAAAAATATTGTAAAAAAGAATATCAAAATACAGGGGGACAATTTAGTCATTTGCCCCTCTCGTGCTATTTATAATTTGAGTTGATAAAATATCTAAAAGAATGGGATTTACAATTTTCTCCCCTAGAAGACTTTCAGATTCAAATTGATATAGGCCATACAAATAAAACGCTACCGTTTGATACTAGCTTAGAAATTTATTCAAAATGGATTTTATTAATCAAATACTATGACCATTCCATTGTACAGGCATATCTACCTTTGGAAACACCTTTGGGACTGAAAGAGTTGCGTGATAAAGAACTGATAAAATTGAGAGGGAACAGGAATGAAACAAGGCTACCTTCAGACAGAATCTATGATTATGATGTTTATAATGATTTAGGAAATCCAGATAAAGGAATTCATTTAAAAAGGCCTACTTTTGGAGGTCTCAACTTTCCTTATCCCCGCCGCTGTCGAACCGGACGACCAAAAACTACTACTGGTTAGACCAAAAAAACTTCTCTCTTCAATAGAACTATTCCATAAATGTCATTCATAATTTGAGTTGATTTTAAATTGTTTTTTACTAAACATATACTAATAAGAAACCCTTCCAATGAGTTAACTATATATAGTAAGAAACAACATTCCTTTGGTTTCCCACGGGTAAATTGTTGTTGTTATTTTACGTATAGGTCGCCTCTTGTTAACGGTCTATGAGGTTTTACTCTAAAATTAATTAGTCTTAGAGGGATTATCCCAAGATCTTATATATTGATCCGGGAGTACATCGACATTATTGGATGTGCACCTTAACACTCCCCTCATGTGTAACCCGATCGTCGACGAAATTTTCCTCGCCGGTATTATTTGCCGGAATAACATTGACGGGGGTACACGTGCCTCATTAACTCGGGCTTGGCTCATGATACCATGTTAAAAGTCTATGATTCCACTCTATTCAGTTAAGCATCATGGTTAAGCGTGGAAGTAGAAGCTCCAAGTCAGCATAAATAGATAATTTGGTTATAAGTTTCTCTTTTTAGTAATAAGTTGGTAACACAATATAGTAATTATTGATTTTAATGATTATTGTGGATTACTTCAGATGTGAATGCTGAGATTCCAGCAAGTGCTTCGATACCTGCATATGTTCCGAGGGACGAAATATTTGAAGAAGCAAAGGAGAGTTATATAGCAAAACAAGTTATGATTGGGGCATTTAGAATTATAATTCCACATCTGGTTTCTTGGATGCGTCATCAAAAGTCTTCCCAAGAGAAAATTGGAACCTTATATAAAATGAATCATGTTCCTGATGATTACAATTTTCCGAAGATGCAAGATATTGTTGACAATTTTCTCAAGTTTGCTCCTCCAAAAAACAGTCCCCGTAAGTATTCCGTATTAAAATGTATGTTGTTATAGCTTGCACTATTTCGACAATTAATTGTCGATTCGGTCGACACAAGTATTACACAATATGGTCTTTGATGACAAATGATGCATATTCACTCTTATATGGACATTATTATCATTAACGACAAATGTAGGATATTTGTTACATTGGTGACGACTGTGTAATATTGTTACCACTATTCCTGACAAAGTCTGTGATAGTGTAACAATATAGGACTGAACTATATCTTGGTCTCACTATGTGGACTAACTCTATATAATTGTCTCATTATTATTCTACAGAGCGCTTTTGGGGTTTGCGAGATGATGAATTCGGTCAGAATGTTCTTGCAGGAATAAACCCCTTCAGCATACAAAGATTGAAGGTAATCCTTATTAAAGTACTTAGCATTTAACGTTTTTATTTCAATGGCCTATTTGCAGAGATACGATAAGTTTGACAGGAAGTAGTCATGATCTCTTTGTATTTGTTCTTTAAAATTTGGTTTTGTTGTCATGTTGATACTCTCAAACATGTAGGTATTTCCTCCATTGAGTAAACTTGACCCCTCAATCTATGGCCAACAAGAATCATCGCTTAAAGAAGAACATCTAACTGGTTTCCTAGATGGGATGTCCGTGCAAGAGGTAAAACTTTTGTATGTTATACTTTGTGTGCGACATTTTCATGATACTAATATAGGACATTTGAAGATTGACATCTAAAACGTAAAAAAGGATCCGCATTGGAACTTTTTGCAAGCCAACTAACCAAGCTATTTCATCCGCTCCTGGGACATCTTATAATGTAATGTTCTTTCTCAGGCCATCGACAAGAACAGACTCTTCATATTGGATTACCATGATGTATATATGCCTTTTCTAGATCGCATAAATTCCCTAGAAGGGCGGAAATCCTATGCGACACGAACTGTATTCTTCTTGACACAATTAGGGACATTGAAGCCAATTGCAATTGAGCTCAGCCTTCCACCAAAAGAGCACACAGAAGCAAGAACTCAAGTTCTTACTCCACCTATGGATGCCACATCAAATTGGTTATGGCAACTTGGGAAAACGCATGTCTGCTCAAATGATGTTGGTGTGCACCAACTTGTACATCATTGGTATTTCTCTCGATATAATGTTTATCTGATAACCTCTAGGTCAACTTGATATTTTGATAACGCGACTACAAATATGATGTTCTGCAGGTTAAGAACTCATGCAGTCTTAGAACCATTCATAATTGCAGCTCATAGACAACTGAGCGTTATGCATCCAGTTTTCAAACTACTTCATCCTCACATGAGGTACACCTTAAGGGTAAACACCACCGCTCGTGAGAGGCTCTTAAGGGCAGAAGGTTCCATTGAGACATTTTTCACTCCGGGTAGATTTAGCATGGATATTATGTCCTCTGTCTATAGAGAATGGTGGCGACTTGATCTTGAAGGACTTCCGAATGATCTCATACGAAGGTTTGTAAAGATTATACACATAACCAAGCAACTATACTTAGACTGCATCATAATATTCCATTTATTTCATCCAGGGGAATGGCAGAGCCAGATGAGACACAGCCTCATGGCCTGAGACTAATGATCGAGGATTATCCATATGCTAATGATGGATTACTCATCTGGTCCGCTATCAAGAACCTAGTCCAAACATACGTGAGTTATTACTACTCAGATGAAGTTCAGTTACAAAAGGATACAGAGCTTCAGAGCTGGTACAGTGAAGCCATCAACATAGGGCATGCTGATATCTGCAATGCGCCTTGGTGGCCTAGCCTTTCGACACCAGAAGACCTCACTAAACTCCTCACAACCATGATATGGATCACCTCTGCATATCACGCAGCAGTTAACTTCGGTCAGTTATCATACGGAGGATTTATCCCAAACCGCCCACCATTTCTGAGACGGCTCTTACCACAAGAGAACGATCCTGACTATACAGATTTTCTGGCAGATCCGCAAGGATATTTCTTAGCATCATTACCAAGTTTATCTGAATCAGCTATAATTGTTGCGACGCTCGATATATTATCAGTGCATTCGCCTGATGAAGAATATATCGGGGAAAGAAAGGATCTGTCATGTTGGTCAAACGATCCTAAGATCATGGATGCATTTTACACGTTCTCGGTAGAACTGAAAATGATTGAGAAGGAGATTGAAAGACGAAATTCAGATCCAAAGCTCAGAAACAGATGTGGTCCCGGAACCTCACCATATGAACTTTTGCTTCCGAGCTCAAAATCTGGAAACACATGTAGGGGTGTACCTAATAGTATTTCAACATGATTACAAGCAAGAATGTTTGTGAATTAACTTTTCTATTAAACTCATTTTTAGTTATAAAAAATTTCGATTTTACCCCAAAAATCATTATTCACGCTAAAATTTGACGGATGTAACGGCATAGGGACTAAATATAATTGCACTATTTGACACACTTTCAAGGACCATTTTCGCAACAGTGCCACTTTCGGGGACCAAAATGCACCAGGCCCCACTTACTGGGACCATTTCAACAATTAACTCTTAGTTTAATGGTCTTAATTCTTTTTTTGAGATAGTAAATATTCAAACTATGCAACTAATATACATCCTACCTCCATCCCTAAATGATTGACATATTTTGACTTTTAGTGGTCAATAAAATACGATTTAAAACGTAAATATATATCCTTTATTCTACATGCGAAAATATTATAAAAAGTTGATATTTCAAAAATATATATTGAGGCGAATCCAACATGGTCCCACAAATCTATATTATTTCTTATCATTTAATGAGAATTAATGATCAAATTTTATTATGTTTGACCAACAAAAGTCAAAATGTGACAATATTTTAAGGACGGAGGAAGTATTAGATATAAATATTATTATACATATAGATGTACAAAGACATAGAAAGACATAGATAAAGATATAAATGTAACGGAATTTTTTAGATACTCACACAACAATTTATATACCTATTATTACAAGGATATAATGCTAATGAATTACACTCCCTTCAAGAATACATCACCTATAAGTTACTAATTAATAGGCTTTCAACGATACATTGTAAATAGAGTAGAGAAGTAGTAAGAAGTAAATGATTGAAGCTAGAAAGCCAGAAATGAGAGATCCTTTAACATGATCACAATAATTTGGAACTTGCTCACAAATTGGAAGCCAACCAGCTTGACTATTTCCATTTTTGCCCACTTGGGCTATAGCCAAGCATGCTGACAATCCCGAATCCAGCAATAATATTACTATCTGCAAAATGCACGTCCCAAACTAATAAGTTCGTTAGAAGTGATGGTACTAGAAATTTTATATACAGACAGCGAAGGAATTGATATATGATGAAAAATAAGAAAAATTAGTAAAAGTTTAGGGGCTAAGTCTAACGGCCAAATAGTTTCCCACAAAATATATATGTATAGTCGAATTATATAGACGACACAAATATGGTATGGGGGCTAGAAAGGTAAAATAAACTAGAGAATTAGATATAAAACGAAGGCTTACCAAATCCAACACCAGCAACAAGTTTCCAATCAAAAGTCTCGAGGGCAAGAAGATTACTATAAGAGTGTATCCAGCAGCAATTGCATTAACTCCCACAAAAAACCTACCATGTTATTCGTCTATGTTTTCTTAGAATAATGTTGTTGAACCCAGAAAACAACATACAAGGCATGACAATAATGATGCTATTTGGCGTTCCCAAAATTTTAATATGAGATATTCATTTTCTCATTCGAAATAGAAAAAATTAGTAAGGATATTCGTATTAAATGGACTGGAGGTAGGGATAGGATCAATAGTGGATTACAGAAAAATGGTGATAAGGATAACGTAGTCATTTCATTCTTTCCCATTTTTCTAACACACGGACTACATATACATGCATAAACGTGTTAGTTCAAGGGGCTTCTGGCTAAAAGCTACTACATGAAAATTTAACCATTTGAACAATTTATGTTTTCAAAAGAAATTTATGTGAATACCCATAATATTATGTATTAGCCCGTCCATGTCCAATGATAATATTGCATGTACGTACAATTACCTAATTTTAAAAATATTAAATACAACCAGATTTCTTAAATACGACTTCTCCATTCAGCTCCTAATACCCTCCCATATATCTTACTTAAAAGTGACCACAAATATTATAAAGGACTTACTTGAAGGAAGGGGAATCGGTATACTTGGCTTTGAATGACATGTTGTAGACTTGAGTTGTTTCCTTGGAAGTGACCATTAAAACAACTGCAGCCACACTTGCACATAACACTATAAGCCTCAGCAAAATTATTGGAATTTTCCTCGAGAATGCCATCAAAGTTTTTCAGTAATATCAAACTTTTTAAGCAAATTTGTACAATCTAAATTAGATAATTCTAAATAGTAAATAATAATGATCAAAGTTCTTTCTTTTTGAAGCATGGCAACTACCTTATATATTGTAGTGAAATATTCAAATAAGAATTAAACGAAAATGATTGCAATGAAAAGATGGGGTAGGATAAAAGAGAGAAATGAGGTAGGAGAGGCAGGTGAGATATGTGGTGAACTTTGCTTACATATTTTCTCGACTCACATTCTTGGTAACCTAATTAAGCGTACCAAAGATATCGGTGCCTGTGTAAACGATCAGAGTAAACACTCGACCAATTAATATCCTCATACATTCCCACAATAGTGGTCGATTAAGTTGGTGAAGTATATAGTTGAGCTAAATCCAAGTCCTAAGGCTCCTAATAATAGTTTATTGATATCAGATCTCTAAACTTTTTTTCGAGAAATCTTAATAAGTTTGATTTTTACAAAATTTTATATTTCATATTTTCCGTGCTTTGGGAGATGTCCACTTTACGAATAACCACCACTGACCTCCAGTTACAATGAAGGAATCATGCGTTTCACTCATTAAAGGATTCAATTTTTTTGTTCAAAAGAGTTTTCGTGTAATTTCAAAATTAATTAATCATGAGTAATAAATTTTGTATTACGTACTCGTATTATTTTTTTATCGGAAGTTGAGAATTTCATTAACATCTATATATCTATAAGCAATTTTAGAAAGCCTGTTATGTGTACATATATATAGTAAATTGCTTCAATTATTACTATATCGATACTATGTATATGTGCCACTACCAAAAAATATAATACTACCTCCGTCCTTAAAAGATTTTCACATTTTGACTTTTGGTGGTCAACAAAACACGATTTAAAACATAAATATTTATTATTCTACATGCGAAAAAAATTATAAAAAGTTAATATTTCAAAAATATATATTGAGACGAATCTAACAAGGTCCCACAAGACTATATTATTTCTTATCGTTTAATGGGAATTCAAGATCAAATTTTGTAATGTTTGACTAACAAAAGTCAAAATATGACAATCTTTTAGGGACGGAGAGAGTAGTAAAATATAGTATTGAAAATGGTTTACAAAATAAAATAAGTTTCACTCAAGTATATATAAAATGGGGCAAAAGGTTAAAGTTACGTGTTTGTTCTTCTTTTCATGTTAAGGAGAAATAAACCAAAGACTAAATGGCTTCATCAATCACTCACGTTTGTTAAAAAACACTAGTCGATCACCCCTAGTATGACTTTGTATACTTTCGATCAGTTATGTTAGGTATTATGTATACTTTTGGTCACTCACACGTTTTTTTGGTACAACTCTTGATTTTTCAAAAATTTTAACATTTTGATAAGGATATTATAGTCATTTTCTCATAATTTTGTCATGGAAATGTAGAGTGCAATGGAAGTTATTGAAAGTTAGTTGATGTAAGTTAAAAAATTATGAAAAAATGACTAAAATACCCTTACAAAAATGTTAAAAATTTCGAAAAATTAAGAGTTGTACCAAAAAAACGTGTGAGTGACCAAAAGTATACATAATACCCAACATGAGTGATCGAAAGTATACAAAGTCATACTAGGGTGATCGACTAGTGTTTTTTAACAAACGTGAGTGATCGATGAAGCCATTTGCTCTAAACCAAATTTTTGTATGTTCACCTACTAATCAAATTAAAGCTAGCTACAAGCACGTGGCCACTTATTCCTTGAGTAATTGACTTTTCTCTGTCATAGACTTGTTGGATTTACTTTTTGAAGTTTTTTGACTTATTTTTATTTTGTATCCTAAATTATTACGCAAGTTTTAATATAGCTTTAAAGGTCCTGAATCGCTGCTTAAGGATTTGACTCTTAGAGAAATTTTATATAAGGATACATGAGATGTGAAAAAATAATGAAAAGAGAAATATGTAGAATTGAAATTCATCACTTTTGATTTGGTTAAGAGGAGAAAATTAAGTCAAGAAGTTTGAACATCTTGTTAAGGATTCTGATAATATCTTAATTTATTCAATATTTAATATAATTCGTTAACAAACATACCTAATAAAATAAGTATTAAATTAATTAAATTTAATCGGATAGTCTAGTGGAAAAGGCCCTTGCTAGTGACCAGAAGGTCCTGGTTCGATACTCACCTCATCGCTAATTTACAAAAAAGAAAAAAAAGAAAAAAAAATTGATTTAACAAACTGTTCAGCATTTATAATCAGACTTCGGATTTTAATTTTGAGATATGTCAAACAGGTATTAATGTAACGCAACAAAGTACACCCATCTCACCTATGTGAGAGGGGGTCGAAAATAGTTTGGCAAGTCTTTCATTACAACAATCTTGATTGAGTTCTAATCCCTTATTTCAAACAAGCCTTTGTTTTGAAAATCTGTTCCATAAATTGAATTAGCATAAAAATCCATGTTTAAAAAAAACATAAGACATATATATGATATTTGTTCTTAAGCTAATTGGAGATTATCTATATATTCTTCTTTTTTTGATACTTAGCGATGAATTGTGACTACAAAGATATTACAAACATGAATACAGAAATTGCTAACTAATAGAAAGTTAGAGTATAATATGAGACAAATATGTCTCCAACAAGGTTCGAACCCATGACCTCTTACATGAAAGGTTGGGCCGGATGCCACTAGGCTATTGAGCCATCGGCTAGATTATCTATATATTCTATGTATGTAGTTGTGGAGATAAATTTTTATAACAATGAATTTTTAGCAACTAAATTGTTGTAAATCGGATTTTTTTTTTTAAATTTTAATATATAATTCATTAAAGAACAAGATTATGATTTATTCTCATTCAGTAGTCAATACAAATAAAATAAAATTTTGATTAGGTGACATTTAATTTAAGGCTTTAATTAAAAGGTTGAAATCATAAACATTATGAACGTTTTTCGAAATCACAATCTAACTCAAGTATACCTAACTTCTGGTCTTTGAACTAATTGAGCAACGCTTAGGTGTTACAAATTATTTTCTATATTATTGTGTCATTGAACATTAACTTTGTCATTTCATTATAAAGAAAGTAAGTCAAAGATATTTTATCCAAATTTTTCTATCTCTATCCATTACTACTAAGAATCGTATGTATTATTGTCTTTTGATTAAAATGAAAACAAAATCAACAAATCTAGTGCAAAACATAAATATACGTATATCAATTAATTACCATAGACTTTTGACAGATTAGGAAACAAATTTAGAATCTTGACCATTAAAGTACATTAATGTTCTGTGGAACAAATTAAATGTATTACATTACTATTACACCAAATGTATTCTCTTCTACTAGTATTTAAATAGATGATGCTATTTTATGTTAGCCAATTCTAGTGTCTATAAAAAAAGTAGTTGAATATCTTTGTGTCAACCAGAATAGATAAGAATCATTAGTTAGTGTGACGATTTAACACCTTTTTTCGAATAACTGAATATCAGTTTCGACATGTTGTTATTGGTTGATGGGTTGGTGTTTTTGTTGGCTTTGATGGGTATGGTGGTACAACCAGGGGTAGGGGGAAAATGTGAATTCGAAGCAATTTTTAATTTTGGGGACTCAAATTCTGATACTGGTGGATATTTCGCTGCATTCCCTTCTCAAGGGCCTCCCAATGGCATCACCTACTTCAAGAGACCAACTGGTCGACCTAGTGATGGAAGGATGTACCTCGATTTTTTGGGTAACTCTAATATTCGATTTTATTAATATGGAGTATATATATATATGGTTTTAGAATGTGACTTTAGGGCAAACTACAAATTTGTCTTGGACCCAACTGCTACATTTATATCGTTTAAGGATTAATCTGCAACAATATAGTTATGCGAGATTAAAGTGAAACATTGTCCCATTATCTGATACCAAATCAGCCATTAACTCTATATGATTCGTATATATATGGATGAACTAAGGTTGGGCAAAAAAGAAGTTCGTAATACACTTTTAATTTCTTCTTGTTGTACTTGTATCAAACATCTAAATATTTTCAATATTTGAAGTCAGTTATATTTCATATACTTTGAATTAAGTCACTTGTAATCAGACCTGAAATTTCAATTCGAGTCTCAACCAAATATGTCTTTGTTCCAACCACCGCATAAGATCTATAAGGTGGATAGGCTGGTTTCACTAATTTTCAAATTTAACAAACATACTCTAACGTCCACTTTGATTTTTTTTTCTTTGTAAATTAGCAATGAATTATGACTACAATGGTATTACAAACAATGAAATACGTAAATTCCTAATTAGTAGAGAGTTAGAGTATAATATTAAACAAATTTGTTTCCAACGAGGTTCGAACACAGAACCTCTTACATGAAAGGTTGGGTCGGATGCCATTTAATTGGTTTCTTGATATTGACTTGACTATACCATTTCTAAACTAGAAAATATACTTTGTCAAAAACATTCCTCTTCATCTTTATGGTTAAAGTAGAGTAATAGCCATTTTAAAACTTGGTTTCAGCCCAAGCACTTGGATTGCCTTTCGTCTCTCCTTACCTACAATCAATTGGATCCGATTTCAGACATGGTGCCAATTTTGCAACTTCACTCTCCACAGTGCTTCAACCAAACGGTTCTTTGTTAGAGCTTGGCGTGAGTCCTTTCTCTTTGGCCATTCAACTTAACCAAATGAAGCACTTCAAGTCCATAATTGATGAAAAAACACCAGGTCAATTATTATGTTGTTTTATTGCACCTTAGCTTGTAGGCGGTAAAAATTACTATTTTCATGGTGTGAGCGTTCACGGTATGTGTTCGTTAATGGGATACAACGTATGTTTC
Source organism: Echium plantagineum (assembly GCA_003412495.2). Lineage (NCBI taxonomy): Eukaryota > Viridiplantae > Streptophyta > Magnoliopsida > Boraginales > Boraginaceae > Echium > Echium plantagineum. Next base: position 13,176,351 of record CM016562.1, read on the forward strand.
ATGCGCTCGATATTTTCTTACACTGAAAAGATCGAATGCATGAAATGTGCGTTGGCAGTTGGCACCATGAACTTGGGGCCATGAAATGTACTTCCATGCTCAAGCTATACATTAAAATGTGATGTTCTTTTTTATTGTATTCTTGTCTTACAGGACACGAGGAACTTCCGCCACCAAACTCATTTGGAAAATCCCTCTTCACCATCTCTATAGGGCAAAATGATGTCGCAATCGATTTAATATTTAATGGAATAAATGGAACCATGAAGAACATCCCACAAATAGTTTCCCAAATTTCTAGCTCCATCAAGGTGACAATATTACATCCTTCCTCTAACCTTATTTACTCGATCAAGTATATAGAAAATTAAGTGATTTTCAAATATTAAGAGAATGGCTATGATTGATTAATACTACAATTAGTTATATTTCAGGAACTCTATGGGTTAGGAGGAAGGACATTTTTTGTACTTAACCTATCTCCCATTGGCTGTTATCCTTTATATATATCTAGACTTCCACATGAAGCTTCAGATATAGATCAATATGGATGCATGGTTAACTACAAAAATGTAGTGGATGAGTTCAACAATATGCTTAAGGATTCTCTCAACCAGACTAGAAAAGATCTTGGAGATGCTAAGGTTATATATGTCAACACCCATGATGTCCTAACAGAGCTCTTTCAACACCCTAAGAGTCATGGTAATGTGTTTCAACCGATCATCTTCTTTTATAATTACTACTACAATAAATCGCAACCCCCTTGAGTCGACCACACCTATAATAAGATTCGAACACTTGATCTCATTAATCAAGGGTACAGATATTAGCTCAACTGTTACACCATTTTCTTATCTGAATCGATGTTTGTGCATGTTTGTGTGCAGGGCTGCAAGAAGGGACCAAAGCATGTTGTGGAGCAGGAGGAGGTACTTACAATTATAACCCTCAAGTACCTTGTGGAACTAGCAAGTTAATAGATGGACAAAATGTTACTGCAACAGCTTGTGTTGACCCACAAAATTATGTTGATTGGGATGGAGTACATATCACAGAAGCAGCAAATAAACAACTTGCATATGCTATTATTAATGGATCCTATTCAGATCCTCCTTTTCAATTTGGTAACTATTGCCAAGTTCAACCTATTGGTTAATTGACAAATATTGTAATAACCTACCTATGAGCTCCGGGTGCTTTTTGTTGCGAAAATAAATTGTAGTAAAATGATTCAAGCCTCAGTTTAAACTAATTATGATCTTGCATTATCACCTAAAGACCAACATAAAGAAAACTCACAATCCAAAAACACAAAAGTTTCTTCCCTCGAACTGTGTATGAGTTCAACAGTATGCTTTAAGATCTTAACAAGTGCTATTAAGAATTATGTGTGATATCACATATTAATCATATTGCTCTATCAATCAGACTTAGCAGATTATTAAATAAACAAGTGCCATCTTAACAGATTTTAATGTAAAGAGCAATCAAGAAGTAATATTTAAAACACACATAACAGAGTCTATGGAGGTGACAAATTCTTCACTGCTAACAAATAGCACTCGTGGCCACAAAATGTTCCTAGCCATTTGATAGAGCAGCTACTCTTGCTGTACTGGACAGCTAGACATCAGAGGCAAAATGAAATATATTGAAGCTGTTAAGAAAATATCTAAAACAATGCATCGCTTACTCGGACAATGTAGCCTTAAGCTCACCACTGCTTTTCATTTCCAAGACAATATCACAACCTCCCACTAACTCGCCTTTATAATAAAGTTGGGGAAACGTCGGCCAGTTTGAGTATGTCTTCAATCCTTGCCTCACTGCATCGTCTGTCAAAATGTCGAATGATCCAAAATCTATTTTGTCTTCCTTCAGTGCATTCACCACCTTAGAGCTGAAACCGCACTTGGGGGTATCTGGGGTACCCTTCATAAAGAGCATTACAGGTGAAGAAGTTGTTAATTGCTTCAACCGGTCTTCAAGAGTTTCTACACGAGCAATTCCTTTCTCAGCAAGAACTTTCCCAAGCTCTCCACTCTTCTGCATCTCCAAAACAATGTCTGATCCACCAAGAAGTTCACCTTTTATGTACAATTGAGGATAGCTAGACCAATTTGAATAAACCTTGAGACCTTGACGGACTTCATCGTCCGTAAGTATGTCAAAACTATCAAATTTTACTTTCTCCTGCCTCAGAATATCAACCACCTTTCGACTGAAACCACATTTTGGTTCCTCAGGCTTTCCCTTCATAAATAGCATGACTGGGCTAGAATTAATGAGCTTTTCCAGCCGAGAAGACAAAATTGCGCTAAGGCCAGAGGAGTCAGATATGCCACCCTTTGCAACTTCGGATGCAGTAACCTTCACTTCACTGGAATCTGTAGCCATGATGCCATGTTCCTTGAGGACTTCTTTAAGTTCACCACTTTCATGCATGGCAATTGCAATATCACAACCACCAAGAAGCTCACCCTTGCAGTATAACTGAGGAAACGTTGGCCAGTTGGAAAATTTCTTTAAACCCTCTCGAACCTCATTGTCACTGAGAATATCAAAACTTCCAAATTCAACCTTCTCTTTTTTCAAGATATCAACTACTTTTTGGCTAAACCCACACTGTGGGGCTTCAGGGTTCCCTTTCATGAAAAGCATGACTGATTTAGAGTTAATTATCTTCTCAAGTCGTCCATTAAGACCATCTGTGGGACCAGAGATCAATTGGCTTCTAGAATCACCATTTCCTTTTGCAAGCTCCTTCACCGATTCAATTATAGCGGCACCAGAAGCCATGCCTAGACTGGCAGGAGCAGCAGGTCCCCCTGGGGTTATGCCCCCAGCAACTTTAGCAACCTTATTAGCCAAAGTTGAGGGGTCAGCACCTTCCAACGTATCGACAGTCTTACCATCCTAATCAGAAAAAGACTTGTAAGAAGTTAGGTAAATCATAAACCTTACTGAACAATAGAGGATCTACCAAGATAGATCGTGGTAGCATAAGAACAGAACACTCGATTGATATTCCCAACTTCAAATTACCTTGCAGAAAACGAAGAATGGCACAGCAGCAACTGAATATGCCTCTGAAATCTCAGGTTGCTCTTCAGCTTCGACCTACAATTTCAGAACAATATACAATCACAATGAGATATAAGAGAAACGTACCCTCTTTGATCATCCATTAAATATATAAAAATAAGTGGGAACAAATAAATAAAAACGACGTCCTTCCACATATCTGATCCCGTTTCTGTCTCATTTTCGTTTTTCATCTTTTAAAAAATAGTTCCAATTTACCAATTGATAGAGAGATGAAAGGAGGAAGAAGTGGCTCACAGAAATGTCTTAAGAGTATGTAGCTAACAGAGTAGTATGCTATATCTAATATGAAAGTACATAACAAAGGCAATATATTATCAATCAGAAGTTTAAATATTGTGATTGCACAGCTATATGATTTTCACATTGATATGATTAAACAAAATCATCACTATATATAAACAAAAGAAAATCCTTGAAGATCATTATGTCACATTATTAATGAAAAGCAAACATATTTGCATATATGATTTCACATAGAGGCTCTCGGAATCACAGCCTACCAAACATTTTAGCACATTTCAAACCTAAAAAAGGAGACCAAATCCTCGAAAATCCAATAACATCATATATTATTGAATCATGGAACAATCACAACCTGGGAACCAGAACAGATCAAGTGGCAGAAAAAAACATAATGTCATACACCATGTATGCCTACTTGAAGGATTCCCTCTCCCTTGTGAGTTATGAAATGAATAAGAACCAATCAGGATCCGTTAACAACCAAACACTATACATCAATTAAAAACTGCATAGATTTGCTACAACCTTGGCAATACAATCTCAGAGAACATGTCACTAGTAAGTAAATCAAAAGATAGCACTCACACAGAAATCAACATAAAAATATACCTTCAGAATCTTCAGATACAAGTAAAGTCACGACCTTTATAACTGTGTTGGAACTAGGCGGAGGAGCAGAAGATATATCGGTCACCCCCTAACCTAATTATTTATACATTATTTTTCCTTGCTTTTTGTGTTTCACTCTTTCCCTACCCTCACATAAAATTTCTGGTCATGCCACTATATGATCAAGACTAATAGAAGCCAAAAAAACAACCAATCCAATATTTTTAGCCCAAGAGATTAACTGAATAACTAAAATCTAAAACCCTCAACAAAGCAAGTTTACATACACCAAAAGCCACAGGCCTAAGATTATTCTAAAACTAATATTGCCAATATTTCAACAAAAAAAAGAACCCAAAAAAACCAAACCGAGACCGAGTCTCATCCCACTAAATGGTATCGGCTATATGAATACCAATATCTCAAATCAGCCATACCTTGTGCAGAACCAAATAACTAAAAGTAACCCTAAACGAAAAATAAAGTTAAAATCCTTCATGAATTCTCAATAGACATTAAGAATGAAGAGATCGTAAAATCAAGAACATAACCCAGAAATTAAAAAGGCAACCTTTGCTAATAATACGAAGAAGTAAATATGATAATAGGCATACCCTTAAGAAATGGGCATTTGGGAAATCAGTAGATAAGTGGTTAAAGACTTGGTCCATCTGCTTAGAAGCCTCACACCATGTTGCCCAAAAGTGCAAAATCACAGCTTTTCCATCGCTAAGAAGCTTCTCCAGCTCCCCCTTTGACTCAACGTCTTTCATCACCATCTTAACTGATCACTCTACTCTTGTTGGCTGCTTTGGGTTGCTTTTTCTCGTTTGCTTAATTCTCTATTTCGCCAAAAGGGCTACAACACGGAAGAACATAAAAGGTGAGCATCTTCCGCGGCTTTTATTATTCCTTTTATGGGATGGTCGTAAAAGAGTCGAGTCGAAGCTCAAGAATTTTTGGCTTGAATCGATTTATTATTAGACAAGTCTTAAAGGTGGCAAGTTGCTATAGTACCTAGTCAAACTTCAAACTTGCTCGCTTATTTTAGTGTCCGAATTGATTCGAGTTGACACAAGCTTAGGCTAATTAATCAACAATAAAGTTAATTGGCTTTTAACAAGGTAAACAAAAACAAAAGTTTAGTTTTCAAAATAGTCTGGACTGCTGTCTAGCCCTCGCTAGTTCTATAAGTGTCGATTAAGTTAAGAGGGGACCCGGCCAACTTGCACCCTACATGGAGATGAAGCCCATTTTTTTTTTTTTTTTTTTTTTTAAAAAAGGGGGTTACCCTTTGATTTTATTAATACGAATAATCCATTACAATCACCAAACATCAGTACAATTCGTAAACTCGTAAATTCAAGGAAAGAGGCGACTAGCATCAAACTAGTGAGAGAAATTCTTCTCTCTGACCACTTCCTTGCTAGCAAGAGGGCTCGAACCCGAGACCTCCGCTAGAGGTGTCAGCATGCTTGCCACTAGAGCAAGATGTCTTGACAGATGAAGCCCATTTTGAAGGCATAAACGTTTGCCAATTTACCCTTAGCAATCTTATGTAACGTGTTCGATGTAAATCATTTTTAATATATTATTATGTGTTTTGTTAATTAAATTATTTTTAATATATTATTGAACGCATAATACGTTTTAAGTGTAAACTGATCGCAATTCGCTAATGACTATCAAAAAAAATTGTTACCTTAAAATAATTGTCATGCAAATATCAATACTCCTACTTGGAGCAAAGGAAAAATAATTTCATCGGTTGTAGTAATGAATTAAGTATTAAAAAAAAAAAAAAAAAAAAAAAAAAAAAAAAAAGAAAAAAAAAGAACGTCTTGTGTCATGCTTGTAAGGATGATCAAGTTAGTGGAGTAGGTGAGCTTGTGAGTGTAATATCATTAGTTCAATTCCCCTACCAACATTCTTTTGATCGAGTTTGTCCGTGGTATACTCAATTGCGCACTCTACAAGTAACGGCTAGAAGTCCCGTAACAAAATAATACTATATGTAACATTTTAGGGTCTGAGCACAATAACTAACATTTATTTTGTGATTATGTAATTTTTATTGTTTGAGGAAAAAAAGACCATCCAAATGTTGTAGAACTTGCAAATGATCTCAACTTAACTTTTCATCATATACAAATTCATAATTGTTTAATCAAATAAATTCAGTTTCATCATTTAATGGATTTACACAATTCTTAGCTTTGATATTGTAGTATATTTTATAAACATTTTGTATAGATGCTAATAAATTTTGCGTAATTCAACAGTACCATCTTCCGTAAATCTATGAATAAAACTACAGTATCTTCAAAATAAATCTAATATTTACAAGTTAAGGTGACGATATTATCATATATAGGGTAATGTCTATTATCTATTATCTTTAGTCAACTTTAGATTAAAACAACATGATTACAAATTTACGATAGAAAATATATTGAGCAAAAGCATCATCAGAAAAATGAAAGGTGTTTTATTCCAAGAAAAGTGAAAACAAACTGTCCAATTATATACAATTTCCACCCTAAAATTATTTGACTTAATATTTACATTTCACTGATTAGTGAAATGCATGAACAAAGGTCCATCCTACATTGGTTGCTAAAACAAAAACCAATTAAGGTTTTCCAAATAGCTAATCAACCATGAGAAAAAACTCATCTCATATGATGAGGACTCTTTGGCTAGTATTGGAGATGCACAAGCTGCACTTGCATGATCTTTTTCTTTGTACACTTGGTTCCCTCGCACGAACGTAGATACAACTTTTCCGGTGAGTTTTGACCCCATATAAGCTGTGATACTCTGCATGTATTACAATCAAGATATAATGTCAAGAACAGGTACAGAGGTAGTTGTCTAGAGATTGAACGTAAAGGAAGATATAACGCAGGACTATGCCTGGCGAAGAAGAAAGAAACATTGAGATGAAAATGAAACACTTACAGGTTGCTTTGTGTATATATCACGGACGTTGTCTAGAACAAATTCAGCTTCTGGTTCCCAAACAACAAGATCAGCATCATATCCTTGCACGATCTTTCCCTAAAAGTATTGAGGGTAGGTATCAGCATATATATGATAAGTTGAAACTCTAGTTATACCTAATCAAATAGCTATGATATTTTCATTAGGATGTCCAAAGGTGTGAAGTATGATTGTTGGACTTGAATCAAGGAATGAGAGTACATTTTGGACTTCGATCATGATATGAAACAGAACATTATATATGAGAAAAATGTGATTTAAAGATTACTTTGTTATTCAGGCCAGCAAGTTTGGCAGGCTTCTCACTCCACAGTGACACCAATTGTTCTAAAGTCAGTCCGTGCTTGTGCCCATGAGTCCATGTAGCAGGGAGAACAAACTGCGCGTATCATAAAAAAAAACAGTCGGCTATTATTAACCAAAACAAAAGTAGCGATTGAGAATGGCTGGATACAATGGGCTTTCTTATTAACCTGCAAGGAAGATATTCCACCCCATGCCTTCAAGAAATCGCCTTCTTCGAGAAGTTTAAGCTCTGGAACAGATGGTGAGTGATCAGAACTCAACATGTCAATATGTCCATCCTACAAGAATTGTATAACCATGTCAAATCAACAGTAAGTATAAGAGATATGTAAGATGAATTCAGTGAATAACCAGAACATACCATGACAGCTGCCCATAATTTGTCTCTATTTTCTGCATCGCGGATAGGGGGAGCACATTTGAAACGTGTATCACCTTCTGAAATCTCTTCAGCTGAAAAGGCTAGATAGTGTGGACATGTTTCAATAGTAATGCTATCGCCACTTTTTTTTGCTTCCTAATTATAATAAGCAAGAACCATGCAAACGATTAATATGGAGTGTAATATCATATGTAGATTCTTGACATCACACAGAAGTAGTAAGAGTTCTAATATCCCAATCAAATCATCCTAGATCAAGTTTCTTACCTTGACGAGATCGAGGGAAGCTCTGGCATCAGCTAGATGTACTATATGAAGATGAGCGCCTTCAGCAGCACCGCCAGTTCTTGTGTCCTTAGTTACTGTTAGGAGTTCCCTAATAGCTGCTTGCTCCCTACAAAAGAGAGCATCTAACTAGTGAGAAGAGTCACTGGTGTTGATGAAACGAGAGAACACGTCTTTGCAACTAAATCTTACATTGAAGCAGGCCTTGTCTTGAGATAAGTAGAATATGCTCTAGGATTTTCAACACCATTTTCCATTTCAGCAATGTCCTGAGGATCTTCTGGTAGAAGTTCCGAGTGTACAAGTAAAGGTCTTCTATATTTTGCTAGAACAGAGAGTCCTACCTACATTAATACATTAAAACGATAACAAGTTAGCATCTATACTAATACTACTATCATGCCATCACAGAGAAGGATCATAGGATTGTTGCACATAATTTGAATCTTAGAAGTGTAAAAACCAGAGAATAGATCATCTAGAATCTTCTTGAAACAACCAGTAGAACAAGAATCGCCAAAGACACATATGTTCCTGTGGTGTTAGAAGTAGTACCTTGATGTGGGTGATATTTGTCATAGGGAAGTCATTGATACCAGAAGGAACCATGAAAGACTACAGAACCACGAAAGTAAGTTAGGTCATACACTGCAAAAGATAAAGGTGCCTGAGCAAGCGAGCTCATACAAAAGCTCAAGTATACGGATATATGAACGCTAAACATGTAAAAATATGGAATATTGTATTAAAAAGTTTGAGTCTGAGAGCAATCTTCGAATGTATACCTTCAGACCAAGAACACCAGCTTCCAAGAGTTCTTCCATTATAGTTGTATTATGTGCATTTTCAGGTGAAAGACCTCCCCAGAAACCTGGTCAGATTGGGATACAAAATATAAATCAAACATTATATGTTCAACCTAATACAAAAATACGATTTTCTTGGTTGAAAGTGCATACCAACATTGACAAAGGTCCGCCCTTTTGCGGCTGAAAGCTGTTTGCAGAAAAAACAGACCAACAGGTATTAAAAAAGAACTGATAAACCAATATCTCACAAATTCTCTAAACAATATAAAACCAAACATAAGCTTGTTAAAAAGGTTCGAAAAAACTTTCATCTCCGTTGAGAACTAATCAGCTATATGATCAGATAATGATCAACAAAGTAGTACCTTAAGTTCTAAATTTTCTTTAGTAACAGTGGAGGGCTGGCTATTAAGAGGCATATCAATTAACGTCGTTAATCCACCTGTTAATCAAAGATAACAAATTATTCCAAAAACTAAGAGTAAAAAGTTCACTAAGGAGATTGAAATGTGAGATAGATACCAGCAGCAGCTGCCCTTGTCCCAGAAGGGAAGTCTTCCCATTCTGTTTGTCCAGGGTCATCTAGATGTGTATGCCTGTACCATATAAAACGAATGAATCGACAATCCAACGCCAACCAAACCTTACCCCCCCCATTGACTGGAGAATTAAGGACCCAAACATTCAACAAAATTGAGTTCATCAACTTACACATCGATTAAACCAGGCATCAACACTGCGTCGCCATAATCAATAACGTGCCTACTCCTTGTCTTTCCCCTCCATTCACCCTCAACAATTGATTCAATGCTTCCCCCTTTTATTTCAACTGTTCATTTCAGACAATTAGATCAAATTCGACAAGCGACTAGAGTTCATAAGTCTTCATGATATCATTAATTTTCGAATGTGGCACAAACCTGCGCCAGAGATGATCCCTTGCGGAGTAACAATGCGATTGCTGGCTATCCAGTAATGACTTTGAGGTAGAAGGCTGCACCTGTTTGAAAATGGCTGAACAAAAAACAGTATTAACAATTACTGCTGTAATTAATCAAAATTATCAAAAGTTATAGTCCATTCACTTAAGGTTCATTGATGAAATATATACAGAATTTGAAGCTTCTCATAATCACAAACATTCACATATACTCTCTCCATTTTTTAGTTGTCGTTCTATCACAGTTAATTACTACTCCATAATTTTACATTTTTTAGTTGTCGTTCTACCACAGTAAGTAATACAAAGAGTAATTGTTCATACGTTTCACATAAAATTTCTGGTTGGTAACAAAACGGTAAACATAAGTGCATATTAAATCACTGAAAGAATGATTCTAGTAAAATAAGGTAGTGTAATTAATTCATTAATTGTTGTACTAAATCCTAAGGTGGTAAGGAATCTCAAAATAAAGTTAAAAAAATGGCATGTACTCATTAATTCACCTAACTTGTTTTATAATAGTGTTTGCACGTGAGAATATTCTGTAGGTAAAAAGAAGATCCAGAAAAAAAAAGATTCATGCTCCAGATTGTTCACTGAATCTTGAAAACCATCAACTTAATAATAATGGAGATTCTAAAAAACACAAAAACTCTGACTCTGTCAACTTGCAATTCATATTTTTCCTTAAAGCTCTCAAATACATGCATGCAAATCCATACAATTTCAGATCTACTTTGTGTGTGTGACTGATTCTTACAAAGCTTGAATAATTGACGTTTTCATTTTTTCGTACAAACAGAATTAAAATCATAATGAAAATTATTGAGAAATAACATCATGATATTGTTATATCGATTTTAAATTCATTAGAACAAGGAAACAAAAGGTTGAATATTTATTTTTAAAAATGAGAAACGTCGATTAAAAAGAATTGGGAAGTGTAGTGAAAATAACAAGGATATAAAAGTGGGAAACCTGAGAAGAGAAATCAAGAAAGAGAGGTAAAAGAGATGCAAGCAAGGGTAGAAGAGCAACGAGACTCCATTTTCCAGTTTCCATAATATCTTATCTTCTTCCCTCCCTCTTCTCCTCCCCTAAATCTCTCTCTCAATCTCTCCCAATCTCTCTCTCTCTCTCTGGAATTCTCTCCCACTAACGTGTAGTATGTTTTCTGTTTTGAGGTGAGTTGGCTCTCCTCACGCCTCTCTCCTAGGCCTTATTTATCGAGAGGGTGACCGTAAATTCAGGGATCAATGCATGATTTATTACTATATTAATTTATTTAAATTTTAAATATGCCTCGTTCCACATAACGAGGAGCTACTAAAAAAGTGAAGGGATCTCAACTTTGCTTTAACTAATTTGGCTTTTTAACCGTTTCCCCATGTATTATGGTTTAATTTTCTATGTACATAGAATTATCAATTCTTTTTCGCTTGTCTTTGATCGCGTTTTTTTTTAACTTTAAACGTTAAAATGACTATTATACTTAATAATAATTTAAAATAGCTCATTTGTAACTTTTGATTATATGAAATATGTCTCATATACTTTAAATTATTATTAGGATATAATAGTCATTTTGTCTTATAAAGTTGAAAAAAAAAACACGGTCAAAGGACAAACTGAAAAAAAACTGATAGTTTAGGAACCACACAAAAATTAAACGATAGTATAGGGGGCAACCGGCTAAAAAGCCAACTAATTTTGATTCTTTTATTATTTTTCTAGGCCCATTATTATAACTCTATTTTTATTAATTTTTTGTTTAATAATAATAATAATAATAATAAAAAATTGTTATGATTTAAAACATGTTCTTTGATATATTGTAGGTATTAATAATAATCAATTGTATAATTTTACTTTCACATTTTAAACAATATAGTACTCCTTATCAATTTGAACAATAAATTTTGGTATGAATATGAATTTGCACGCGTAAGATAATTTAATTGCACTCTTTTTTGCGCTTCAAATTATTGGAATACCATTTTATACTACTCCTAATAGATTTAGGTAATTAATGTGTACTTCATTCTTTTTGAACGATAAAATGAATTTCGAATCTTGGAGCTTCTAATTCATTCAATTAACTAAAATTGAAAACTCCATATATTAATAGTATTAAAAACATACTGGGTCATCCATTAATAATACTCCCATTACAGATAAAAGTATTATTATATACTTTTTTCCATCGATATCATATAGGAGTCCTTAACTGATTAAGAACTTATCATTGCTAATATTATACTACGTATGACATAAAATCACATTTTTTTCAATTGAAAAAATGAAGAAAAAATACATTGAATATTCTCCCATGAAGAATCCAGCGTATATTCATTTTTCTTTATGAGAACGGAAAATTTCCATATGAAATGACCCATGCCACGAGATAAGATTGACTAATTGTGTAGTTTGTCATCATCTCAACATGGGATCAATGAATCTTTTTATTGGAAAGATTCAATTAATTAGAAAGGTCTCCTAAATCACTTTTTTCAATATCTGTGTCACAAATTAGAATCTCGGAAATTGAAAGTATTTCCGGTCTAATTAAGGTATCAAATTCCCATCACTTAATTGTATTCATTAATTATTTTATTAGTTTGTTGATTGTTTTGAGCTGTTTAGGCAAGTAATATTAAGGAATGTACCGAAAATTGTTAAACATAATTAATCTTATGATTTAATCATTTTAAAAAATTCAAATCGAATATTCTATCCAAAAATTTCTGGCCGAATTTAAATATCTTTCCAAAAGGTCTGACATTATATTCTCAAGCAATTTTGTGACTAAAATACCTTAAATATATGGAATTTTGATGATTTATATCAAAATATGATAATTTTCCTTGAAATATCAGTTAAAGTGAAGAGGGTAAAACAGTACATAAAGGTATAAAACCAGCTAGCTGGTTGCCAAATTGAATTCTAATTCTCTTTTTTCCAGCAAATAATTCAATGAAGTCTGCTAGGGAAACGCCTTTACCTTTCTGGGGCCTGTGCCTTTATATTGGGGGTGGGGTGGGGGTGGGTGGGGGTAGAGTCACGAGAAGCCGAAATTATAAGTAGGATATTTCTTCTTTTCAACCAAACCATTAAACTAGTTTAGTATACATGCATGTTGCACACTTACAATTGTCCACTAAGTGTAAACTATTACATGCACTTTTTAATTTTAAAAAGAGGCTAACAAGATTGTCTATTTAAAATAGAATTGCATTAGAAAAATAAATAAATAAATAAATATTTTATTGTGAAAGAGTATAAAGATGACATCATTATACCTTTATAATAAACAAATGTTTGCGTGCAAGTATGTAACTTAACAAAAATTACTAATAATAATTTTTATCATTTTGAATTTAGGAAAAGATTGATATTATTAAGTGGCAGAGCTGAGTATTATAAAGTGGGTGTTCAAAATGTTATAATTTTGAAATGGGTGTTCGAAACACTCAAATATATTGTAATTTAAACATAAATATTAGTTTTTATATTAATTTATTTTTAAAAACATTATATAATTTATTTTTTTTGTCAAAAAGTGCCTGTTCATCTGAACGGAGGTGAACCAATACAGGTTCGCCCATGATATCGTTGTACAGTTTTTCTAAAGTGTGTTCTTAAGGCACGTTAAGATGATAACAAAGAAAAATGTTTGATAGGATATATTCATTTGAAATTTGATATGAAAAGTTTTCTTACATAGATATTCCCTACATATATTTGTATTTTATTTTCATATTTAATTCTTAACATATGCCTTTAAGTCGCTATTGAATTAGCGGTTGAGCATATAACCCTTGGGACAAGGGTCCTAGCCCCACACCAGTCTCCTCCTCCCTGGGTCCTATATACGTATTCCAATATTAGCGTCACATGGAGCCTATGAAATAAAGTTGGGTTGGCACCTTCCAGTAACATTCACCCGATCCCTACATGCCACACAAACACAACTTGCCTATCTATATACACTTGACAAACTTTCGAAGTTAAAAAGTAAATTATATGTCTATGTCTATGTCAATTGTCAAGCCCCTCATGCACAAGGGCACAAGGCTCCACCACCCAAAAAATCAGACTCCAAAAAATAACTCCGGTAAAAATTAAAGTTCGGTTCGAAATCAATCGAATTTATTAATTTAAATAATCTAAACTCTAATTTAAACTTGAATATTTTTGAGTTAAAACTTAAAAGACAAGTTCGATGTAATTATATAGGGAGAATTAACGTAAAATGTTGAAGTGGAATAAAAAAAGGTACTCCCTCCGTCCCTAAAAGATTGTCATATTTTGACTTTTGGTGGTCAACAAAACACGATTTAAAACATAAATATCTCTTATTCTACATGCGAAAAAATTATAAAAAGTTAGTATTTTAAAAATATGTATTGAGACGAATCTAATAAGATCCTACAATATTATATTATTTCTTATTGTTTAATGAAAATTCATGATCAAATTTTGTAATATTTGACTAACAAAAATTAAAATGTGATAATATTTTAGGGACGAGGGAGTACGATATATCTCGAGAGGTCTTTGTTTTGATTAAAGGAAAAAGGCAAGACACCATTGGTTAGTGATATCCCATGCCTAGTGAATTGTGGGTGATAGGTACTAGTGGCTAGTGCAGTGCAGCACCCAATTTCAGCTATTTCCTTGTTTGGACATCATGTGGGACCTACCATCTTCCCAGATTCTAGCGAACAAAGCAATAATACACCACCAAACTGGACCCCACTTCGCTCAGATCCTTTAGGGCCCACAATGATTCATGATTAAGACCAGTCTCCTTCGGTCTCAATTTATTTGTCTATTTTTTGTTTTAGGAATTATATTTTATTAAGTTTGATTATAGATTCACGTTAGTCGGTAATATATAATAATCGTATGAGATGTTGTTAGATTCGTTTTAATGTATATTTTTTTAATATTAAATTTTTATAATCTTTATACATGTAAAATTCGAGATATTTACCTTTTAAATTATGTCTCGTTGACTGCAAAAAAATCATATATTTTAAATAATTTGATATGAGAGAGTTTATAATTTCCAACGTCTAATATAAATAATTTTTTAGTATGTAAGAAGATGATAAAAGTGTTACATAATTTTCTAATTTTAAATTTGATATCATATATGAACTAATATATATATATATATATATATATATATATATAATATTGTGTATGCTTCACTATATTTTATTGTTTAGAAATTTTTTACTGTTTTGTAACATTTGATTATTTATAGTTTCAATATAACTTTAAAATTATTTTCTCCTTTTTACCCCTTCAATAAAGTAATAATATTTTAAAATACCTTTTACTTTTCAAGAACATATTAATAAACTCTTTATTTTTCTTAATAAAATATTTTTTCTTCAAACAATTAAGTATAATGAAACAAAGGTAATAATATATTTAAGAAAGTTAACGCCTCTCAAAATAAAGTGTAGTACATAAATAAAGTAACAATCTAATACTCTCTCAATTTTTAAACAATTATCATATTTTGACTTTTGATGGTTACCAAAATACGAATTAAAATATAAATATTTATTATTTTATATGTGAAAAGGTTATAAAAAATTATATTTTTTAAAAATATATATTGAGACGAATCTAACAAGGTCTCACAAGGCTATATTATTTTCTTATTATTGAGAATTTGTGATCAAATTTTGTTATGTTTGATAATAAAAATTAAAATGTGGCAATTATTTAGGAATTGAGAGAGTAATATAAAATATTAATATAAAATAGGAGTAGATTCCATTGGGTATTCTGCCCACCACAGCACACCACAAACTTTTCTGCACCATCAAATTTGTCACATTCAGAGTTCTCTGTCTTTTGTCCACTTTGAAGATTCTCTGTAAGTGGTCATCACTCATAATCAGTTAAAATCGTTTCTTGATGTATGACTTTAGCTTCAATTATTATCACAATTTCTACCAATTAGCAGTCCACCAGACACCCATAATAACATAGAGTAGTAATGTTTTTTCCCAAACGTAATTCTCTCTATGCAGGAAAGTTGAAGGGAAAGATCCATTTGTTTTAGTAGTAATAAGATGAGTGAAGGCAGCTTCTCGATAGGGATGTTTTTAGTTCGTTTTTAACCGACGAAACGGATCGAACCCCTAATTTAACGATTTGATTGAGAAAAAAATGACACTGAGTTGAAATGGTTTGAAATAATCTAAAATCGACAAAAAGAATTCGGTTTCTGTTTTATCATAAACCGAACCGAAATCGACTATAGATATTGTTTAAAATATTTATATTTGTGTTATTTATATAAAAAAAAATGTACCCTTTTTTAAAAGTTTATTACATTATTTACATAATTTATCGAATTAAATAGTAGTTCAACAAAAAACTCATTATAAAGTCCAAAGTTATTATACCTCATTCATAAAACTTAATAGGCTAATAACATTACTTTAGCTCTCTACCATCTGCCTCCCTCACTTTTAATCTCTATATTCAACTTCCAAGCTTCATATGTTACTTAGTTTTGCCCAATACATATGTATAATATGGATGGAGGTGAACTCAATGACTAGCATTTGGAAGTTTAGTTTTTTTTTTTAAACCCACCGACCGTCCCTTGCAATGACAATCGAACCCAGAACCTCTAAGTCACTGGAAGACCTCCTAATCACTAGGTCATTCGATGTTCTCTGTAAGCTTCGTTTAGGAGCAAATGAGCATGTTTGTGTTTTTCAACGTGTGTTTATTATCATGAATGTATTTTATTTTATTTTTTGACTTCATGTAGACATGTAGACTCTATATTTAACTTGATTTTGTGCACTACCTATTTTGTTTATTTCAAAACCGATCGAACCGAACCGATTTTGATTCAAAACCAAATCAACTGAATCGATTTAAACACAAATAATTTCCAACCGAATCAATTCACGTAGTTAAAAACCCGATAGGATCGGTTTCACACAAAATGTTTGGAAAAAATCGACCGAATCGAACCAAATCGAAAACGTCCATACTCCTCGATGTATCTACTGATGTAACATTTTTGCATTTAGGTACGTTATCGTTTCACCAACTAGGATCAAATTGAACCCTATCAAAACTCAATTTTTAATAAAAACTACTATCACCATATTCATGATTAAATTCGATTTTAATAAAAACTTTGTATTGCAATTAAGACTACAATTTTTCGGTAATTTATCATGATTGACAACTAAAGTGATTTTTTTTAATGTATGGAGAGAGTTATATTATAATATTTTTTATTTTGTTCATTACGATATTGTTCTTTCAGAGATTATATTTTATTTTAGAAATTGAAAACATAAGTTTGTCAATTACTTTTGGTAGTAGAAACCATGTGAATTTTCATAAATATCCAAAAGTTCAAGCATCGATTGAGTGGATCATATATATCATACGAGTGGATGAGTTAGGGCAGCAGCCTGGAGGCCATCCAATCACGATAAGAAGGATCAAGTAAGGGTTTCCACAATTCCCAACTCATCGCAAACATGTGGCTTCAACCCAAAACAGGAAGACAAAACTTTTATGGAGTAACTCATACCTTAAATTAATTACTCCATTTTAGTAAATACAGTATATTTTTCTATTGTGAAATAATTTGGCCAAACCTAGCTATCTTAGAGGCGAAGTAGTACAAGATACATGCCAATCATTGCTAGAATTTGTTAGCAAACACATGTAATATGAGTTAAACATTTGCGAAACGCACATAACAACGTACATTGGACATATTTTATTAGCTGAAAAACAGTCAATATGAATTATGTGTGTTCACGTCGTGTGGCTTCTTCAATCCTGATTTGCAAAAATATACACTCCTCAAATATGTAGTAGTAAATGTGAACATTCACTTGATGAAAAATAAGTATGTAAGTAATTAGTCGCACTCATAAGATTCATTAGATCACAAAGCATCTTCTATACTCCCATCTATTTGGAAAAGAGAAGCCTTCCATACTCAAATCGCACTTCACCACTAATTTATCACTTAAATAAATAATGGTGCATATGTATTATTGAAAAGTGAAAAGTCTTGAATTGATAAAAGACAACGACCAACAAAAAAGCATGAACAATCGCACGTAGTCACTTACGTAAGAAAAGTTGGCACTTTATGTGAAAATGTATTTTTATATTTTAGATGTATTAAATTAATAATAATGATCATATATATAAATAAAATAACGTTAATGACTTCAATATATTAATTAACCACGCAGCCACTTACCTATAAGTCATGTAATTAGGAGTCGACCAAATCACCCAATTAGCACTAAATCACTAAGTACGGTCAACAAAATTCGGCGCGAAAGCTATACCACTATTGAATTTTGAGTACAAAATAAACCTTTGTTTTGTGAATGTACATATTGTAATAAGTAGGTCAAGATTTTCTCAAAGCATGTCAAGATTCTCCACTTTCATTGCATTATACGAGTAAGTAATGAATGGAGTAGTTATTAGGCATAAATTAGTGAATGCTATTAATTTTTTGATTTTAGCATTTAGCAATTTGAAGTGATCCAACTTTAAGCTAGTACATGCTTAAGAAATTATTTAAGCAAGGTGCTTAAGTATATATACAACCGTTCGAGTACCCAACAAAACAAGAACAAACTCAGTCGGACATCATTTAAATGGATTACGAACCCTTTTGGTCAGTTCTCTATTTCGAGACCATCAAAGTTCAAACATTAAACTTTCTCCTTTTTCCACCATTCATTTCTAGGACCCTCAACTAATCCAACGCCAGATAGAGCGAACTCATTCGGACATTGTTTGTGATGGATTATGGGGTTCTTTACTTAGTTTGCCATTACGAGCCCCCAAAAAATCCAACATCAAACTTTCTTCTTTTTCAACCATTCAATTCTAGATCTAGGCCCTCGAGGACTCCGATGACACAAGAACGAATGAACTCGTTAGACCTCGTTTGAATGGTTTACGACCCCCTTTTACTCGGTTCGCCATGTTGAGCCCACAAAAATTCAAATGTTAACCTTTTTCTTTTTCCACCATCCATCTCTATTCTCTAGGATCCTCGAGGAATCCAATGGAGCAGGAAAGAAATCATTCGGATTCCGTTTGGATGGTTTACTACCCTATATTTACTCTTCGTTTTTAAGCCTCGAAAATTTCCACATTAAAGTTTCTTCCACCAATCCACTCGAGGGCCATAAAGACATAAGTATGAACACGGTCCGAGTCCGACCTTGTTTGAATGGCTTTGACCCTGCTTACTCAGTTCGTCGTTTTGAGGTCCCGAAAGTTGAAACGTTAAACTTTCTTCTTTTTCCCCCACTTATATCTGGGAAAATTAGTTCACTCATTTCGAGTTTGATGTACTTTCATCCCACTAGCAACTAGGCTCGACAAAGCATGGGTAAAGAGTAAACGGGTCATGTTTATTACTAAGTGCTAACTCAGTGCAAGAGCCAAGCCTATCGATTCCATAACGGGCGGGGTTAATTGGTCCGTCTCGTTGACATAGACTATGCTTAAAGTTAACGGGCTGATGGAGGGAACAAAATTGACCCTTAACTATCGATAATTTTTAGGTTGGTCTCTAACTCTAAGTTTGGTATGCAGGAATGGAATGAGATAGGAAGGAATGAAACTAAATTAGTTTGTATTATTTGGTTTGGTAGTTAACAATGAATTTTGATTGCATTCCCTAGTTAATTGAATTACCTCAATTGAGGTAATAACCATTCCGCCCAAATTGGGGGTAATGGGTAATTACCTCCTACTAGGTAATCAAATTAGAAAAATCGGGGATAATGTGATAATTCAATCACATTACTGCTCATATACCAAACAAAGTAATAAAATTCATTAATTCATTCTTTTCCTTTATCTATTCCATTACTTTGTCTATTGCATTCCTATGTCATTCCATTCCACTATACCAGACACAAAGTAATACTATCTCCGTCCCTAAATGATTGCTACATTTTGACTTTTGTGGCTAAATTCTAAAAAATTTGATAAAAAATCTCATTAAACGATAAGAAATAATATAGTCATGTGAGATCTTGTTAAATTCGTCTCAATATATATTTTTAAAATATGAACTTCTTATAATTTTTTTGCATGTAGAACAAAAGATATTTACATTTTAAATCGTATTTTGTTGACCATAAAAGTCAAAATGTACAAATCATCTACATATGGGGAGTAATAATTTTTTTCTCATATGTCTCGTCTCATGATATGTTTTTCACCTTTAGACGGTAAAATGATTATTATTTTTTCCCTTAGTTAAAACTTTCTTAAGTACTATATTTGAAAAGAAAGGGCATATTTGATACACTCTTCACTATTTTTAATTACCGTTTTAAACTTTTATTTTTATTTTTTTAGTTGACGTTTTCTATTTTCAAAGCAATTTTAATTGATCTTTTTTTTAGTACTCTATTTAGTGTATTCAAGGTGCTATAAGTATATATCAATACATAAATGTAAGTGTTGATTAATTCATTAAATATGGACATATGTATAAAATTTTGTTATTTTCTAATTGACTTAAAAGAGTTAGAAGCGATAACTAAAATGCAGAAGTATATTTTAATATACTAAGATATACTATAATATATACAAATAAAACAACTAAAATAAGTCACTTTTAGACCACCCCACCCTCAATCCTTATTCTGTTTTATGGTCTACTTGGATTCCGGTAAGTGTAGAAGATTTTTATCATTTATTTTGTTTGGAACAAAAAAAGTATCAAAGTTAATGTAAATAAACTAGGTTTATGTAGCTTAAGAGATCTACCTTCATTGGCCCCAAATGGATGGGTAATATTAAGTTAACAATTAATAATTTTATTATTATTATTATTTAGATTAAAACACCCATCAGTATTATTTTCTTCCAACAAATACACTCCTCTCTATTTTTAATAAACCTTCAAAAAAAGAAAAATACATAACGCTTTCACCCGTTATGCTTGAAGTTAGTGAGGTAAGAAAAAAATCGTTTGCACCTCATAATGCGGATTGTTTACGGTTCTCCTAAGAATTTTTCTCTTAAGATTTCTCTTAATGCATTAGTTTCACAATTTGATTCATAAATTTTATATAGATAGCATGATAGTATTTTAGAATACTCTTAGGAGAACAAATCTTAGGAGGACCATAACTTTTTACCTCACAATATGCCATTTTTTGTTATTCAATTTGTTTTTTTTGACAAATTTTCACGGCGAATAATATAAATTAGTGTAAGGAGAATAATATAAATATCAGTTCAATCATTTAAATTAGTAGTACCAAACAGTGATATTATAATAGTTTCAACTACATTACCGATAAGTTGGTTAATTTTAAATATATATCTCACCTCAACTACATTGGGCCAATCCAAGTCACCAATAACCTCCCCCACCCAACCTCAGTCCAACTGCTTCTCCATAGTTTCTTTCTGTAATTCCTCATACCAAATATAGTTGATCCAACTCTAACACCAACACACTTTCCCAATTTCAATTGTAGCCCATAGAAATCAAACCTTTATTGATATTGAATTAACTATGACTGTTGCGTTTTGGTCAAAATAATCAAGGAATTTGGCTTCTCTATGCTAAACCATAGTAGGATGGTTGTTCTCAATGCGGTTTAGGGTCCTGTATTTGTGTTTTATCCTTTAGAAGATATAGCTCAACGCCTCAACCCAATCAAGACCCTTCTTTGTGGAGCAACGTGGGTCGTTAGAGAAAGGAGGTAATTATGTAAAAAAAAAAATTAATGTTATTAATATTTTGATTAATTATGTTATTTGTGGTATTTGGGTTTCTACATGTAATTCTTCTTCCGAGGCTTTAATTTGGTGTGGTTTCTTCAATTTTTTGTGTTTTTCACAGGTTTGTGTGTATCACTGAATTAGGGAGCTTTGAGTTTTATAATAAGTTAGTTAAATGTGTGATTACTCAGCTTTAATTCTAAGGAAAAAAGGGAAAAAATTCAGCAAATGAGCTTTTAATATAGTTAGAAATTTTTGCTTGCGAGCGAGTACATTGTTAATGTAAAAGGTGGTGTATGAAGATGATGCTGAATTATGTGGACTCTGTTATGGTGAATTGGATCTCAAATTTTAATGTTATTTTAATTTGAATTCAGTTTGTATCTTATAGATATTGCTAATTTGTCATGAAATATTTCATCTGTGACTTGAAGCGGGAATGTCGTAGAAGGTAGTTTTCGTGATTTAAATTCAGTCATCTGACCATTCTTAAGTTTTTGCAGAACATTTGTATTGAATCATATCTTCTGATATCGTAATTTTTTAGGACACATTTCGTACCACTGGAGCTAGAGGTTTAGATTTGCCCTTATAGAGTTTTGGTGAAGAAAGCTAAAGCTTATGTGACTAACTATGTTTTATGCAACTTTTCTGAGCTATAGATTTTTGTTTTGCTTGTTTGTGATATATTTAGTGTACATTTGAAAACTTTCTTGAGTCAGAAAGGTATTCCTAGAAGACAATTTCTCTAGAGTTGCATGTGATAAGGTATTATTGTGTTGATATGTAAATTTTTATGTGGTATGAGAGTTTTTTAATCTCGTCTTACTTGCGGTTTGTGTGTTGTGATAAGGTTTGTGAACCTTTTGACGTTTGTTATATATGCATTGGATGTATATTGATTTATGAGCCTTTTTTGTATTTTTTGTTCTTTCCTAATATTAAATGATCTAATCATCTTGTACTAAATCCATTTTTGACCTCTTCCTAATTGGATCCCTTTGTCCACCAATTCAGAACTGCAAACGATACTTCATAATTGAATATAGCTCAGCAATCAGCTTATCAAGACTCGATAGTGCTTCAGTGTGCTTTATATTCAGTGTAGAGTAGATAATCATCAGAAAGGATGCCGCAAGTGAGGATTGTTGCGAAGAATTTTATGGACATGGTAGCTTCTTTGCCTGCATTGAAGCTCGACAAGCTCTATGATAACCTTTTTATCTGCCAAGCTATTCTCAGGTTTCCTTCTTCCCTCATACTCTGTTATTTCGCTTAAATCGATAACTATATGAATATATTGATTTCTCTATTATTAGGACATTAAATATATGATCTTTTATTTCGGTTTTGGGTACCCGTTTCTTTGTTTAGATCGTTGCCTCCTTTGGCAAAGAAGTATGTTGTACAATTGTTATATATTGATGTGCCGGTGTCTGCCAAGATTTTGGAGGACTGGGTGCTTGCTGACGGGGTTTCAAAGCATAGGGTCGCGATTGATAGATTGATTCAGTTGCGAATTTTTAATGAAACAGTTGACAGGTATATTTCATCCCACATTTTTTATTCAACATTAAGGGTGAATATTGGTTGCTTAATATTTAACCTTAAACGAGAGTATGTAGTAGTAGAGCATAATCTTGAGATGTTAATTTAAATTTTAAGATGGAGTAAATAGCTAATACCAAGTGACGCTACTGAGAAATTGAAATTTGATTATTCAAATACCATTGATGTTATGGAGTATGGATTGAGAATGCTTGACTTCGATATGTTTGGTTTGCGGAATTAGTTATTAAGTTAATTATCTATGTGACCTTGTAAGTATCATAGATTAATTGATGGGTTAACAAACTATAGATTGGTACATGTATCAGTATATTCTGTGAATGACATAACTTCTAAGCCTGGTTATTATCAGAAAACTCAGCATACGAGGTGCTAGTTTTGTTCCCTATATTCTTTAGAAATAGGTACTGTTCTGGCAAAGGAAGCTTAATCACTGTCATAACTCATAATTATTCATTACGTAGTATTTAACACGAGGTTATCTTAGCCAGTATCGGCAAGGTTTAAATCAGACTACCAATTGACTAAAACAGCAGAAATTTGCAGAATTTTGATGTATTATCATCAACACATTTTTGTCAAGTTTACAATTGCGAGTAGAACTGATTTGCTATTGAATTTGGGGATTTGGTCTTTTATTTGAAGCATACTCTATTATAAACTTTTTTTCGTGTATATTAAAGTTGTAGAGTTCGATTAGTCTTGTGCCATATAGCTTGAACCAATATTTCCTTTTGCAGGAAAAGAGAAGCTACTTATCGATTAAATCAGACCTTTCAGGTTAATCTCCAGAAGCATATAGTGCACGGGTAAGCTATGAATCTGCAAAACAAAATTCATAAGTTCTAGTTTCGCATTAGAAAATGGTTAGGCAAGTACAGTTTCTCTTGATTTGTCCTGCTAAACCATCTACCCCTGTAGAGAGTTTTATGTAAATTTGGAATGATCTTAATGCATCAACAGCTGTTTGATACAGGCTCCTGTATAATTCGAATCTTTGTTGAAAAATAACACCAAATTTTCATGTCTGCGTACATGCATTTTTCATTGTTAGCTCCCTGAGTCTGTTAGATCTCTACCTCCTACAAATTTGTTTGCTGAGCATTCAACATTTTCTGCTAAATTTAGTTATTACTTGTGATAATTCTAATGAAACAATACAATGATGTATGAAGCAATGTTACATTTCTATTACTAAGCAATATACTTGAGTTTCTGTAATATGAACTGTAATAAATGGCCTCTTATATGGGCAAATACCAACTGTTCATTCCTATACGTTCTATAACATGTAATGACAATTATATAGTAACTGAACAATCAACAACGAAGGCCTACTAGGACTTGACTATTATCTAGTCGAGTAGTCGATACTCCGACTTATTTAGTCTGTATGAGAAGTCATTTGTGTAGTTGATGAATGAGTCTGTCTAACATCCTCTCACAAGCCAAAAGGGTGAAACCATTGCAGCTTGTCACGAAAGAAAACAAAAAGGATTCAACAATATGATGTTTAGAACTCAGAAATTGAACCCTTGTATGCAGAGGATGCGAGGGTTGCTGGGTTGTAAATTATAGAGATTGTTTATGGAATTGAGTTAAAGAAGCCCTCATTGGAGGAAATAGCAGAGAGCGGAGTGATGATTAAAATGAAACTAAAACATAAAGAATAAAGGTGATATTAAAAAAAAAAAAAAATCCTTGTTCTAGGGATCTGCAATGACTTATACATTGTGTCACATTGCAAGCATCTTATCATTTATGCATAGTATTCTGCTAGAAATTCAAGATTTGAATGAGACAAGTGAATGACTGTTGAATGTAAATGGCACAGTGGAGCCTTACCGAGAGAACCCATGCCTTCAAATATCACTGTGAGACTCCCTAGCTTGGAGGAATTAGAGGCCTATGCTGTTGATCAGTGGGAGGTATGAACTTTACTCTGTTGGTTGCTGTTTAAATGTTCAAAAATCTGGTGATAACCATAATTTTCCATGACAATTTGTTTTGATAAATATACTCTCAATATGATTATCCTGCAGTAATCAGTATATTGTTGGCCATTTTTTTACATATTCCAACTGTGACAAATCAGTGTTTCTTGCTGCACCTTATAAATTCATCTGAAGCTGAGAAGAAAACTAACATCAGCTCTTCCATGATGAGAATCTTTCAGAAAGGTCTAATAAGTCAAAGGTACTTTTGATTATTCCACCTCCCACTTCCCACCAACCACACACAACCAGCCTTGTTGGTTTCTTATTATATATTCATGGCAGAGATGAAAGGGAACCTCCAAAACTGACAGAGAGCGGTTTCCAGTTTCTGGTATGAAAATACATTTTATTTTGACATTTTAGAGTATAATTCCCTGTAGTATTGATTTTGTCTGCTACAGCTGATGGACACTAATGCACAACTTTGGTACATCATCAGAGAATACATTAGCAATTCAGAGGTATCTATTTGTTTCCTTCCAAAGATCTGATCTCTTTTAACTCCAGTTGTTATTGTGCCTTATGTCTTGTATTTCATATATAAAATATAGAATAATTTCCAAGTACTTGACATGTGAAGAAAGAAAGAAAGAGCTTTTTTTTCCAGTTAATTTGTTTGATATATAGCCTATCTTACGCGAAAGAGGCCAGATGCAAACCAAGCTAATAAGATTACATAAGCCAAAAGAGTGAGCACATATGTACTTGACTTTTTATCCTGTACTTAATCTGCTGGATGAAGTCAGAAGACTTGATTACTAGGTTATATTTATTGAGTTTGAAATCAGTTGTTAATATCTTCATTTTTTTCAGTTCTTCCGACTTGTCACAATTATTATGATGCCACCTATATTGATGCAGGAGCTTGGTGTAGATTCAGCAGATCTCATATCATTTCTTTTAGAGCTGAGCTTTCATGTAACTGGGGAGGTATTGAACCTTTTTTAAGTTTTACATGTGTACCAAATTTTGAGGTATACATACCATGGTCTGTTGCAATATTTAATTGTTCAGTCTTTGACTGGATTCTATTTTGCAGGCTTATAATATGAACACATTGACTGACATTCAGCGTGTTACAATCAGAGACCTTGCAGATCTGGGACTTGTCAAGCTTCAGCAGGTGAGTTATTCCGTCCATTGTAAGGTGTGAAGTACTTGTGACTACAGAATCTAATGAATTGTTTATACCTGGTTCTTCATTCAGGGTAGAAAAGAGAGTTGGTTCATTCCTACTAAATTGGCGACTAACCTCTCAATTAGCCTGTCAGATACATCCGCGAGAAAGCAGGTATTTGTGCATGTATTCTTACATAGGATAATTCATTATTTTGTTTGATTGTCACTGATAGCTTTGGAAGTTTGTTTATATTGGATATTTGATATATTGACTCTTGACTAATTTTGTGCTGCTACAACTTTTCGAGGCAGTTTCAATCTGTTTAGTTCCTTTAATTAATTCTCTATTATCATTTATTGATCAAGCAAATGACATGCGCTTTCTTAATTCTCTCTAGGGGTATGTTGTCGTGGAAACAAACTTCAGAATGTATGCATATACAACATCTAAGTTACACTGTGAAATCTTACGTCTCTTTGCAAGGTATGTGAAGGTCATATGGTTAAGATTGTAGTTTTCATGGCCATGTGATTTTTTTATTATCATCAATTTTCCCATTAATCCAATTCCCCTGTAATTACAATTGCATACTCACATGTATAGCTGCTCTTTTACCATGCCTTGGACTTACATGTTGTTATTTTGGTTTTAGAACTGTTCTTTTTACCATATCCCAAATGTATGTGTAAAACAGGGTAGAGTACCAGCTTCCCAACCTTGTAGTTTCGGCAATCACAAAAGAGAGCTTATATAAAGCGTTTGAACATGGCATCACTTCCGAGCAGGTATGTCCCCTGTCTTTTGTTAATCTTTATCTCTTCTGTCGTCAACCAAATTCTCCCGCGTTCCATTAAACATTTTGAGTCAGAGCTTCATGGACCTAGTGCTCAAATCGGTTTTCTTGGCTTATGTTCGCAATTTTTTTTATTAAAGACTCCGTTTTTTCTGAAAACTTGTTGTGTGGAAATAGCCACAGTAGCCTGTAGCTGTTCTGCCTCTCTTGCTATCTATTATATGCCTTTGTGATATGAGATGGTTCTGAATAATTGTTGATTCTAGCCCATAAAGTGTCGATTGTCCATATATGTATGTGAAACTTTAGCTGTATATTGAACTATTACCATTAGAGTTCAGATTCAAGTAATGTTTTCGATAACTTGCTCCATTTTATTTTGAATGACTGAGGTCATTCAAATAAAAATGGAGGAATGTACAAGTTTTGATCTAACAATCTGAAAACAAGATCATTTGTAAAATTAGTTGATATTTTTAGTTTATATCTCTTTCATGACATAGAGAATGTGTAATATTTTGCTATGGCATTTCTCTGGGATGCATGGCACTTGTTTTATCCTTAGGCCTTCACCCTTTTAATCTATCTATTTTTGTATAGACCATGACGACTAGTATGTGGTCAAAATTTAATATTTACCATATGTCGACTTGGATTCTCAACCAAATTTCTCATTAATTTATGATAATGCAGATAGTTGATTTCCTTCAGCAGAATGCACATCCTCGAGTTGCAGAAAGAACACCCTCTGTTCCTGAAAATGTGACTGACCAGGTTTTGCATTCACTTTTATCTGAGATACAACCAGCGAATCTTCGTTTATGTGCTTAAGAAAATTTCATCATGGAATTCTTCTTCATATATCTTACTTTGTTTGCTCATGCTCTTGCTCGTCTCTGGATTCCTGTGACAGATTAGGTTGTGGGAATCGGATTTGAACAGAGTCGAAATAGTTCCAGCACAACTTTTTGATGAATTTTTATCAAGGGTAAGCACCGAGTATTTTAGATGTCCATTACTCCATCCTTTAACTTATTGTACTTATCCTACCACAACTTGAGTTTGACAACAGGGGGTATTTGATTCTGCCTGTGACTTCGCACGTGAACATGGCGGCTTACTATGGGAGGACTCTAAGAAGATGCTTATAATTGTAAAAGGAGAAATGTTCAATCTTATGAAAGAGTATATTGCTAGGTTTAGGTAATAGCCATGAGGATGATGAACAGTGTCATATGCTGTTGCAGATTCTGGTTTAGAAAACTTCTATAGCATTTTTGTGGTTGGTTGAATTGGAGTCAGAATCTACATTAGTTCGAATGAGATTTTTGAAGCAATCTAATTATGTACTACCTCCTTTGCTTCTTGAATGAACTGGGGAATACTTTTTTGCTCTACAAACTCGAAACTTGATGAAGTTTTTTAACTTAACTACTGACGATTCTGTCTATGCCTCTATGGGTTTTTCATATTATTATAGCACAGGGAAAATGCAAAGATTAGGATCAATTTCCCCTCATTTTCTCCTCTCCCAAAATAATATTTGCATATTGTAAAAGGTATTGCCCCCCCTAGGCGCGAGCGCGTGTAAATGACCGCATGGTGTCTCCAACTAGCGATTTTCGTGAGCAGGGTTACTTGCTACTGGAAATCTGGAATGGTATCATGGCTCGAAGAACCATTTGACATAGAGTCGATCAGTTTCATTTTTGACTTGAATAAAATTGGGTATATGTAGAACTGGACGGCTAACTTCATTTATTTTAAAGAACACTATTGTCGTTCTGACATATTTTTCATTTTTAGTCATGTTATTATCAATTTTTACTTTTCATCATTGTGTGAAGTATTGAGACCACAACTATCTAAAGAAAAACCCACAAATATTTACACACTAAAATACTTTGTCCTCTTTTATGGTGCGTTTGAATTGGAGTGAATCTAGGTCAGGGTAAACATTTAAAATTAACCTAGGTTAGGGGAATGCAGATGAATGTAAGTGAAACTATTATAATTCTTGTTTGGATACAATTACCCTTCACTAGGTAAAACAAAATAATTCATAACTTGAAAAACAACATTATAAAATTATTAATTATTAAACTGACATTTATATCCTTCTCTTTATTTCTATACAGAATACTTGTTTTTGTTTGCAAATTGAATGTTATTAGATAAAAACATTAGCAAAACATAAATATGTTATATAATAAAAAAATATAAGAAACGTATCAATAATCTTTAGCAAAATAAACATACACATGTTTAACAAAAGATAAATATAAACAACAAATATCATGTGCTTAATGATTAGAATACCTATAGGTTACAAGGATTTATAACAAGAAATATGTCAATGCTCGTATATGTTGATTTACATACATTACAAAGGTGATTTGATAATTAGATGATTAATTGAAAAAATGATTAACAATGATTATTGCACTAGGAGAAAAAGCTAGACGTAGCAACAAACAAATATAGTACACACGGATTGAAATTGAAAAGCAAAAAAATATGATCTTTTTATTATTCAAGCGAGAAAGAAAGATCAACCAAGAAAAAAAAATGTTTTTCAAGCAGAAGAAAGAGTTGGCAAAAATAGGCAAGAAAGAAATGAAGTGGCAATTTATATGATGAGGGAAGTTATTTTTTTAAAGGCAAATAATATTTGGCAGAGAGTAATATTATTGATGGGTAGTTTAGTCTCAGCTAATAATAATTAAAAAATTAATTCGTTAACCTAACATTACACACCGATTTGGGGGTGAACGATTTGAGGGTGAATGTAGGAGAATGTGTTAATCTACATTAACCTAGATTCACCTACATTCACCTTAAAAAAAAACAAAAAACTGATTTCAAACGGGGTGAATGATAAATTTCACCTAGATTCACCCCAATCCGAACAGACCATTAGTGGTTAGTGGTTGTGATACGTTAATTTTATTTCTTTCAAGACTCTTGTCCTTCCCGTACATCGGTGGACATGCGTTATTGGTATCACATAAGGGCCTTTAGCATTAAAAAATTTGTTAATATATTCCTATTTTTTGTTAATATTACAATGATTCTGACCCTTCTTCAAATAATGAAATTCGAAATCTTAAATTCATGGATCAAGAACTATTAGCTCAATCGTTAGATCGTTCAAATATCTCATATTGATATATTTTTAATGTACATATCGACTACTTTATTGATCAATTAATGATATTATTTTGACTAATTGTCATTTTATGTTTCCAATATAAACTTTTGTTAGGCTGACAATTAAAAAACAAGAGTAATGGACTAAAAAATTTTGAAGTACTTTTTACCTCTAACTATAACTTGAGCTTCATTGGCAATATTACACTTTCACTCTTAAAACAGATGACACATAAAACAATCCAAACAAAATTGAATAAAATAAAATAAAATGAATAAAATCCACATTAATGAATTGAGTAGAAATAAAATCAAAGAAAATCGAAATAAAATAGATATGCTAATATAATAACGATTCAATTTAACTGAGTTTAATTAAGACTTTGAAAGAAAATTCTACTCATATTCGAAGCTTTAAGTTTATTGATCCATAGGTGTTAGCTCAATCGCTAGACCGCTCAATCATTTCATATATATATATTTGCAATGTATCAATTAATGATATTATCTTAACTAATTGTCATTCTATGTTTTCAATAGATTTTTATTAGGCCGATAATTACAAAATCGAGTAGTGAATAAAAAGGTTTGAAAGGACTATAATATTCTAACAAAAACTAGGGATAAGACGGACAAAATTATACTTTCACTCCTAAAAACACCAATTGGATGTGTATATAGCAACTCAGATTATATTTATTGGCGTCTCTTCAAACTATTTACCCTCCTTTCACAATTCTGAAACCAAGAAAATGTCTAAAATTCCCCAAGAAATGATTGACGAAATCATCTTCCGTTTACCAGTAAAATCTCTGCTAAAATTCAGGTGTGTATCACATTCTTGGCTTGCTTTAATCGATAGTCCATTATGTGTAAAAAGCCAATTATCTCATGCTACCCAAAAAGTCATTCTTGATAATCCTGTAAAAACCGTTGCATTGGATATAGATCTTCAAAATCCCATACCCTCTGCAAATTTATCTGTTTTGGAGGTTGTTTATAATGCAAGAAACCCAGTTTCGGATACAATTATATGGGGTTCTTGCAATGGAATTATTTTGATGTTTCATAGTTGTGATGAGTGGGATGGTTCTTTGCTAAACCCGACTACTAGAAGTTTTCATAAGATACCCTCTGCGGATTATGAGTGGCCCAAGAATATAAGTGTTCTGGAAAGGCGCTCCCATGTTCGGTTGATGTTTGTTTATGGTCTTGGTTATGATAGTTCGAATGATGATTACAAAGTTGTTAGAAATGTTCAGTTCTTGACTAAAACGGGAAAGGCGTTTTCAAGTTCGGTTGATGTTTATAGCTTGAAAGTGGATTCTTGGAAAAAAGTTGAGCCTTTTCCATATTATGTTTTGGATCACAATGCTTGTGGGGTTTTTGTTGGGGGTGCATTGCACTGGGTTGTCGTAATTTCACCACAGGAATCTTCTATGGGGATTTTGGCGTTTGATGTTGCCACTGAGGAGTATAGATTGGTGCAACAGACTGTGTATAGACGTGGAAAGTTCGATTTTTGTGTGAATGTATTGGGAGGGTGTTTAGTTGCTTGTTATAACTATTATTCAATGGGGTTCGTGGATTTCTGGGTGATGAAGGAGTATGGAGAGGTGAAGTCTTGGTATAAGTTGCTTTCTCTCAGTGTTGCTGATATTGGTGTTCAAATTAATGATGAATTGCGTGGTTTTGTGAAGCCTCTGATTTATTCCGAGTGTCGTAAGAAAGTGTTGATTGAGTGGGCTCATAAGACACTACTTTGGTATGATCTTCAAGAGAAGTCTGCAGAATCTCTTAAACTAAGTGGTGTTTACGTACCCGGATGGTTTAACTCATTTGTGCTTTCGGAAAGTCATTTTAAACACAGCCACCCTGATGTGAAGAATGCAAAGAGAGGAGCACACAGGGATGATGAGAAGTCAAATAAAAGTCATAAGAAGAGGTATAAATGATTATCTCGATCATCCTATCAAACCTATCTTGCTTGTAGTTATACTGTGAATTAAATCTTCGAATTATTATTAGTCATACATATAATTTTGTGGATTTTACATATAAGTCTGTTCTATCTCATCGAGGCTGCTTGAGCGTAGCTTTTCCTTTATTCTAGGTACCATTATTTATGTTAAAGCTAATTCAGTGTTTTTCATGGCTTCTTTAGATATTCAAGAGGCCAGGTTAATGGATATAGAACATCCATGCATAATGTATCTTATACGAAGTACTAAGTTTTGTTTGTTTGACAGGGGCTGTTATTTTATGTTTTCTTCATGTCCTATGAAGTCAAAAGATTTTATATTTCCTAACTCTTGGATATAATGGAGTATGTCAAAATGGCTCCTTACACCACATATGTTTCTTATCTAAGTGAGGTCGTAGATAGTCTTTGCATTTCATCGTGGGTCGATTCGAAAACAGCCTCTCTGTGTCCACAGGGTATGGCTGCTCAGAGTCAAACACACCTGACTTACCTTTGGTGGGAGACTAACGGAGGCATAGGGGCATGTGATAGTATGTAATAATGGCCTGTCAATTCATGCCGGATCAGTAACATTTGGTGTGAATGTTGGTTGAACTCTTTTTATAATGATAACCATAAGAGATGTCGGATTATTTTCGTGAATATATGGCTGCACAATATCATTTAGGGGTTTTCAATGAATTCATTTAGATAGGCAGTGGGATTCTGCTATGTAAGTTAAATTCTTTCGAGTCATATAGTAAAAAACAATTCTATTGTTCAGCTTAACCACCTTAAGAAGGAAGTCTATTGCTTAGATAAGTCATAAGTCATAAATGGTGTTTTATTGCAGAATTTGGTATTTTAAATAGCTATCGTATATTTGAATGTACGGAAGCTAATGTGTCTCATTTAAAACCTAACCGAGTTAATCCAAACTCTTTTGTTTTCCTACATTATCAAATTCAGGAATATATATAATTTTCATACTAACTGAGTTCTTCTGGCTTTGTAGGCTATGTTAACTAGGGCGGAAAATATGGAAGGAGAAAAATCTCTGGAAAAAAAACTATGAAGGCAGTTTTGCGGATGTAACTCGAGTCCTAGGGTACTAGACATTTTGTTACAATGTTAATAGTAGTAGCAAGTAATGGTTCCGCGCTCTTTGTAACAATGTTAATAGCAGTAGCAACTATCTGCAGAACTACGTTATCTAGTAGATTTGTAGGGGAAAAATGTCACACATAATATAAAAGATATTAGGTATGGAAGGGTGGAGGTCCCTCTTGTTTCATAGCTTGTGTTTATGAACACGTTTCATTATTATTAGTTTTTTGTTGCGCTTATCATTAATCCATTTCTTATCTGTTGGAACAAATTGTTAATTGCCGCATCTCCTACAATAATCGTGTTATTTGCCATTAATGTTTCATAAATAGAGGAAAAGAAAGATCAAGAAAAGATTATTCAATTTGTTAGCTTCTGTATTAATAATG
This sequence comes from Echium plantagineum, assembly GCA_003412495.2. Classification (NCBI taxonomy): domain Eukaryota; kingdom Viridiplantae; phylum Streptophyta; class Magnoliopsida; order Boraginales; family Boraginaceae; genus Echium; species Echium plantagineum. Next base: position 13,209,920 of record CM016562.1, read on the forward strand.
TAATTATACTCTTAATTGAATAGCATAGTGAAAAAGTTTCATGCTAGTGATCAAAAGGTACTGGGTTCGAAACTCACATCATCGCTAATTTATATTTTTAAAAAAAGTTAAGGATTATCACTTTTTATTAAAAAAACTAGTTGAAAACTGCCCCATTTAGCAACGGGGATTAAAACTCACGGATTCATAATTTTGATAGTCAAATGGGACGCGGTTGAATAATAAATACGCGAAATATATGTCAAAGGTCCATAACAAAGTAGATATATCAAGAGGCTGCTCGAGCTCGTATGAGCATTTAGTCATCTTTGATCACTAACTTTTACAACAATAAAATCGAAACAAAATCAAACACAAATCCCTATCTAATAAAAATGATAAATAAATAATCAACAAGCCATAATCTTTTCTAAAGAATATTATTAAAAATATGAATAATATTTCTTTAAAAAGTATTAATCTTTTCTAAAAAAATTGATCTTTTGCTAAGAATTGTGATAATCAATTTTTTTTTATGTTTAAAATAAACTGATCGTTATTATATGTGTTACTTATGTTAAATAATCATGTTAGTATAAAATATGTCAAACTCGTAGTGTGTTTATATGTGTTACTTATGTTAAATAATCATGTTACTATAAAATATGTCAAACTCGTAGTGTGTTTATATGTGTTACTTATGTTAAATAATCATGTTACTATTAAATATGTCAAACTCGTAGTGTGTTTATATGTGTTACTTATGTTAAATAATCATGTTACTATAAAATATGTCAAACTCGTAGTGTGTTTACGGGATAAAACTACGAGCACACGTGGTGTGTGCTTGCTAAATACTTTTTTTTCGTAAATTAGCGATGAGGTGAGTTTCGAACCCAGGACCTTTTTGGTCACTAGCAAAGAGCCTTTTCCACTAGGCTAACGATTAACTCGTGCTTGCTAAATACTTGATACACGATTTGTGTATGAAAATAAATTCCCAGCCTTTTATATTTTTGTGTAATAAATCTTAAAACGAGCACGCTACACATACGATAATTAAAAAAGTCCACACATATTTCATGCATCTATTATATCCACGAGTATATCATACGCGTGCTCGGTATAAAACGTGTTGAATTGGAAATAAGTAAATTCAATAACATTTGGTGGGAATTAGTGGAATCAGGGAGAATATATTTTATTATTGTTTGTGTACAATAATTATAACCTAGGAGAATCAGCGAGAATGAAAGAAAATATAATTAAAAATATGATTGTCCTCCATTCTCCCCCGATTTGGAGGGGAGAAAATTTGAGGAAATCAGTGGTAATGGGGTGGATTAGTGGTAACTAATACCTAGAATCAATTTTAGTTCCCAAACACAAAAAATACGGAGTACTAGGGAACTGTGCTCTTAGATATAGTAGTCTATTTAGTTGGTGTCTCCTCAAATTTCATTTTTGTAAATTGCATTTCTTTAGCTTCTTCAGTACACTCTACTCTCGACTCTTGATTTACCCTCTTTTCACAATTCTGAAACCAAGAAAATGTCTGAAATTCCCCAAGAAATCATCAACCAAATCATCTTCCGTTTACCAGTAAAATCTCTACTGAAATTCAGGTGTGTATCACATTCTTGGCTTGCTTTAATCGATAGCCCATTATGTGTAAAAAGCCAATTATCTCATGCTACAAGAAAAATCATTCTTGATAATGATAACCCTTCATCACCATCTGCATTGAGTATAGATCTTCAAAACTCCAGACCCTCTGCGGAATTATCTGTTTTGGAGCTTGGTTATATAGTAAAAAACCAAACTTCAGATACAACTGTAAGGGGTTCTTGCAATGGAATTATTTTGCTATTTCATAGTTGTTATGAGTGGGATGTTTCTTTGCAAAACCCTTTTAATAGAAGTTTTCATAAGATACCCTGTTCAGAGTATGAGTGGCCCGAGCCTTTGAGTATAGATTTTGTTCTTGACAAGTTTGTTTATGGTCTTGGTTATGATAGTTTGAATGATGATTACAAATTTGTTAGGAATGTTCAGTTATTGATTAATGTGGAAAAGGGGTTTTCGTCTTCGGTTGATGTTTATAGCTTAAAAATGGATTCTTGGAAAAAGGTTGAGGCTTTTCCGTATTATGTTTTTTATCACTATGCTGCAGGGGTTTTTGTTGGGGGTGCATTGCACTGGGTTGTCATCATTTCACGCCAGGAATTTTCATTTGGGATCATGGCGTTTGATATTGCCACTGAGGAGTATAGATTGGTGCAACAGCCTATGTATGGAAGTGGCAAATTTCATCTTAGTGTGAATGAATTGGGAGGGTGTTTAGTTGCTGGTTATAACTATTATTCAATAGGACTCGTGGATTTCTGGGTGATGAAGGAGTATGGAGAGGTGAAGTCTTGGTATAAGTTGCTTTCTCTTAGTGTTGCTGATATTGGGGTTCACATTAATGATGAATTGCTTGGTTTTGTGAAGCCTGTAATTTATTCTGAGTGTCGGAAGAAAGTGTTGATTGAGAGGGCTCGTAAGACACTACTTTGGTATGATCTTGAAAAGAAGTCTGTGGAATCTCTTGAACTAAGTGGCCCTTACATACCCAAAACGCTTAACTCATTTGTGCTTTTGGAAAGTCTTTTTAAACTCAGCCACCCTGATCCGAGGGATGCAAAGAAAGGAGCACAAAAGAATGATGAGAAGTCAAATAAAAGACGTAAGAACAGGTATAATTGATTATCTCGATCTTCTTAACTTGCTCGTAGTTATACTGTGAATTAAATCTTGGAATTATTATTTATCATACATATAATGTTGTGGATATTACAAATAAGTCTGTTCTATCTTCATCCAGTCCGCTTAAGCATAGGTTTTCTTTTATCAATTGGTATCATTATGTATGTTAAAGCTAATTTCAGTCTTTTTCATGGCCTCCTTAGATATTCTAGACGCCATGCTAAATGGATATGGAACAAATGAATTGCACACACTCATTTTTGTTTGTGTGATCGACTTCTTATGAAGTCATCGTGGATAATAAAGATTCTTACCTCCTTTCAGGGATGCCTTCCTGTCAACAGGATTCAAGCTAAAGCTATAAGTGCTTAGAGGTGGGATTTACTGGCTAGAAGGTGAAAGATTTCAATAATGTGTCTCGTATTATTTAGTTTTATGCTTACGCTATAGTGATGTTCATTCTCCTATGGCTTTTACTTATTGGAAGTTTGAGATGGGTTATAATTTTATTTTTTTCTTCATGTTCTATGAAGACAAAATATTTTATATTCCCTAGCTCTTGGATATAATAATGGAGTATATCTAATGGCTCCTTATACCACATATGTTCCTTATCTAAGTGAGGTCGTAGATATTGTATTTGCATTTCATTTTGGGACAATTCGAAAACAGCCTGTGTCCACAGGGTAAGGCTGCTTATAATCCAACACGCCTGACTCACCTTTGGTGGGAGACTATCAGAGGCATAGGGGCATGTGATATAGTATGTAATAATGGCTTGTAAATTCATGCAGGATCAATAACATTTGGTGTGAATGTTGGTTACCCTCTTTCGATAATGATAATCGTAAGAGATGTAGGCAGTGGATCTTGATATGTGAATTAAATTCTTTCGAGTCATATAGTAAAAGAAATACTATTCAGCCTAACCACCTTAAGAAGGAAGTCTATTGCATACATAAGTCATAGGGTTTATAAATGCCGTTTTATTGCAGTATTTGGTATTTTAAATGGGGCATATAAATGGTATTATAAGATCTGTAATAGGTACAGTATATTTGAATGTATGGAAGCTAATATGAGTATCATTTAAAAGCTGACCGAGTTAGTCGAAAGTCTTATGTTTTCCTACATTATCAAATTCAGGAATAGAAATAAATTTTCATACTAACAGAGTTATTCCGGATTTGCAGCCTATGTTAACTAGGGTGGACAATATGGGAGGAGATCAGTGTCCTGGAAAAAAAATTATGAAGGCAATTTTGCGTATGGAACTCGAACTCGATGGTACTAGACTTTTTGTAACAATGTTAATAGCAGTAGCAACTAATGATGTCGGGGTTTTTGTAACATTGTTAATGGTAGTAGCAAGCATGGTTCAAAATTTCGGTATGAAATGATCAAACAGCGGAAATTTTCCTTTTTTTGCAAATTATCGGAACGAAATACTGGTGAATTGTGAAAAGTGATGGTTTTGTGGAAACCATTCTATCTTTCGCTATTTCTTGTGCTTTTATCCAAAATTTTAGAAATTATTTCATTCAAATTCAAATGGTAAGCCTTATCAATTGAATTTTACTAAAAAACAATACTTTGATCATAATACTCAAGATGAAGATCATGACAATCAATATTGATCAAGAATATTGAACAAAGAGAGCGACTAGTATTTTAAGTTCATTTAAAAAGATTATGTAACCATGTGATATAAATTATAATATTAAATATTTGTTTTCACATGTTTCCATAATTTTACTGCGTTTTTACAATGGTTGCGAAATGTTTCTATATTTTCGTTTATCCCAAACTGTCTCGCAACGAAATTTTATTCCTTGGTAGCAAGTAGTGGTTCCGGGCTCTTGGTAACCGTGTTAATAGCAATAGCAACTATCCGCAGAACTACATTATGTAGTAAATTCTTTGGGGGTATGAATATCACATTATCACATATAGCAGATATTAGGTATGGAAGGGTGGAGGTCCTTGTTTCATAGCTCGTGTTTATGAACACGTTTCATTATTATTAGTTTTTTGTTGCGCTTATCACTAATCCATTTCTTATCTGTTGTAACAAATTGTTAATTGCCCCATCTCCTACAATAATCGTGTTATTTGCCATTAATGTTTTATAAATAGAGGAAAAGAAAGATCAAGAAATGAGTATTTTTAACTTGGATTAGGAGAGGGGAGGGGGGGTATTGCATTGGATCAAATGGCAAGAGACAATGTTCATACATCTTTGCACACATGTTTTATTTCATCACTAATGTTTCAAAATATCTTTGTTCATACCTCGTATTTTAAAAATGACTATTTTAGGGATATTTTCATCATTTCTTAAATATTTCGTCATTTTCTTACTTTTAACATTTAATGTTTCAAAAAATACATTGTTCATGACACATGTTCACATGATCACATCTAGGTTCTAGTACATTATTAGTGTGATCATGCCTTACGGAACAGTGATCATTCCGATATTAGAGCTCTTCATTACTTATCACATAATTTTATGCAATATAAAAATTATTACTTCATCCGTCCCTAAAAGATTCGTATTGATAATATTTCAATTAATAGATTATCAATACTTTAGGCGGTTATAAAAAAATCAAAACTAAAACATAGGAGTATAGGACATCAAGGTCATATAGTATGTTAAATATAGACATATTGTTGGTGTCTCTTCAAATTTCATTTTTCACAATTCTGAAAACAAGAAAATGTCTAAAATTCCCCAAGAAATTATCAACGAAATCATCTTCCGTTTACCAGTAAAATCTCTACTGAAATTCAGGTGTGTATCACATTCTTGGCTTGCTTTAATCGATAGCCCATTATGTGTAAAAACCCAATTATCTCATGCTACCCAAAAAGTCATTCTTGATAATGATAACCCTTTACCACCATCTGCATTGAGTATAGATATTCAAAATCCCAAACCCTCTGCGAAATTATCTGTTTTGGAGCTTGGTTATATAGTAAAAAACCCAACTTCACATACAACTATAAGGGGTTCTTGCAATGGAATTGTTTTGATGTTATATAATTGTTATGACTGGGATGTTTCTTTGCAAAACCCTTTTACTAGAAGTTTTCATAAGATACCCTCTGTGGGTTATGAGTGGCCTTTAAATGTGGATTGTGTTCTGGACAGGTTTGTTTTTGGTCTTGGTTATGATAGTTTGGATGATGATTACAAAGTTGTTAGGATTGTTCAGTTCTTGACTGATGCGGAAAAGGCGTTTTCGTGTTCGGTTGATGTTTATAGCTTGAAAATGGATTCTTGGAAAAAAGTTGAGCCCTCTCCATATTATGTTTTGGATGACAATCTTGGAGGGGCTTTTGTTGGGGGTGCATTGCACTGGGTTGTCATCATTTCACCTCAGGAAATTTCTAAGGGGATCATGGCGTTTGATGTTGCCACTGAGGAGTATAGATTGGTGCAACAACCTATGTATGAGAGTGGAAAGTTTGATCTTAGTGTGAATATATTGGGAGGGTGTTTAGTTGCTTGTTACAACTATTATGTAATGGGGTTTGTGGATTTGTGGGTGATGAAGGAGTATGGAGAGGTGAAGTCTTGGTATAAGTTGCTTTCTCTCAGTGTTGTTGATATTGGGGGTCAAGTTAATGGATGGCTTGGTTTTGTGAAGCCTGTAATTTATTCCGAGTGTCGGAACAAAGTGTTGATTGAGAGGGCTCATAAGACACTACTTTGGTATGATCTTGAAAAGAAGTCTGCGGAATCTCTTGAACTAGGTGGTCGTTTTGTACCCAAATGGTTTAACTCATTTGTGCTTTTGGAAAGTCTTTTCAAACTCAGCCACCCTGATCCAAAGGATGCAAAAAGAGGAGCACAAAAGAATGATGAGAAGTCAAATAAAAGTCGTAAGAAGAGGTATAATTGATTATCTCAATCTTCTTAACTAGCCTATCTTGCTCGTAGTCAACTGTGAATTAAATCTTGGAATTATTATTAATCACACATATGATTTTGTGGATAATAGAAATAAGTCTGTTCTATCTCCATCGAGTCCGCTTGAGCCTTGAGCATAGCTTTTCCTTTATCAATTGGTACCATTATGTATGATAAAGCTAATTCAGTGTTTTTCATGGCTTCTTTAGATATTCTAGAGGCCATGTTAAATGGGTATAGAACATCCATGCATAATCCATTTTATACTCATTCTTGTTTGTGTGGTCCATTTATTATTAAGTCATTGTGGACGATAAAGACTGTTACCTTCTTTCAGGGATGCCTTCCTGTCAACAGGTTTCAAGCTAAAGCTGTGAGTGCTTGTGGCTTTGCATGGTTCTTCTGACTTTGCAGGATATGTTAACTAGGGTTGATAACATGGTGGGAGAATAGAGACTTAAAAGAAGTTATGAAGGATTCTTCGAGGATGTAACTCGAGTCGTATGATACTACATATTTTGCAACAATGTTCATAGTAGTAGCAACTAATGGTACCAGACTTTTTGTAACAATGTTACTAGTAGTAACAACTATCTGCTGAACGGCATTACCTAGTAGATTTTTCAGGGTTAAAATATCACGTATAGTAGAGCAGATATCAGGGATGGAACGGTGAATGTCCTTTTTGTTTCCGAACTCGTGTTAATGAACACATTACGTTTGGGATAGTTTTTGTTGCACTTATCCTGAACCAGTTCTCATCTGCTACAACAAATTTTTAATTGTCACATCTCCTACAACAATCGCGAATCAGTTCTCATCTGCTACAACAAATTTTTAATTGTCGCATCTCCTACAACGATCGCATTATTTGTTTTATATTGCTAAAGATCCTTGTACTTCGTCTGTTCTCTCTGGCTTGATGTGTCCCTACCAATGCTTGAGGCTAGGAGTAATCCAGTCTACATCATATTCTAGAATGCAAAATGTCTCCATATAGACTTGATTTGGCCAAACTATATAATATCTTCTTTCAATTTTGTCGTGGTCGTGCACTGAATAAATTTATGTCTAGGTAGAATTCTGAGATATGAACCATCAGATTTTAGATTGAGATCCGGAAATATATACAGATTGTTTAAAGATGGACGTTGGCTCAAAAAGCAAATGTCATGAAAAAAGATGTTGCTGCCCAGGATCGAACTGGAGACCTTTAGTGTGTAAGACTAACGTGATAACCACTACACCACAGCAACCTGTTGGTGTTTTAACCTTGTTTATTTGTACACAACTGGACATTATTCAAAATACTCAGGTGTCAAGTGTTGATTGACACCCTGGATATGGACTTAAATCGAACCGAGACCGAACCGATTCAAGACCGGCGGTTTTTTTCAGTTTTAAAATCGATCGGATCGGTTTCGGTTATTTGGATTAAAAAAACCGATCGGATCGGTCTTACAAAAAATAACCGGCGGATAAAAACCGATCCGATTGATATTGTTATTATGTATTTGGACTTTGAACAATATTTTTATTTTTTATATTCCAAATATTTGAATGATATTGTTATTAATTTATATTGAGGTTGTGACTTGTGAGTATTGTTTTTTGTGTTGATGGTAGATTCAGACCCAAAAAATCCAAGTAGAAAGCACAAAATATGAATCTAAATATGAATTTGTAGCTAAAAAGCCCATCAATCTGTAAACAAAATTGGCCCAAAAAGTGCCCAAACATGATCTGGAAGCGGCCCAGTATTTGAAGCCCATACCCGGCCCAAAAACCGAACCAGTCTGAAACCGGCGGTTTTAACCGAACTCGATTTTTTCGGTTTTCGGACCGGTTTCGGTTTGGTTTTTAAAAAAAATCGAAAAATTGGATCGGTTTTCTTTTTAGGCAAAAAACCGCAAAAACCGGTCCGATCGTACCCTAAGTTGATGTACATATTTGAATTGAAATTAGCATGATAGTTAAGATAGAATAAACTTCAAATAACATTTATCAAATGGTATATATGCCTTCATTATCGAAATTTGATAAGTTATTAGACTTCTTATATTTATTCATAATATCAACGCTATAGTAAGAACATTATTAATATATTAAGTGAAAATAGTTCAACTAAATTAGTTGTTTAGAAAATAAAAAAGCAACCCATTCACTTAAACAGGATTGAAGGGTACGTTGCTACAAAAAATAATTTAGACAACATTCAAAAAGCACTTGGAAGACACAATAAAATGTTGATATAAGAGGTGATGTTTAAGCAAAAATTATTTTAAAAACGCTCTTATATAAAGGTTGATAAGACTGTAACAATAAATTTTCTTAAATCCTCATTTAATTGAAGACAAGAAAAGATGCAGCTGCAAAGAAATATGTGTTGAATATAATTTGGGTACAATCTCTATTATTCCTCGAGTCTTCGCAGCTTGTTCTTAAACTCGGTTGTTGAATGCTTGAAGATTTGAATATGTCAAGGACTTTCACAGCTTGTTTTTGAAGATTCGAAGATTCAAAGACTTGAATGTTGATGAGTGTTGAGGAAGTGTTCTCTGATTTTTAGAGCTTTTCTCTTCTTCTGCCTTATATTTCTTATTGCAAAACTGAATTCTCCACTCAATGAGGAACACCTTTATTTATAGGCATATAATTAGGCCTGTTACCGGTCCGGGCCGGTCCCGGTTCTCTATATCCCGGGAGCCGGCCCGTTAAGATAATCGGGTACCCGAGAACCGGCCCGATATGCTATCGGTTATAAAATGGTTCCCGGAACCGGCCCGCCAGATTATCGGGCGGGTACCCGAACCGCCCGTTAAGAAATTGGACCTAGTACAAAAATAAAATTAAAATGCCAGAAAATCCTAAAATATCCAAAATATCCAACAACATAGTATCCAAATTAACCGACATAGTATCCAGATTAACCAACAAAGTATCCAAATTATCCAGAAAGTACCAAATATCCAAGAAAGTAACCAAATATCCAAGCACTGAATAAGGGGCAGTTTAATACATTTTCAAGCCTCAGAACACTTTCATCATAGGCTAAGGCAATTAAGAAACCAGACTTGAAGTTGTCGAAGCTGCAGTTGGTGCTTCTTCACCGAAATGAAACTGTAGGGGCTCGTCTTCTGGAACTTCAAGCTACATTATAATACAAGTGATAACGATTCGTGAATAAACGAGTAAACGACTATGAAATAAACTAGTGAACAAAAAAAAAGTGAACAAAAATAAAGAATACTTACAATACTTTGTTGAGACCCTTTTTTAAGACCGTAGATCTCTTTCACCCAATCGCCTCCACATATTAGCATTTCAACGGTCTTAGTTTTCATTGAAGCTCTTTTAGGATCGATGACCCTCTTTCCCGCACTGAACGTCGCTTCCGAAGCAACTGTAGTAACAGGAACAGAGAGGATGTCCTTTGCCAACTTACTAAGAATGGGGAATTTAGCTTCATTACCCATCCACCATGTTAAAACATCAAACTTAGTTCCTGGAGGTACTTTCAAGGGAGCCTCTTCAAGATAATACTCGAGATCACTTTTTGAAGAGTTAAGTCCCTCGACACTTTCCAAATACATCTCAAAGCTTCTCTTCCCCAATCCAGAACAAGAATTAGAGGCTTCTTGAGTATTTTGAACTGTTTGGCCATCAGTTTTTTTGTATGTTTCTTGATAGATATTAAACAGCGAGGCTAAGTCGTTTGCCAACTCCTTCTCATAAATTTCTGCCTCAACAGTGTTGGGATACAAGAATGCATACACCCATTTGATGAAAATCATTTTATACCTATTATTAAATAACAAGGCCTCAGATTTTGTCATGTCATCATTGGCAGTTTGGCAGAAATAGAGAAGGCAGCAAACAACAAACAAGGCAGAAATAGAGAAGGCAGACAGGCAGTAGGCAGCAGAGCACAAGAGCCTCAGAACAATGTCATCATTGGCAATGCAACAGATCAGCAAAATAGGCAGCAAAATAGGCAGCAAACAAGGCAGCAGATCAGCAAAATAGGCAGCAAAATAGGCAGCAGAACAGTGTCATCATTGGCAAAATAGGCAGCAATAATATCAGCCTCAGAACAGTGTCATCATTGGCAAAATAGGCAGCAATCAAGGCAGCCTCAGAACAGTGTCATCATTGGCAAAATAGGCAGCAATCAAGGCAGCAAAATAGGCAGCAATAATATGCAGCAAACCACAAATTAGGCAGCAAAATAGACAGCAATAATATGCAGTAAAATAGGCAGCAGACCAGTAACTAAATAGGCAGCAGTATGAGTAAGTAAAATAGGCAGCAGACCAGTAACTAAATAGGCAGCAGTATCACTGTATCAGTAAGTAAAATAGGCAGCAAAGCAGTAAGTAAATAGGCAGCAATATACCTCGGATCGAGAACAGCGCCAATTGATATCAAAGTATTGGATTGTGCCCAATACTTATCATACTTCAGTTTCATTTCCCTTGCAAGTATTTGGAGGTTTTGATTTTCAGAGTACAGACTGTGTTTATCAAGAAGCACCTTAACCCGATAAAGCTCAGCCAAGAACATGTTGACAGTAGGGTAGGAGGTTCCACTTATAAGCGCCGTAACATCAGCAAACACCTCTAAAAATTGACAAATATCAGAGATATTTTGCCAATCATTAGCATCAGGAACATAGTGCATAAATGCACCATTTTCCTCGGCGTATCGAGGCCATACATCTTTATAGTGACAAGCAGTGGACAACATCAACCAGGTAGAATTCCACCTAGTTTTAGTATCCAGAACTTGTAACCTCCCTTCAAGTTGCAACTCAACAACAATCTTTTTAAAAGCCTTACACCGACTTTCAGAATTCAACAAATATCTCACCCCATTTCTAACCTTATCAATCACAGGCTTAATTATGTCCAATCCATCTTGAACTAACAAGTTCAAGATGTGTGCACAACATCGCACATGAAACAATTTACCTCCCAAAGGCAAGTTCCTCCTATTTGTATAATCTGCCTTCAATCGAGCGATACAATTATCGTTCGCAGAGGCATTATCAACTGAAATAGAAGCTACCTTATCCCTAATATGCCAATCATCCATAACAACAATCAATTCCCTAGCAAGCACTTCCCCCGAATGAGGTGGAGGAACATTTTTAAAAGCTAAGACCCTTTTGTGTAACTGCCATTTACAATCAATAAAATGTGCCGTAACAGTCATATAACCTATTTTTTGTTCCCCCGACCACCATAAATCAGTTGTCAAACATATCCTATTAACCACAGACATAGCTTTTTTCATTTTACTTTTTTCTTCGTCATAACAAGTAACACAATCAGATTTAACAGTGTGCCTAGTAATCCTTTGATACCATGGATATATTTGTTTCAAAAACTTGTTAAACACAACACCTTCCATAATAGAAAAAGGAAATTCATGACCAAGTACCATATGGGCAGCAGCCTCTCTAACTTTACTATGATCATACTTCCAAGTAGAAAGACTAGGAGCACCAAACTCACCAGTGGCAGCCTCGGAAAGACTCAACTTAGACTGTGATAATTCTTTCTCACCTTTCGACATCTTCAATTTTCTTTGCAAACAGGCTTTTAAGTGTTTTTTCCCATTTGAAGTACTTTGATACTTCGAATCATAAGTGTACAAGTTTCCACACCATTTACATTTCCATTTTTTTATCCCATCAGGAAGTTCAATCACATCCATCTCTTGATGGATAATCGATTTCTTGGTTCGAGATACTTTGCCAAAGGCATTTCTCTCGGGGTCCTCCAAAGCTGCGGCAGTGTTTAGTTTACCGGCAGCGGTTGACCCATCCGTGTTCTCGATATCGAACATCTCACCCATCTCAATGCCCCCAATCATCTCAGCCTCGTCAAAATCGTCAAGATCAATATTCTCCATTGTAGGAGACAGTGAAGAATCTTGAATAGACATATAAAACAGTATTAATAAAGAACTAAATTCAAACAGTATGGGATAACCGGATAAGTAGATAACAGTGTTAAACTAGATCAAATTATTTTAATCAAGTCATTATTAAGATTTAAACAACAGTTTACAAACATCAAAATTGGAACATACAATGATACAATCATACAATATTAAACAACAGTTTACAAACATCAAAATTATTTAAGTGTATAAAAATGATTCATGAAACAAATAAAGAAATAATTGCAAAAATAAAACATACATATTTTACAACACAATAAAACAAAATTTAACTTATTAAGTGTACAAACATGAAACATGAAACAAACATTCTGATTTCTGAATTAGAAAAATAAAACATACATAAAAACAAAATATTAAGTGTACAACTGATTATTTTACAACAAAATATTTACATATTTCATTTCAGAATGTTAATTAACAAAAAAAACAAAAATCGAAACCTAATTAAACATTTAAACCCCAAATTTTCGAAACCCTAATTAGTCCCCAAATTTTCGAAATCCAATTAAACCCCCAAATCCCCAGACCCCAATTAGTTATAACAAAAATCAATTAAGAAAAACAAAATAGAATCGAAAATCCCAAATTCCCAACCCTAATTAAACCCCCAATTTTCGAAACCCTAAATCGCAAAACAAAAATTCATAAGTTTTAATTTGATTTATCACTGGACGAGCATAGTAGCATTAGCATACATTGAATCATTCATACATTCATACATTATACATATAAGTTATACATATAAAATAAGTTATAACAATTAACACATATAAGTATAACTATTAACTATATAACAATTAACACATATAATTCATAAGCATAGATGAAATCGAAAATAACAAAATTAAAACGAATCAAAAAACGATTAAGGATAGATGAAATCGAACCAAGAGTCCAATATATGAGAAAGAGCAAGCAAGAGATGAGATTGAGCTAGCAAGAGATGAGATTGAGACGATTTGCTATCAGAGAAGACGATTTTTTATCAGAGAAGATTCTCGTATTTATCAGAGGATGAAGGAGGCAAAGAGGCAAAACCCAAAGGCCAAAGGGTGTGATGTTTCAGAAACCCTAGGGCGAAAGGGTTTTATTTATACCCCCAGCCCATCGGGTCTTACCGGGACTTACCGGTCCGGGTCTTAACGGGACTCGGGACCAAAAACATTCCCGGTCCCGAACCGATAGCTTAGCGGGCGGGTAAACGGGCCGGGAGTTTCGGACCGGTTTCCGGGCGGTTCCCGGGCCTCCCGGCCCAGTAACAGGCCTAGGCATATTGACCAATAGGCTTGGGCCTGATCTTGAGCCAGGACTTCTTCAATAATTATTCTTTTAATTTAATTAAGGAATATTTATGATTTAATCGATAAATTATTATCATTTTATTTTTTTTAAAGACATAATTACCTATTTCATCAATTATTTTCACGTATTTATTCGGAGAAAACAATTATTTATTATGATCCCGATTTCCCATATGTGGGACCATAATTGGATTATCCAATCTCTAATGCAACTATTTATAATTTGATAATACACGTCACATGTAGATATTTAATTGGGTCGCATCATTTAATTAACTAAATTTCAAAGTATAATTTATTAACTTGAAACTTAATTAATTGATTTACTTCGGATATTTATTAAATAAATTTCCATTATCAACAAAACACATTAAAAGGATTATCACGAACATCAGCAAAGATGAAATGTCACCCTAGAATGGGTAAGTAATTATCTAGTTATCTTATGTAAAGAAAAATTACAAGTTGAGGAAACAAATATTTTAACAAGGAATGAAAAAAGGTTTAACAGACAAAAAATGAGCAATCTATTGAAGCATGTGGCTTATAAACAATTAACGAAGCTCCACTCCTACTAATGACTTGAAGGGTTTGTGTTATAAATGAAATCATTAAACAATTTGGAGGAGTTTCGCCTCTTGGAAAAAATTAATTTAGGTTTTTGGGAATTTAAATATTAAAACATCAGCTTTTTTTTAATCAATCGATATGACTAGCATTAAAAATGATCTTATAAAATGACCAACCAATTATTATAAAGTAATGTATCAAAGTAGACAACACATAGAAACGTGGAAAAATCGAAACATTACAAAAGGCTATTGAAGTGAGACAGGAAGGTTGAAAGATGAAGTTGCCTTAATCGAGCCTCTATGGGTCCAATGAGCGATACTCTGGCCTTCAATCTTCATTATTGTAAACTTTACTAATATATTGAAATTTCACCTTCAACAATGTGACCAGATGAAGTAAGCACTACTAAAACATCAACTGGTCTACCCATTTTAGATAAACTCTATACGTATGCATCAACATTGAACATAACAGATTTATATATATGTATATAAAATTCAATTAGTAAAATCATACCTTTTGCTATTTTCAATCAACATGAAATTTTAAATCATATTCTTCATCAACAATCTATTATCAATTTTAAAATGTCTTAAAAATAGACTACATGAATGAGCATATTCTATGATTCGGTGATTCCCCCAACCTCCACCAGGCAAATCATAACACACCTGTCATTTGTCAACTACCTACAACATAAATTACTTCCATTCTTTCATACAGAGTAGTATTATTTAATCATTTGATAAATTTATTTATTTTGATAATTAATTCAAAAATTTTAATACACATTTAAGCTCATTTACTTATTTTTACTTTTGATATTATATATATTTCATGATATTTTTACTTTTATTTAATATAATAGTAATTTCACATTACTTTATTAATATACTCGTAGTACTTTTTAAATAGATAATCAAAATAGTATCGAATGTAAACTATTCTCCCTCCTTCCTTTTTTGTAGAGCTTTTAGATTTTTCACTGTCATCGAAACCCAACTTAAAAGGTAAATGTCATTGATTTTATACGTACAAAAGTTATAAAAGACTAACATTTAAAAATATATATTGAAAAAAATCTAAGATCTCACATGTTTATACTCTTTTCATTTCATAATGTAGAACGTGTTCGTTTTTACGTGTCCAACTTTGAGTGTCTATAACTTATTATTCTTTAGTTCAAAACATATAAAATTAATTTATATAAATTTATATTGAAGAGTATTTTCATAAAAGTAACTCTTTATAGTATTTTTATTATAATTGATTAGTTATTGTCAATCAAAGTTGGAAATGAAAACGAAAAGGTCTTGTGTTTTGAAATGAAAATAGTACTCCCTCCATCCCTTTTTATAAGACTCATTTACTTTTTCACGGTCTCCGAGACACGACTTAAAACGTAAATATTTTTAATTTTGCATGTGTAAAAATTATAATAAGTAGATATTTCAAATATATATATCGAGAGGAATCTAACAAGATTCAATATGACTATATTATTTTTTATCGGTTAATAAAAATTTACGGTCAAAATTTTCGAAGTTTGACTGAAAAAGTCAAAATGGTTCTATTAAAAAGGGATGGAGGGAGTACTACTTTTGTGGTCAAATATTAAAAAATCTTGAGCAAGAATTCTCTCTAAACGATAAGAAATTATATAGTCATGTGGGATCTTGTTAGATTTGTTTCAATATATATTTTTGAAATATCAACTTTTTATAATTTTTCACATGTAAAATAAGAGATATTTATGTTTTAAATTGTATTTTGTTGACCATGATAGTCAAAATGTATCAATCATTTATAGATGGAGGAAATATTATTTATTATTACTAATGACTAATTGAGTAATGACAGTTCATAATTAAGGTTTTTTAAGTTTTGGTTACAAATATAAAAATGAATCTTAAAAAAGAGTGACGCAATATATATAATGAAATAAACCAAAAATACTGGGACCCCCCCACTAGTCTCTCTCCATCTCTCAACAGCCTCTGAAATTTGTCTGTTGTTTGATCTCTGTAATAATCTTTAGAAGTCGCCAAATACATAAGAAAGTGAGAAAAATGGAACTCTTCTACTTAGTTTTTGCATAATTGAATGGATATATATAAAACTATTATATTATTATTATAAAAAATCTTTAATTCATTTTTCAAATTTATTCTCGTAATAGTCTATCTTTAGTCTTTTTCTTTTCTCTTGGGTTTGTTCATTCACTCTTACTTCATCAAAAGCTTGAATCTTTAGCTCTTTACTCAACTTTAAGCTAAACCCACTTCCATTTTGGTCGAATATACTAAAAAATTTGGATCTTTTTAAATTTTCACTTTTGAACTTGCTCATAAAATTCAGAACCAGAAAAAAGATAATTAGGAATTGATGATTTTATTTTATGTTGGTTCAATTTAACCCAACATTTCTATATTTAGTAAGTGTTAATAATTTGCATCTGTTCCAATATTTTTTTAATTGAAGTTTTTATTTTTTCGTGTCAATTATTATTTTTATTTGGTGGTTTTCATTTGGTTATTTGTGTTTGCGGCTGAAACTTGAGCTGTACAATGGGTTGACCCCACAAATTGATTAGATTTCTATTAGGAATTATGTTATTGAGTTACTTTCTCCTTATTCTTGGTCTTGTATTTTATCAGCTCATGAGGAGGATTATTTATTTCTATATATAATTCATACTATAAAATAGTTGAAGAGATTTTTGTAGAGTTTGACTTTGAGAAGTCAACAGCTGTGGTAGATATGGCATCTAGAAATGAAATTGATGAAGAGAATGAAGGTGATGGGGGTATGTGGGAATTGGACAAAAAGCTTGATCAACCTATGGATGAGGAAGCTGGAAAACTAAAGAACATGTATAAAGAAAAGGTCTGATTTTCTATCCAATTATCTTTGGTTTCCTAATATAGAGGGTTCATATTTTTTGCTTTAATAAATTCTTAACTTTTTTGTGTTCTCTGTGTTATTTGGTAGTTAGGGAAAAATTAAGTATTGCAAACTGTGTTAAGGGATTCATGTAGATGAGCTTGAAGCTAAATCTAATCTGCTTGATTGAGCTAAAAAAAGAAGTGTGATTTTTATAGCACGTTTTTAATGTTCTGTAGTTGGCACTATTGTTTGTGTCTATTGAGAAACCAATCCCACATTGGTTGAACTACCGGGTGTATTAATGCAGTCATCGACTGCATTCATCTATAACCAATCGGTTTTAGCATGGACCCTTGTGACCTCTTAACAATACCATAGTTGATAACTGAATGTTAGTGTTCCCACAAATGAGTATCTCCTGGATGAGCTGGTATAGGTAAGATATATTATGATTTGCCCTAAGTCAAGGATATAGTAATAAGCTAATTGATGATCACATGTAACCTATGTTTCTTCTTGCACTTGCAAATAATGTGTTCTTGTCATTCAAAGCCTCCTCGTTATGTTAGTGGAGCTATTTCTTCAAAAAAGAGAGTAAGGGAGTGAATTATCTCCTATATAAATTGTTGTAGGTATATCTGTGGCTGGCTACTTATGTTCCCTTCTGTTCAAGAATTTTACAAGCTTGTCACAGTAAGTATTTTTGGTATAAGGTGCAACTATGAGCTAATTTTGAACAAAATGAGAAAGGGATGAGAACTAATATACTATTTATGGTATGGTCATATAGCCACATGGTGAACACAACTAGTACTAATGTTTGACCGTGGATACATAACATTATTTACTTGACGCAGGTGTATTCCGTTAAGTTGGTTAATCTTATGGCAAATTTCTAAAATGATCGTAGTTTCAGAATTGCGAAACATGAGAAGAGCTTTTTTCATCATGAAAACAGTGTTTAGCTTTCATCTTTTGTCTTGGCAATAGACCTGGTGTATGATTTCTGGTTGTTTTGCATTAAGTTCTCTTTTGTTTTGCTCTTTTTGTTTGATCCCATTTGAATTATGTAATGCAGAAGTTCTCGACATTGCTGTTATTACGGCTTGCATTCCAAAGTTTGGGCGTAGTCTATGGAGACTTGGGAACCTCACCTTTGTATGTGTTTTACAACACTTTTCCACATGGAATCAAAGATCCAGAGGATGTTCTTGGCGCACTCTCATTGATTATATATTCACTAACCCTTGTTCCACTGCTCAAGTATGTTTTCATAGTTTGTAAAGCAAATGACAATGGCCAAGGTAAGCTACAACCCTTTAAGTATAAAAAATTGGTGTTCTTGTTCTGCATATTCTGGATTTTCTCTGGGTTTTGATTTTTTCACTCCATCAATTTATAATCACACTCCACTTTTAGTGTCAAATTATGTTTATGCCCTTACTATCAATCCATGTATAATTATGATAAAACTTTTCATAATGAAAATGAGGGTTAGAAATGAGAATGTGGAGTGTGGTTAGTAATGGATGGAGTGGGAAAATCAAAAGCCTTTTCTCTCTATGTGCTCTTGGTTATATCATTAAGTTCTTTAAGATGTCAATCTAGTACTTCTGAAAGAAACGGTCTTGTTCTTTCTAGAATGGAGGAAAATCATTCTATTTTCTTGAACAAATAGTAGGGGCATCGGCTCAGGGGTGGTAGTTATTTACAAACTAACAAATTTGTTAGTGCTCACGAATCACAAATGGATGGCTCCTGTACCTCTTTTCTTGCACAGTCTTTAACATGTGAATAAGAACTTAAAGAGCCTCTTGCACTAAAACTTATGCTTATCCATCCATGGTTCTTGACCACTTATGTGCTTATGTTAAAGGATGTTGACCATTGAAAAAGATATTATAAATTTATGTTTGATGCAGAAGAAAGAGGGAAGGAGAGGAAGAAGATAATGTATTCGTTGTTGTAAGGGAGGCTACTAGGCTAGGTTAACGTTATACCTCAAAATTGTTTGGTAGGACTTAGGAGTGGAAGAGAGTATAAAGTAAACAAGGAAAAGGGCAGTTAGATTGCGTACATCAAGCTCGCATAGTGTGGAGTCCGTGGAAGAACCACTTTCTGCCTACTGCATGCAACAATACTTTGTAGTTTATCTAAGCGGCTGTTTCAAGTTCACGACTAAATTATACGACATCTCTTACCATTGCACCAAGGCCCCTTCATGTAATTGATAGTAAAAATGAAAGAACCTTTTTTTTTCACTAACTTACGCTAATTTTATCTCTTCATTACTAAGATTGAGTAGGCGATTACAAGTTACAATTAGAAATTGCAATTTACAATTATAGTCACTCATAATTCAGGTGTTGTAACTCCACTTGACCTCCCTAGTCTGGGTGAACGTTGTTGTTGGTTCCAGTTTAAGTTGAACGCTAGACGAGGTATAATGTTACTAGATGTTTGTTCAAGAAGGCATCACAAGCAAGAATTTGAACCAACAAATCTATTCCCTTTCATTAACCGAGAAATGTTTAAAACTCTTGCTCAACTAGTTGTCTGGTTAAGCTTGAATAGTGCACATGTTATGATATCAGTATTTCGATGACTAAGTGAGCTAAATTCTCTAAAGAAACATATATTTCACATTCTCATCACCATTGAATCGTTAGCTTACATAAAATTTCAATCTGAGTAACCATTTAAGCTTCTCTACTGAAACATATTGAATATAGCATCTTCCACCTTTTCTTTGAGTTTACTGCTTCCAAGCACTTGACTTACATCATTACTAATGTATCTAGCTATTACTGCCTTTTTGTTTTCTGTTTTATACTTTTATCTTGTTTATATCCATTTCCTCTCCATCTAATGTTAAACAAATGCTTATTAGAAATACTTATAATAACGGAAGTCCTTGCTCATATTATAGTTCAATTTGTAAAATCTAGAGTTTTTTCGAAATTCTAATTGAGCTTTTTAGGATTACCACTGATTTAAACTGATGCTTGGGTCATTAATCTGGAAGATAACCACTTCAACCACGTGAAGACGCTACATGTCTACATTATTATATTTGATTGATAGTACGAAACTTCATTATTAGACAAGCACATGCACTTCTGAATGTAATTTATAGAAACAAGTTATATAGAAACGAAATTAATTTTTAGTCCGGTTGTAGAGAAGATATGTACTTTTCTCTTTTATTCTTTTATTCATTGAATTCTTCTTTAACAAGATCAGTTGAACTTACCCTATCCAGTTGATATTGATCCATCACCACAAAATTTCCTTCCTGGTCTTCTAGGGGGAAGTTTTGCACTTTATTCATTACTTTGCAGGCATGCTAAAATAAGAACGATTCCTAACCAGCACCGAACAGACGAGGAGCTCACAACATACAGTCGTAACACATTCCATGAAGATTCATTCGCTGGGAAGACTAGGAAATGGTTAGAAGCAACACCAATAAGACAAAATGCTCTACTTATTCTTGTCCTTATCAGTACCTGTATGGTAATTGGTGATGGAATCCTCACACCTGCTATATCAGGTTGGTATTTAGTTTTCTTGAATTCCTAATCTTATCACTATAGAAAGGAAGCATGACGAGAAACATTTAGAATACATCAGACTACCTCTCTTGATTTGAGCAAGTCAAGTTCTCCACGATTAACTCACAAACAAAATAGGTTACTAAATCATAGATAACACCTATAACTTTTAATACAAGAGCAGGTTAAATGGTTTTTTGCTTTTTAGTTTCTTGTCTTCACTGCCCACTCAGATAGACCCACTGTGCCAACTCATATTTAGCTCTAAATTAAATTGTCTCCTATCTGAAATGAATTAATTAATGTATTTGTGGTAACCAAAATAAGCACACATTTAATTCTTAGGAAAAGCAAACAAGGCCTTGCTGACCATATGACTGATACAATTCACTGGCTCTTTTTTTGAAAATAGTTATTATGTTCTTTGTGAGTTTTAAGTCCTACTTGTTAGAATAGGTCATTTCAGCATGGAGGAATAAGCAATCCGAGTATTTACCTTTTAGACATTACTTAAAACCTGCTGATGACTTCATGTTTGTAACACTGTAACAGTGCCCATATCGTGGGTTGATTAAATTGGGTAAATTGAATTTACTTTATTTAAAAAGATAATACTCCTGAGTCAATATTTAAGAATATCAGATGGTGCATGCATCCACTGCATGGGAAATGAAATCTGATTTCCAATAGGTTGTCGACGTTTCGTAATCTGACCTTTCAAACTGTTATAGTTCTATCTTTAAGTCTAGTTTTTGTATTAGACCACTGAAACTAGTGCTAATACTTACAGGGTGATCTTTTGCTTTAGTTTTCTCACCTTGAAAGAATTAAGTACTTTACATTTATTTCATATTACTCTAATATATAGTCAATAAAATAGATGAGGTCTAGCGTCAATCCTATGAATTCTTTTTACTCTTTACTCTGAGCTATTGTCATATTTTGATATAAATGTGTTTAGTTTGCTACCGTGAATTCTATAATTAATATTATTATTTTATTAATCAATGAATATGTTTAGACAAGTATATGTTTTGTAGTGCTCTCGGCTTCTGGAGGGATCAAGGTGGATCATCCAAATATGAGTAATGGTATTCATCTTTAGTCGCAAATACACCTTTCTTTTATTGGATAATTGTTATTGTTTTCAACTTATTCTTGGACTCTTGCTTCTTATGATTCTCTTCCATCTGCAGATGTTGTTGTTATTGTTGCAGTTGTCATACTCATAGGCCTTTTCAGCATGCAGCATTATGGGACAGACAGAGTGGGGTGGTTGTTTGCCCCAATTGTACTGCTTTGGTTTCTGTTCATTGGAGGTATTGGAATGTTCAACATATGGAAATACGACAGCTCGGTGTTGAAAGCTTTTTCACCTGTGTACATCTTTCGATATTTTCGGAGGGGAGGAAAAGATGGGTGGACTTCCCTTGGAGGAATCATGCTTAGTATTACAGGTTTTGTTCTTTTTTATCACTGTCCTTTCGATCCTTTAATGTTTTTTATAGCTGAAACTCTGTCGTGTTGGCTTATTGTTAAATTTATCTACTCTACTGATTAACTGTTGCAGGGACAGAGGCACTCTTTGCTGATCTTGCTCACTTTCCAGTGTCAGCTGTCCAACTTGCCTTCACTGTAGTTGTATTTCCTTCCCTTCTATTGGCATACTCTGGACAGGCGGCCTACATCATCCAAAATCCAGAGCATGTGGTTGATGCATTTTATCGATCAATTCCAGGTTGGTTTGAGTTTACTCATTGCAATGCTCTTGTATGTTTTTCCTGAAAAACATTGTCCGATGATACGTACAATGCTCATTGAAAAATTAGAAGTTTGGGTTCAAATTTGGTGTGGATATCTACCTTTCCGTAAGGATACATTTGAACAGTCATGCTTATAAAAAACACTCTTGAAGAGGATCTTTAGCATGTATGGCATTTCTATTAAAGGATTAATATCTGTATGGAAGCCCAATTGAATTTTGTTGAGAAAGAATTTGTCCCTGTATGATTTGAAACTTGCGAGAGCAACAAAACTCTTCAATATTTGTTTCTAATGTTCCTCTGCTATAGCTATATAAGCAGTTAGGTTTGGATGTTTCCCGTCACAAAGACGATATAAAATTTACAAATCGAAGATATCATTAGCTCTCTTAATCTTAAGATTTCAACAGAGTTGGTGATTTTCTGGAATCATGGTTTTTAAAAGTCGCTAGGTCTCCTACTTCCAATTACTGTCCGGGGACCACCTATTTGGTTGGCCAACAGTTTCTCCCTTGTGATCTAGTTTTTCTTATGGTGAATCCAACATATACCTATGATGAATTATCTGATTCTAAGAACCTTACATTGCAGGTGGGATGTACTGGCCTATGTTTATTATTGCGACTTTAGCAGCCATTGTTGCCAGTCAAGCTACAATATCCGCAACTTTCTCAATAATTAAACAGGCTGTAGCACTTGGTTGTTTTCCAAGAGTCAAAGTAGTACACACGTCAAAGAAGTTTCTTGGGCAGATATATATACCAGATATCAATTGGATCCTCATGATTCTCTGCATTGCCGTCACAGCTGGATTTCAGCAGCAAAGCCAAATTGGCAATGCTTATGGTAATGGTTTTTTCTACCATATTAACTTTTATTTATAGCTTCTTTCACAATAACATCGTATTGATGATGCTCTACTCACACGACGGTGAAGAATGTGATTATTGAAATTCAGGATACTTTTCTGCGATCACTGTATAATAACATGGAAAGTGCGATCATTGTAATATAAAATGGGAAGTATTTTTTTGCTTGACCTGGAGGTGAACCTCAAGTGTCAGGCTGTTGATATTATTCGAGGTGCTCTTCACAGTTCTACGTAATATATGGTTATTTGAAAGTCGCATCAACCACATATGAGGGTATGTAATTTGAACAATCAGCCACTGTCGACAGGATAGAGGGAGCACGATTCTCTAGCACAGTCTGAACTATGGAAATCTTGTCTTCTTTTGCAACTCTTGCATGTATGGTTTGAAGGCTATCTAAATCTATTGCTATATGAATTCTTTTTTTACTACGTAAGAATGATTTACCTTGTGCCTATGCTCTGAGTCAGTTGATATACCCAATTATAACCTTCCATAACCTAGCGATTTGGTCCTTAGCTTTGTGTTTTACATGATCTTGACACATCAAACTCTTGTAGAACTGTAACTCAGGGTTCCTAACAATATATCTCTTGCAACAGGGACGGCTGTTGTGGTGGTCATGCTGTCAACTACCTTTCTCATGACTCTAATAATGTTATTAGTTTGGCATTGTCATTGGAGTCTTGTCCTTTTATTCACCAGCTTGTCTTTAGTGGTCGAGTTAACCTATTTCTCTGCTGTACTTTTCAAAGTTGATCAAGGTGGTTGGGTTCCACTTGTTATTGCTGCTACATTTCTCCTCATTATGTATGTGTGGCATTATGGTACACTGAAACGATATGAATTTGAGATGCACAGCAAAGTCTCCATGGCTTGGATTGTCGGATTGGGTCCCAGTTTAGGACTTGTGCGTGTTCCTGGTATAGGACTTGTGTACACTGAGTTAGCAAGTGGAGTGCCACACATCTTTTCCCACTTCATCACCAACCTTCCGGCAATTCATAAAGTTGTTGTGTTTGTATGTGTGAAATATCTGCCAGTTTATATGGTCCCTGAAGAGGAGAGATTTCTAGTAAAACGAATAGGACCAAAGAACTTCCATATGTTTCGCTGTGTTGCTAGATATGGTTACAAGGACCTTCATAAGAAAGACGAGGACTTCGAAAATAAGCTTTTTAACAACCTGTTCATGTTTGTTCGAATGGAGTCCATGATGGAGAATTTTTCAGACTCTGATGAATACAGCTTATATGGACAACAAACACAACATTCACGGGAAGGCTTGTTGACCACTAATGGTGACAAATGTACATCCGACTTTGATGTAACAGTCTCATCACTTGAATCTATTGTACAAGTTAGATCTCCTATTCTTCATACAAAAAACACCACCACTTCCTCAGGGCAGGAAAGCAACCAGACTGAAGTTGATGAGATGGAGTTCTTGAATAGTTGTAGAGATGCTGGGGTCGTGCACATACTTGGAAACACAGTGGTCATTGCAAGGAGGAACTCGAGGTTCTACAAGAGAATTGCCATTGATTATATATACGCATTTCTCAGGAAGATGTGCAGAGAAAATAGTGTCATTTTCAATGTGCCTCATGAGAGCCTCTTAAATGTTGGGCAGATCTTCTATGTGTAACCTTTCAGCGGTATATTAATTTCATCGTGTTTACAATAGTTATATCATAGATTTTTGTATGCCATAAGTAATAAGTAGACATGTATATATAAACTATTATTATATTAGATCTGTAATATACTCATCTTTTGCTAATGAGCATTTACATATCTTTTATGCTGTCCAGCAAGGAGATCCTATCTATCATTTTCTTTTCATACTTCACATTTTGATGTAGATGATTCTATCTGTTCTCTTTAATGCAAGCCTTGCAGGCTCATCTAGTTATTAACCTGATCTCAGTGATGGTTGAATATATTTGATCTATCCATTTACTATTCTTGATAGTGATCTCTTCCAGTCTTTAGCATTATTTGTCACTTCTGATGTAATCGATCTGTAGATTGGTATAAGATCGAGCAGAAGAATCATGCACAACTTCTCACTTCCTCCAGCAGATGTTATGACTTATGAGTGCTCGACATCCTGAAGAGATGATAAATTTTGCTGCTGAAAAAAACAAACACCAAAGCTGGCTTTTGCAAGTGATGTCAGGGTTCTCTTTCCTGTGAGTTATCTGCCTGATCTGATGAATCATTTCTATTTCTATTACATTGCTCATTTAAGGTGCTATTAAGTCCCTAAGATAGACTAATAGACATACTCTGATCCTTGTTGAAGTGTTACATTGATAATTTGGTTTGCCTTTGCTCTTTGGTTCTAT
Organism: Echium plantagineum; assembly: GCA_003412495.2. Lineage (NCBI taxonomy): Eukaryota > Viridiplantae > Streptophyta > Magnoliopsida > Boraginales > Boraginaceae > Echium > Echium plantagineum. Next base: position 13,235,836 of record CM016562.1, read on the forward strand.
GCTAAAGCTATATATGGTAAATTTTGCTAGATATGTGATTTATACTTGAAAAAATTTGTTCTGTCAAGTGGTGTCAATGCATTGATTACTTAACCATTTGATTATGAATGGAAAACATGCCTTGAGATTGGTCAAATTTCATTTCAAAAGCCTCATAACATGTCTTTGACATAAACACATTACTGATACTTATTATTAGTAAAAGAATGTCCGGAGAAATGCTTTTAGAAGTAGAACTGAATTGCTTTCATGCCTTTGTTTATGCGCTTTCTGGATTGACGGGAGAAATACCACTCTGAAGCGAGAGCTGATCTTGTTTGTGGTGGGTGACCAGTAAGTGGCAAGAGAATATAGTCTGTTTCTAAATTGTCGAAAAGAGAAATTTAAATGGTTATGATTCTATCTGCTTTATTATTTTCAAAGTAATCCAAGCTAATGAAATGTCGAGCTATGGGATTTCTTTGAACTCTGTTCTCAACCCTTGGTATAAGTAACTTACCCCTGTGATAATATAGTCTGTTTCTGAATTGATCGAAAAGAGAAATTTAAATGGTTATGGTTCTATTTAGTCTTTTTTTATTAGCATGTCCATGCAGCATCGCATGTTACATTCAGCATCTGCTTCAGCTCACATACATTTCATAAGACAGTTTGTTAGCTAATATTATGGAATATATTATAGATACTTTTTACATATGGATTAGATTGGTTTTAGAGTTTAAAACATTCAAAAACTCAAATATATATGATAAAGTTGCATAGAAATCTCTTGTAAAATTACACACGAACCTCCCATTGTGAGATCAACTTTTGTGATATCCTTTAGATATAACAATAAGATGTTCATTAGTCACCACCCAACTTGAAATGGGGAAGAGTTTGGAATCGGCCTCGTGCCATCTTTCGATAGTGAGCTATATATTCAACATAGGTAACTTCTTTATAAATGGGAGGATTACTGTCAGATAGAAGCTCCTTTATGGGTCCATATGGCTTCATCATGCATTTGCTACTCGGGTAGAAGAAGCATCCTACTGATACTCTTGGTCCTTCATAGCTGGCCAACACCCTATGTTCGACGCTCTTGAACTTGTCATTAGTAATCAACTGCATATACAACAACAATAGTTGTTAATATTCTTCATATAATTAGGCAATTCTTCGTATGGAATCACAACCACAGGATCGATTATTAGATCCCTCGAGGGTGGCTTTGTCAACCTCGCCCGAGGGTGTTTTTTTATAGTATGCAGGGAAAATTGTTTTATGTTGATTACCTGTATAAGTTCTCCAATGTTTACAACTAAAGCTCCTGGGATAGGTGTGACATCAATCCAGTCATTTTGGTACATGACCTGTAAACCACTCATGCTATCTTGAACTAGAACAGTCAAGAAATTCGAATCGGAGTGTTTGAATTGGCCAACAGTCAAGTCTGGCTCAGGACAAGCAGGGTAATAGAGGCATGTTAAATACTGGCTCTTCAGGCAATCTAGACCATCGAAAAAATCCTTGCCAAGTCCTAGAGCCTCGGAGAGTATTCCGGACAATAAATCCCTCAGGTTCTTCATATTCTCCATATAATCAAGAAGGTCATTTCTGCATGAAATTAGAGTATATATTCATGAGAAGAAACAAAGAACTACCACAGAGTCCACCTCAACCAAGTTAAGCATAAGCACTACACTATGGTTGTGTTTGGTTAATGTTCGTAATTTTAGAACTCATCAGGGCCGGTCCAGAGTTTTTCGGCACTTTGAGTGTAAAAAATTAAAATAGAATCTTTAATTACTCAAGTATTTTACAGTTTCTTAAAAAATTTATAGCTAGTATCGTATATGAATTAATACATAATAATAATACGTTTTTGAAAATGTTGACCGTTCGATCGCCCCAAGGGCGAGACCTGGAACTCACCTACAAATTTCAGGTATAGCTTCAGTGTCTATTGCACCATCCAAAAAATTGCAAGCAAACACATCTCTCCAATTGGCACAATGAGTTTCACGAAATAATCCATTTATGGAAAAGAACCGAACTGTTTGCTTTGCTTCTGGAGAGTACAACTTCATTTTTGCCTCCTTTGGTTGTTCATGAAACCTTCTTGTGGCCTCTAATATTGCATTCATAACATTCTGAGACACCCCATGATTAACCATTTGAAAAAATCCCCACTTTTCTGAAGCTTCACGAATTTCCTCTAGAATTCGAGCCCTTCGAAAACTATCTTCAATGCCTTCGAGATCAATGACTGGTACTTGAGGAAGTTGGGTAGAATTTTTTGACAATGTTTCTGATTCTTGGATGAAAAATTTGGGGATTTTCTTGATCCCAGAATCTACAAGCCCTTTTACACCAGCTTTAGTTGCTTCGAATTCTTCAGCTTCCTTGAGATTATATTCAAAATCATCAGTTTGTTGATGACCCATTGCAAAGAATCAAGGTTGTGGTATCATCAAGATTTTGAATTTTCTTGCTCTTTATAGTACTTAGTGAAGTCGACAGTCAACTTTATACTAGTTTATTTGAATCTTCAGAAAGAGACATGCGGCATCTAATATTTGTAATAACGACGAATTAAGAGATCAGGATGCGGCAAACTTTAAGAAGCGTTATATAAAAGACAACCTTGAATAACGCTTATGAAACGATCTTCTAGAGGTGATGGTACTTATAAAAGGTACCGGGACCAGGAATGATGTACAACATTCGTCATTGTGGGGATTACAATGCAACCTTTGAGTTATTTCTCATTAACGGATCGATTAATTACACCAATGTCACATTAGGTGAAACAAAGGTTAAAAAACATCTTTTACTTGTATTCGAGGACCACGTACCTGAATCGATTCCCAATGATAACCTATATTTTAGCTGGACATTAAAGTAGTTAAAAAGAAGTCAACCTCAGACTAGTTCACTAAAATTGACGAGATATAGACAAATGGCCGGCGTTAGTTGTTTTGTAGGTCTCGTTTGATTTATAGCAAATGATACAGACATTGTGACGACTGATGAGAGGAACTTGCACTTACTATGGACTATGCTAGGGCCGGCCCTGGGTTTGCTTGAGCGATCATTTTCACCCCAAGCTCTATATATCACAATAAACGGGATCATTGCTCAATCAAACGACTATCTTTTATCACATTTTCATGTTAAGCGTAACAGATGGATCATCGACATAACAAAGTTCGCCATATTTTATCACAAGTTTAATAAAAATGTCACCTTGTTTACTAAGATTCCTAAGATAATTTTCTTAAAACGAATTTGTTTTGTCTTAAAAGCGCCATGAGAAGTGTAATCGCTCTAAGAACAAAGCAAGAGCCACTATACTAGGTTTAAAATTATCATAAGATGATTTAAAACTTATCATTTTACGGTATTGGAATCGAGACATAAACAAGACAGTTTACAACCAACCGATCAGTACATCGAGTCCATAACGCAATGCTACACTGATAATACAAATCCCCCTTATTTATTTATTCATTTATATATATCATAATACTAAAATATAAAATGTATATAGATTACGAGTGACGCATCAGCAATGACCATTTTGACCTTCTCAGGGTTCATTATAACCCACCTTAAAGAAGGGTAGGATAGGAACACGCTCACGTATTTTGTTCATGTGGAAATTGATGTAGTCAGCATATTGAACTTCCTTATAAATGGGGGGATTTTTATCAGAGAGAAGCTCTTTTATGGGTCCATATGAGTTCATTTGACCTTTAGTACTTGGTGTGAAGAAACATGCAATTGATAATCTTGGTCCTTCATAGCTTGATAACACCCTATGCTCCACACTCTTGAATTTGTCATTAGTAATCAGCTGCATACATATTAAAGCATGTTAAATTGTTAGTTTTGATTATTGCACAGAAAAAGTCGAATAATTCGATAAGACTTGATTCGAATAGCACGAATGGGTGTTTGAAATCGAGGAATTATGATTACCTGCATGAGTTCTCCTATGTTGATAACAAGAGCTCCAGGAATAGGTTTAACATGAACCCAATGATTTTGGTACAAGACTTGCAAACCACCCATGGAATCTTGAAGTACAGCAGTCATGAAAGTGGCATCTTGGTGCCTGAATGACCCAAAAGTCAGCTCTGGCTCTGGAGAAGCTGGGTAGTATAAGCACAAGAAGTACTCGCTTTTCATGCATTCGATCCCATCAACGAAGTCCTTGTCCAGTCCCAGAGCCTCTGATAGTCCTTCAGCCAACATCCCTCTTACCTTTACCATGTTCTCCAAATAATCAAAAACTTCCTTCCTGTAAGAAATTAGACAAAACACAGTTAACATGTTTTAGCGAGGGGAAGGCGTTTGGAGAGGGCGTAGGCGCAGTGTAAGGGTGTCGGATTAGTCGCATTTTCTATTAGTGTGTGTTCTTTTTTATGGTGATTACGCAATTGTACCAAACATCGAACAATATTATCTATTCGGATCCCGCTATATATATGCCAACAAGTAGAGATTATGGAGTATATACTCATACCTGCAAATAGGGGGCACAGCTTCAGGGTCCAAAACATCATCCAAGAAACTGCAAGCTAAAGTATCCCTCCAATTCACAACATGGTTACGACGAAATTTCCCATTTATAGTCATGAATCGAACTTTAGCACTAGGATCTGAAGTATACATCTCCTTCTTCGCCTCATTTGGTTGTTCATGGAACCTTTTTGTCGCTTCCAATATACCATCCATAACAGCTTGAGGTATCCCATGATTAACTATTTGAAAGAATCCCCATTCCTCTGCTGCTTTTCGAATTTCCTCCACGATTTTCGCCCTCCGAACACCATCTTCAAAGCCTTCCAGGTCAATGAGTGGCACTTCTGGAAGTCCCACACCATTTTCTTGATTCTTTGGGGAAGTTTCTGATTGTTGAATGCAAAATCTTGGAACTTTTTTAATGCCAGAATCTACAAGTCCTTTTATTCCAGCTTTTGTTGCTTCAAATACTTCCACTTCTTTAACTATTTCGTCAAAATCATCACTTTGTTCATCACTCATTTTTTCCTTTGGTAAACTTGTAATGATATGGTGAAGATTATATTAATTTCCTGGTGTATTTATAATTATGCTAATCAGTTGTTGTCAAGAGAAATGGCCACGGTTGTTACTGAATGAGGGTAGTACAAGTTACATATACGGCTAATCTTGGACAAATTAAATGAAATTACAATATTTTTGAACATATCTTGATCGAATTATTGAGATATAATTTAGGAAATAACTAATCAAATTGGGAAGTACGTATTACAATCAACTAAAATATTTGATGTTTTGATTTCCCAGTAACTGATAGTATAATGCTAAAAGACAAAAACTAGTGGAAGTGCCACTTGAAGAAAATGTCCAACTGATATGCCACTGCTAAATGATGTGGCATGCAACTATGGATGGAGAATCCAAGTAATCCAGAGCTAAATGATGAAACACCTGGTTCGACCGATTACGACAACGATTCTACGTCGAATAATTGGTGCGGAAGAAAATGTGATAGATGTAACACTACAACACTAGTTAATAACAACTCTGATATATAGGTATGGGGCAGCTTCATTTATCAAGTGGGAGTTGAACAGTTCAGAAGTGTTTCGTTGATGGCCATGAGCTACAAGTTGCAACATATTGTGCATCATATTGTAAGAGCAACATCTGTGATGGTATCAGTACCTTCAACAGAGAATCTAGAACTATACAAGACATGTACAAACTTAAAGATTAAATATTCTCAACATCTAATTTACCAATTTCAGCCTACGTCCAGTCAGATTGGCGCCGCCTGATTAATTAGAGGTTGTGTGACATCACTACTCTCTAAATCTCGCCGCTCCAAGCCAGAAATATTCTTCTGGCAGTGCAGGGAAACAACCTTAACTAGCTGCCTACCTGAGATGTGGATGGTACCGCTCCAATGTTTCCGGAACAAGCAGAGGTAACTTTTCTATATACATGAATAGCCTTTTGAGATTATCTTTTGTGATGGTTGCCATGTCTACAATGTCCCTATTGTCCATGTACACCCAAAGGTCGGTGGAGTTCACCCGTTTAAGACTGTCCCGACAAAAGGGACATGACTGTGACCTCGACCGCCTGCAGTATGATATCACATTAGCTTGTCGGGAGAAGGGGATTATAAAACAAAAGGCATCAGAGGGAGAATGGGAGGAACGTCAATTGATATTCAACTCATGACAATCATAATTCAAGAAATTGAAATTATACGATATTATCTCTCTCCAGTCTAAAATCACCATTCCCAGTCAAATATAAATTACTCTAATATAGGAACCTAGTTCATAAGTTGTACACTGGCAGTAGGAGAGTGTCTTTTGTTTCCTACAGTAATAGAGTACAAACGTGAAAACCAAAAAAGACAGACCGTTACAGGTGAAAAGTACATTTTGATGCAAATTACTCTTCTATGTAGTCATAAAGGGTGTACTTATGCTACTCGCTCGAGAGAAACACATATATTCTGTACATGTAACAAAAAACAGCTTCCAATTCGACCAGGTACGATTTTAGACTATGACTAGTGCAGAGAAACTGAATTATTAAAACAAAAACTGTAACATCTGCATCAAATGAGCAGGAAGACATGACTAGCAACAATCTGAGAATCTGGCTGAAATATTTTGTTTTCTGTGAAGCAAATTAGGCAGGAAAACATAAATGGCAGCCAAAAGAATGTGTGCTTCTGCATCTATAAATCTGAGATATTGTTTTTGGTCATTAAATATTGTCATTAAAGTCTACACATCATCATTTTATTCTTTTTTTCAAGTGTACCAAATCCCCACCCCCTTAGCAGGCTTAGTTCCCTACCCCGTTTAGGCGGGAGCCTCTTCAACGGCAATAACGCATGTCGGTATTGTCATGTGTATCAAACTCAACGGAGCAGGAATAATTATTCATCTTGTTGACTACTAATTAAGTTCACAATAAATTTTCTAGCCTTGGCACGATACAAATAAATACTAGTTATAGACATACATTTCTAATAGCTATGTAGAATGGTTGTGGATTGAATGTGAATTCAACACTTAACAGTATTAAAATGTGTAGGCTCCACGTAAAAATAAAAACAAAAGAGAGATGAAGTACCATTCGCGGTAGCACTTGAAGCACATGGCATGGCTACAATTTGGCAATACAATCTTACTGTTCATCTCCATGCAAATACCGCATTCATGTTCTCGTTCAAGGTCTGTTTCTGAGCATTGCGAGCATTCCTCATGATCTCTTCTTCTATACCTTTCTTGGCAAACTTCCTTTTGTTTTTTATCTTCTGAATCAGTGACTCCACTCTGAAGTTGCATCAATGAGGGGTATAGAACAGCTGATCATGGAAGAAAAGTGATCAGTGGCATAACTTAGCACACCCACTGATATATTTATAGAGACAAGACGTTCACCGTAAAATTCACGAATGCTTGCCTTCCTCTCATGAATGGACATAGTTGTGGAACCATCAACGTAAACCTTTAGCACAAACATTGTCATAGTAATATAGCTTTCAAAACAAATATCAGACCGAAAAAACTGTAGTAGAGATTAACCAGAGAAAAGTTGAACCTTATAAATTAAGACTCTTAACAATCCCAGAGCACCAGCGAGGTGACAGTCTGTCCATTGAACAAGGAAAAGGAAGAAGTGTGCAGCGGGACTGTACGACATTCTCATCTGCAGGCATGCACCATCGTACTCTCGGGAGAAATCTGATGCACTGTATTATGGAGTGCAAGATTTCAGTATGGGGTTGCAAAATCAAAAGTTTATAGAATAAAAAGCACTAACTAATGCCAAAAAGAAAACATGATAAATTGCAGCAGAAAGCTCGTAGCATAGGTTACAGAACCAAAAGAATTAAGTATAACTATTGCCATCGGTTATTCAGATAATCTCATTGAATGAGGTCTACAGAGAGCTATAAACTCATAAACATTTGACAATTCCAACCAAGTATATTCAATATAAGTTTCACCTATTCACCTTACCTCGGAATTTCTTTTGCACCCTTAACTTTATATAAAATGATTCCTTCATTACAAATAGGAGCAATGAATATTCACCCTAATAAAGTCTTACTTCATCAGTTCATCAGATATAAAGACAATTATAGTCAAATAGAAGACCCCCAAAGAATCTGTCAGAACTCTGAAGCATTAATTACAGACTAATTAATATAATTAACTAAGCAAATTGTCATGCTTTGGCATTAATTAATTTAAAATTAGATAAAGTAACATAACCCAAACTACTAAAAAAACACCAACTTTGAAATTTTAATAAATTTGATAACCCACAAATTAGCAGTAAAATTCAAACTTTTTAAGTCCTAAAAAAGAAAAAAGGGAGAAGGTTGACTGACAGAGTATTGGCATGCTGAATATCAGCTTCAAGAACTTTGAGAGAATCCTTAAATGACCTTCTCATCGGGCTTCCTCCATTACCAGAATACATATTTCTCTAATATCTTAGCTTAAAATGTTCAAACCCTCAAAAAACCAAAAACACAAAATCAGTTTTTCCCTAACCCCCTTCAAAAAGAACAGATTTTTTCAAAACCCAATCACAACTTTCTCAGTAATTCTTTAAAGACCCTTCCAAAAAAGAACATAATTTTCAGTAATTTTGCAAACCCCTTCAAAAAAGAAAATATTTTTCAGTAATTTTTAGAAACCCCTTACAAAGAACAGACTTATCAGTAATTTTTAAAACCCCATCAAGAAGAATCAATTTTTCAGTAATTTCATAAAAAACCCCTTCAAAAAGAAGAGAATCTTGAGTAGATTCTAAAAACCCCCTTCAAAAAGAAAAGCGTTTTGAGCTGTTTCTTAAAACCCCTTTATAAAATTGTTGATCAAATCAGTGAGTCATTTAGTTTTCCTCCCTAAGAAATACATAAAAATATAGATGAAAGCAGAAAATGAAGGGGTGGTTGCAGATAGTAAGGACTCTGTTCTCTTGTTTTCCACTGATTTTTGTGCTGCAATGGTTAGAGAGAGAAACTGAGAAAGTAGTAAAGTTAGTGTTATCAGTGGGCACGTGTGCATGTAATGCCACACGTAGGGGTTAAGTTGAGACTGCAACCGTTGTTAATATTTTGGAGATTTATGCACCACTCCGTTTATCATATTTATAAATATATGCTTTGTAATTATTTCATAAATTTGAAAATAATTAAAAATAGTTTTTTGTAAATAAAAAAAATACATGGGTTTGGTAAAAACTATTCTATACATATAATTATTTTATATATTACTATCTAAAAAACAATCTTAATTAAATTTAAAGTTAACATGAAAAATAGTACTATCAAAATTTTGCAAAGCCATTTTACGAAAAAAAATGAAGGGAAATATGTATGATGATATCGGTAAATAGTTATTGTACAAAATATTCATAAAAATTAAGTAAGTATATCAATATTGCTGTTATAATTCAGTAGATCATACGGTTTCAATCATATCTATGAATGTTAAGAGTCCGGCTCCTCTCCAATTTCATTCCCTCATGTTTCCTCATGTTCTCCACATTTCCATCATTTTCTCACCAATTTTTATATTATTAAAGGTGTTGATGAAGAAAGCTAGTCATATAGAAGACAACAAATGCTTTTAAGTAGACATTCCATCAACACTATATTAAAAATACATGTCATGCATGTGGAAAAGACGATAAAGTCACCTTAGAATGAGATATTCACCTTAGAAGCAAATTACTTGATTAAATGTCTACTTGTAAGCATTTGTTGTCTTCTACATGCCTAACTTTCTTCATCAACACATTTTTTTTGATAATATAAAAATTGGTGAGAAAATGATGAAAATTAGGAGAACATGAGGGAATGGAATTGGAGAGGAGCTTGACTCGAATGTTAATGGGTCAATTTTTGGTCAAGTGGTAAAAAAACCCGAACATTTTGAGTAGGACATGGGTTTAAGCTCTTCAATCCCAACAAGCCCAACCCGATATTATGAAATGGGGAATTGGACGAAGGAGTTTGATAGCTAGCGGCTTAGAATTGAGGTATGGTTAAGTTAATAGAACAAGTAAGTTAGTTATTTGGAAATTATTTGACAAAATTGATCATGTGCTCAGTTAGGTGTCATGATTTTTTGAAGTTTAGGTGATTATTTGAGGTTAAAAATACTTTAATTGGCTCTACTAAATGTTCACAAAAATTCTTGTGGCTAATGAAACTGTGAGAATAGTCTTTTGTAAAGAAACAATACCACACAAAGCTTCATAATAACTTGGAATTCTTGCACATTGAAATCATACACTATCATGAGATAGATCGGTCTTGTAGAAAAAGAATATATTTTCGACTAAACGACTTGTCAAAAATCACGGTCTCTTTTGAAACGTTTGAACTTTGAACAATATCATATTATAACCTCAAATCAATGAATCTCTCCACTTCAATATACTTAACACCACACATGTACAATGATTATATTATCAAGATAAACGAGCAATTTCTTAGTCAAATTTGCACAATTACTAGGTAGTGAGAGACAAACTAAAGCCATCCGACAATAGTCACACAAGTTAACAAAAACATCTTTAAGCATAAACTTACATACAAATTGGCGTTTGCCATTCAAGAATCACTGCATTGTCTGATAAAGTTCAACCCATCATTGTTAATATATTTCTAAATGTAATCTTGAAAATAGGAATGTAAACAACATACTTAATGCTGAAAAAATACTTTATTAACTGGAACAAAGAGTTCCATTCACTTACTGTTATTGTTTGGATGGATTTTCCATCTCGGTCTGTTTATTTCGTCCACCGGCAATACTCCTGAAGACTTTGAATATTTCTTGAAATGTCACAATCCCCACTAAGGTTTGGTCGTCATCTACAACCCATATGTAGCTCACACGATGAGCGAGTGCCTGTACCATCACAGCAACCAGCGAGCTCCAAGGGAAGCACATAATAGCCTCTGATCCCCTGCTGGAAGGGGAGCGGCTTAAACTGAAGCTTTTCCTACTTGATGATGATCCAAACTCGTCATCTGAAGAACAGCTTGAAGAAAAAGAAGAAGAAAACGACAATGAAACAGAAGATGCAAGCTCCACGAAAACTTTCAGCATCTCATCCAACCCTTCCTCTTCCAACCTTGTCTTGACCAACTGGACCAATCCATCTGGAGGACCACCACAGTCAATGTAGACCATTAGATCACCAGCAGAGAGGGTGATCATTGCGGCTGCAACTGTTTCATCACAAGAGGCAAGAGTGTAAGGTGAGATCTCGCCAATCAATCTTTTACCATCATCAACAACAGCAACACCAGTTTGTTCGATTATTGCACGTGAGATTGAATTCAATGCCAGGGAAGCCGGATCATCATAATGGATTGACATAACTTCACGATCAATGATATTCAAGGATTCAATCGTGAAGGTAGATAGCGGAGAGAATATCCCTATGGAGTTGAAAAGAAAGCGACCAATGTCTTCCTGAGTTAACCAGCAATACTCTTTGCTTTGATGTCGAGGTAGCAAGCCCGGAGGAGCATCTTTCTTAAGCAATTCCCTCTTGGAAGTTGTATGATCCTGAATTGGGATAACCAGGTTCTGACTACCTTCAAGAATACTGTCTATTGCCCCCAGTAAGCTGTAACTCACAAAACAAAGATCAAAATCAATCACAAATGGAACAGCTGAAATTTAATCAAAGAGATACAATCATATGCCTTCACTTCTGTAACTTTTGATATCAGCTTGCTTCATCTCAAGAATTTACTACGCAACATTACAAGATTTTCCTTAATTCTTTTCCATCAACTATATATTATATATTCTTCTTATACTACATACCGTCCACCGTGAAATAGTAAATAGTCTACATGAACATCCTCCCCTCCTTGTTATCACAAGGAAAAGGACAGATACAATCCGATCCTTTTATCGTTTAGGCAGAAGTCTCTTTAGAGGCATTCGAACTTGTAGTGTAGTAAATAATAACGTTTAAAATTTCAACCAGCTTCCAGAAAGTCGGTGTTCCTGGTCTTTAGGGATGAGATCAACCATATAAAAAAACTGACTTTTCTTATTGGCTGCTATACAACTCAAAGTCTCAAACGTAATTCATATTTGACTAAAGATAAAGTTACTCGCTTTATGGATTTTGGGCGGCCGGTAACTTTCCATTTTGTCATCCCTTTGGAGTTTTTCTTCTTACGATCAAATTTTTTTACCTACTCTTACTAAACTATTCTTATCTTATACCATAATCTTACCTCTCAAATAAAAATCCGAAACGCAATCTCTTTGGGTAATACAAAAAGAACAACAATGACTAAATTCATCTTAGTGGTATGCTATTTACCTACACCAAATAGATAAAATTATGTCTAGCTACATTTTAATATTATCCATTCCAAGTGCAAAAAAACAATTAGAATCAGAGTTTAAAATTAAAATTGACATTTGATCCAAACCTATTTACATCACAAAATATACAAGATACATGTTTAGATATACTAAAGAACATAGAAAATTTACGGTAAGTAATTTTGGTCGTGGCACGTTGTACAATTTGAACCTTCAAAATATAAATTTGCTACAAAAAGTCCATTGTAACAACCTTTCGGTGAGACATCCACATCACAAGATTAATTCGATATTAAATTATTTTGAGAATCCAAATCATAACGTTCAATCAACAAAAAGGAACTATTGGAGTAATAGCTAACCTAAACATGGTCTCCCGATTTATACGTTCAACCCAACTATTGATCCATCCCATTATCTTCCGAACCCAAAATAGAAGCCAATAAATCAAAAACCTTATTAAAATGACGGGTCATGCCATCCAAAAATATTGTCAAGCTCGATTTTAATGACTAATAATATTAACAAATTCCATTGATATAATCGATACATATAATGTTCGCTTCATGTTAACTTACTTGCATCAAGTATTATACAGAGTACAACAAATATTAAAATATTTGGGTTCTAAATTTTAAATGTATGTCAACCTATCAATGAGAAAATGGACGATATTCTGTCAATGGAAGAAATAATAATAAAAGGACAATGTTTTTTAAATGGAAGTAATAATAAAAAAGTTTGGATCTATTTTAATTCTCTCAAGTTCTAGTAAACTCAAACAATTGAAATTAAATATTAACAAACACCATTAATTTGGATGATATTTACTCCTAGAAAGTCTAATAACTCGTTAGGTTGCATTCCAAATTGTATATTTACACCAAGTAAAATTAACTTCGCTATAATTCGAAGTTCTAGACAAAATCAGATACAATCGCCAAAATTCTATATTTAACCAAGTAAAATTTACTTGAAAACTACTGTATAACTCTAATCACTCAAGTCTCAACAAAATCAATACAAAAGTTAAAATACTTTCTCCATCCTAGAAGATAAATTAATTTTTTTATATATATCAAAATGAAGAAAATGAACATTTTAATTAACTCATACAAATTTGATTCAAATCAAAAGTATAATTATAATACTAAAGCAGAGTTAGTTTTTTAATTAATTCACATAACATTAATTTGAATAAGAGCTACTGTATAATATTAAACAATACTATATCAAAAAAATACTTCAACTCTCAAATATAAAAAGTGAACAATCTCGAAAGAATGAGTGAAAACATATCATGAAGCAAAACCAATTGTAGTTAGGGTAGCTGGTAGGTGGACGCTGTTGAAATGACGATTTCATTTTTTTAACGAAGCAAAACCAATAAGCATAATTAATCATAAAACCAAAAGAACAATCTAAAATTAATACCAACCTTAAATTGGGTTCTAAATGCCTAACAATCCCAGCAACTTTGGGCAAAAGAAGAGAAACAGGAGCCTCCAAAGCTTCCAAAGGATTACCCAAATTCTCTTTTTTACAGAGATAACGAATCACATCCGCCATTGAAACCTTGGCTACACATGAAGGAGGAGACCCATCTTCATCTTCATCTTCATGACAGCTCCACACGCTTACGTGGCTAATGCTGTAGCCACAGCCCTTAAACAGACCTAAAACTTCCTTAATAGAGGTATGAGTAGTAATGGTTGAGTTGATTACTGGTTTCCCTAAGCAGAGTTCTGAAATTACTCTGTTTTTCAAGAAACTTATTGCCATGCAACAGAGAGAGGTGGATTCAAACTAGGGGTTGGTTTCTACTTTTTTGGGTATATTTGTGAATTTTGATGCTGAATTTTGGGAGCTTTAGTCAGAAAGTGCAGAGGGGCTGAGTTGTCGATGACTGATATGTTTGCAAATGAACTTGCCAAGTTATTTATAGACTTCTACGGGTTAACAGTAACAGGAAGAAACTGTTGATTTTGTCCCATTTTATTTTGTTATTTTATTATGATTGATTATGGTTATTTTAAGCTTAAATTTACACATTCCCCAAATTAGTGACAATCGTTTAAATGAGCGAACTGTCCCTCTAAAACTAACGATTTGGCCATTTCATGAAAAAATTAACGAAATAACCAGATTAAGTGTATTTTCCAACATTATTGGTCAATTTGGATGGTATAAAACGTTAATGATCTCAATGATTTTTTTTCTTTCAAATATTAATGATGTCAATATATCGAAGTCCCAACTCAATAACCTTTGAAGTACTTATTTTGGTAATTAGTACATTTTCATTGCATTTCCTAATTAATTACCCCATATGTCATACAAGGTCAACTCCTTGCTCCTAATATAATGCATTTCAAATAATATTATAGTATATACTATTATCTAATCACTAAATGTACTTCTATATTAAGCATAATATTGATCTAATTATTTAATGTGTTCATTTAATCAATATATATGACATATATATAATGTAAAAGTTATCGTAGGAAATATTTTATGATAAATTTATAACAAAACATATTTATGTGTCTCAAATTTAATATATTAAAATATTGCAAAATGATATTATATAAATTTAATATATTAACATATTGGTAATTACTATAAAATATGTAATTAAAATAAATATAGTAATGTTATTTGATTATTTTATAATAATACAAATTTACTAATATATTAAATATTTATTTAGGATTAACATTTATGAAAATAAGTAAGATTAGTTACTTTATTTATGTAACATACCAAACAAAGTAATGAAATGATTCGAAACGATTACTTTCCCGTATGTATTTCTTTCGGATATTCATCCCATTAGCTCCAAATCCATTTCATCCTTAATTTAGTATCTTCACGCATCCTTCTTTTTGTAAAAGTCGTATAATTTTTACTTTAAATTAGAGATAGTGCGTCCGAAGTTTTTTAGTTGTATTTCTAGTAAAATTGCCTATTGAAAATATCAAAAAGATAAGTAATTAAAACTATTTCATTAGTTGATTAATGTTATCTATGTTATTACGTTTTGCAAATTAATGATGAGAGTGTAAATATAATGATATTACAACTAACGAAATATATAAATTCCTAAATAATAAGCAGTTAGAGTAATTATGAGACAATTGTCTCCAACAAAATTTAAACTTAAAAACTCTTAGTTGGAAGGTTGGATCTGAAGTCATCAGGCTATTAAGTTGTCGACACCTTAAAGTCCTTAAAATTCAAGAGTTAATCGAATAGCCTAGTGAAAGAGGCTCTTACTAATGACTAGAAGGCCATAGGTTCGAAACTCACCCATCGCTAATTTATATATAAACATAAAGAACATGAAGCAATTAGTCGCTTTGTTTGTTTTGCTTGTTAAATATTTATTAACTTATTTGTATCACTCCCAATATACAAGCACGAGTTATTGATTGTTGACCGTTTTTCTTTTTGTAAAGTAGCGATGAAAACATGAATAGGAAAATATTATAAATAATAAATAGTTACAGGTGATCCAACCAGTTAGAATGAAAGTATTAAACAATTTTTCATGAACAAAAATAGAAGCCAAGATCGCTTAATTGGAAATTTGAATAGGATGCATGCCACCAAAGTCGATTTAATAGATTTTCAGGGCTTAGTACAAAAATTGAAAACGAGGCTCTCTATTGAATGATACTCCCTCTGTTTTTTAGTTGTTGTTTTAGCAAAAAGACAAGGTAGTCGAAAAATACATTTAAAATCTAAAATGACAATTAACTATATCATTGGATGATTAACAATATAATAGTAAAAAAAGAAAAAAGTAAATTAAAAATGTGAATTTATAATTAATTATGTAGAATGACAATTATTTTCAAACAAAAAATTAGACTAAATCGACATCTGAAAAAAATGAAAGGAGTATAATTTAACTTCTCGCGATAACTCATTTGTATTAATTAAAAAGAAACATATGAATATAAGATTATACAAAACAATATTTACGAGCACTATATTTGATGCAAAATTTTAGTAAAAGAATCAACATCTTTATTGAAGTTCAATTACTGAATAGTTTGAAGAGAACCGGCATGAACTAATAAATAATGTAATTATATATGAAGAAGAGTAATTTGATGTATACTGTTTCTATTGCGGTAAAATTATAAATTCATCATAATATCCTAAATTAATTATGTCATCAATTATCAATGATTACTTAATAAATGTGATGTGTTTGATGGACCGTTACTATTAATGAATTATCACTAATATTATTATTAATTTCAATTTTTTATAATTCATACATAATATATAAATATATTTTTGAAACTTTTGGAGTCCCTCTAAAAATGGGGGCCTAGTATCGTCGCACCTCTAACCGGTCGATCCTAGTGTGACCAGAATATTGAGTCACCGAACATTATTGGTCTGTTTGGATTGGGGTGAATCAAGGGGAATCAAGGAGAATTTAGTTTTTTTTGTGTTTGGGAACCTAATAATTTTTTAAAATTCTCCTTCCCTGATTCACCCCAATCCAAACGAACCATATATATAGACACTTGATAATATTAGTACAACTATCTATATTTTCATTAATTATTGTACAAAAATATAGAATGATAAGTGTAGTATTAAAGTCGATTCGATTAATAGTAGGATTTTGGTATGTCAAACTGTTAACAAAGAATGATATGTGGATTTTGATTAACCTTTTGTTCAAAATATTGTTCCTATTATAGTCGTGGCTGTTCATTTCGTCAAAGGCCGCCATAGAAGTGTATCATTGAGTATGGTAGGACGAGGCTGTGATGAATCTGGTGTGGATGCTCAATTTATTTTTTAAGAATACTTCTACGAGTAGATCTGGAGAAATAGATGTCGAGGTTTGTTGCATACTTACATGTCCCCACCATATGCTTGTCCTTTTCCTTTTCTAAAGTTATTTGCAATGATTTTTTTTTTTTTTTTTTTTTTTGTAAATAAGTGATTAGGTGAGTTTCGAACTTAGGACCTTCTGATCATTATCGATGAGGTGAGTTTTGTAAAGTTATTAGCAATGATTTAAATCTGATTATGACCTCCTATGTGAAATCATCATACTAATTGGTCTGTCCCAATCCCTAACTATTCTAGAGTAATACACGGAGTTATGCGTAAAGTGTACGTGTCTCAATTGATCAATGAGTTAAAACTTTCTTTTTAACCACTTCATCATAGACTTCGATCCTTAGACGAAAATTAAATTCATGTTGTGTGAAAAAATGAGATTGTTTGTACTTAATAGGCTAATTCTATGAGTTTATCGAATAGCCTAGTGGAAAAGGCTTTTGCTAGTGATTAAAAGGTCCTGGGTTCAAAACTCACCTCATCGCTAATTTACAAAAGAAATAGGCTAATTCTCTATTAACTTCTCATATAGTACATTTCTACTAAAAGTAGCACCCCACATAAATGTCTAAGAAACAACTCTAAAGACAAGAAGATCATCAACACGAAATTAGGGTTGTGAGGGAATATAAAAAGTTCGATTCAACTCAACTCTTATTATTCGACTCGTGGCTTGGTGTGTATTGGCAGGTGTAAAATTCAAGGTCCGGCGAACCAAACCAAACGGTCCGATTTAGTTCGGCTCGCATACTAATACACAACTTTGACCCATTCATACTCTATAGTCCAACTTGAAACTGCTAGGCCTAACCTAAATCCTAAAGAATCACTTCTACTCACATCTATTCATCTTCTACTCATCACTCATCTTCCTCTATCTGCCGAAATGCCTAATCACATCGATTTTTTTGTGGATTGGATCAAACCTTTGTGAACCATGCGAAATAGGACCGAGCTCGAGCCGAACCTGCTAACCATCCCGAACCTTTTGAGAACCGGACTGAGCAATTTGTGAACCGTGCGAAAAGTGGACCAAAGTCGAGCCGAACCTACGAACTCAAACCAAACCTTGAGCTCGGACTCGAACTTTAGGTTTCAGACTGAGTCGAACATTAGGTGTGAACTCGTATAAATCAAATTCAAACATAATTACGTTCGATATACTTCGATCCACTTATGACTCAACTGATCAGCAACCTCTCCATGCCATGTGAAAAAAGGGGACATATGGTATGAGTATTTAAGATCTGCCCAACATGAGATATAGCGCATGTGAATTTAATTTTGTAGAAGTTTACATGGCTGTAGTAGTTGGAGCAATAAAATCATAGTGAAAATTGAGTGAAACAGAAAAATTGATGAAACGAGGAGCTTTTGACCTTTTGTTGCGTGTCACATGTGGATTTGTAGTAAAGGTTGACCATATGATTATCTTTTTTGTCAATCGGTATCATACAATCATACTGAAAATAAATTCTATACTATCGGGAGGGAGAAATTTATACTACAACAGGGCAGAGACATCAAATTTATTAAAATGTCTTGTTAGAACTTGAACTCACCATATGGCTGTTTGGCATCTCTGGAAAAGGACAAATCGTAATGCTGTTGGTACCACCCTAGCCATGTTTATTAAGTTTGCAATTATGCCTAGTATCCGTACCATTATTGAACACATAACCTATTTCGTTTCATTGTAAATTTGTGATGAGCAATACGTTTTTATTACTCATAAAAAAAGAGAACGGAAATATTCTCTAAAGTACCAAAATATGTTCAAATAAATTATATTCATCTTGGGCGGTAAATACCAAAAATTGATTAAAATTAAATTTAGGGCAAAAGATATGAACCATCATTTATGTTTAGCCAAAATATTCGCTCACCTATAAATTAAAATGACTCAATTGCTCACTGAAGTTTTACAAAAGGACTCATTCACTACTTCCGGCAACTACCCGGCATATGGCAAACACATGACTTGTATAAGGGCAAATTAATCATTTCACATTATTGAAAAAAATGCAAAGAAATTGGTTTATATGGTGATGATTAAATGGTAAATATGAAGATAAATGATAAATACATGAATATCATTTTTTTCGATAAATGAAAAAGACAATTTCTTTTCACTTTTTTGGATTTTTAAATGTGAAATGACTAATTTGTCCTTACATAAATCACATATTTACCATGTGCCTGGTAGTTCCCAAAATTCATGAGGAAAGTGATGAATGAGTCTTTTTGTAAAACTTCAATGAACGAATTTTAATTCATATGTGAGCGAACATGATTTTTTTTTTTAATTCGTATTAAACAAATTAAGCACCAAAATCACGAGGGTTTATTGAATAACCTAATGAACTTAACCAATAAAAGTGTCCGAGTTCACATGAAATTTGAAAATCCATGTCACAAGGGGGGTCGAATTTCTTTTTTTCAAGATATAAATATTCAAATTTTATCTTCGAAAAATATAATAATCCCTTTTCAAAATTTGGTCTATTCATCTTCCAATTGCTTAATTATTGACAAAAAGGATTGATTAAAATGTGATTCAGATTGATAATTATTATTACCTTTTAACTCCATAAAATTCTCTAAATTAGATGAAGAAATCAAATTAAATAATTATTTATTTAAATAATATTTACCTTTTTGACCGATCAGAATAAAAAATCTAAGGTCCACGGAATCTTTGAATACCCCTACTGATAGATTTTATGTAACAATTCGTCCTAGGTCGGTTGTTTAAAGGTGGGAATTGTTAGAAACAGGAAAATCAAAGTCACCATATGATGGATAACGATAGAAAAATTACTTAATTAATAAAATTAAAATATTTATCCATCGAATTACTATTTAAATAATCTCATACATCTTTCGTTATAAAGATAATTTTTAAGTGTCTCAATTAAGTCAGGGACCAATGTGACTATTTTTCATAACTGAAACTTACTTCAAAATTACACCTACAAGTGAAGGCACCCAGGGCGAAACCATAATGAAAATCAAGGGGGACCAATTTTAGTGTGAAAATAGGGGGTGAAAATAAATAAAAAATAGTTAAAAATACCGAAAAATTGTTAAATTGAAGCTAATAAGGTTTGAACCCATAACCTCTACCTTTTGGAGGAAGGAACTAACCAACTAAACTACACTTACATTTGGTTTGTTTACATTTTTTATTATATATATCAAAAAAATTCAAAAAAATCGCATATAAAATAAACAATACCGAAAAACCTAGGGAGGGCGAGCGCGCCCCGTCCCCCTAGTTACGCCCCTCAAGGCACCAAGGGGTAATAGAGTACTTTTGCTCCTTAATAACACTATTTGGGTGTTGAATATATATACACTTACAAATGTTGTGTATACAAAACAAATATCCAATACAAAGTACTACTTTAGTCTGAGTCGTTAAACTTTCATGTACATTATAAAGTTGTGTATTTTGAGCTGATCTATTATACACATCCAAATAGTGGGTTACAGTAGTATGAAATGATAATTATGTCCCTTTTATTTGAAAATATAGTAGGTGAGAAAATTAAATGGAAGGCAAAATGATTATTTTGTGTTATATTAATCCACTATTTAGGTGTGTATAGTGGATCCCATTTTGAGTATCTAAGTGTTATTGGGTTACTCTGGGCATTCATACTATTTTTTTTTCAAAGGAGAGTTCCCTTTAATTTTATTAATACGAATATACATTACAATCATCAAACATCATATATCAATATAATTCGTAAATTCAAGGTAAGAGACGACTAACATCAAACTAGTGAGAGAAACCATATATCTAACCACTTTGCTTACTAACAAAAGCGCTCAAACTCAAAATCTGTGCTAGAGGTATCAGCATGCTTGCCACTCGGTCAAAATGTCTTCACTCCATACTATTTTATTTACCCTAACTGAACCCAAAATGACTTGAAATTACTATTATGCCCCTATTCTAACTCTAAGTAGTGAAGAATTCAAGTACTGTTTCAATGTGATAGCACATTTGAGTGTGTCTGGGGGCAGAATGAAATTAATGAATCTTTTATTCATGAGCTTGCTTCAAGAACATAGATATTTTCTTTAAAAGATTAGGGTTTCCAAAATCAACCAAATATCGAGTATTAGGGAAAAAAAATGCCTCGTCACTATAGCAATGGCCCTCTACGGAGATCATCACCAAACGATTCATCAAAAGATCCAAATTATCACAAGGTTCATTCATCATTTCCGTTCTTTCTTCTTACCGGATCTAATTAATATGTTTTTCAAAAAGGTTGTCCATTTTGATTGTCAATGTTCAATATTAACAAACTTTGTACACTTAATTGATATGCATAACTTCGATTAATCAAAATGAACATGTAAGTTGCTAAGTGGTTTGGAAATATTATCATTTGGTACATATTATGCCTTTTTGTATTATTATGTTTCAATCTAGTATCAAAATATTCAGTATATCAGTTTAATTTATGGTCGAAGTTGATTGTTTTTGATTAAATTGAAATGGAGGCAGTAATTATAGTGCTGGCAGCGAGCCGCTTATCTGCTTGAGCATCGACTCCAGTACTTTACTCAATCACTTGATAGTTAATGAATCTGGATTCGAGCCTACGGTAGTGCTCGGTTGGAAACCCGGCTCATTTGCATTTACTCGTCCATTAATAAATCATCCAATAAATTGATGAATTATATATTTTTTCATCAAAAATAATTATTAATAATTAAGGTTTGTAAACTTTTATTATCAATATTTCAAAATAATTACGGTTTATATAATTTATTAATGTTCCAAATATACTCATGTATCTTCTATTTGTGTTAAAAATAAGATTATTTTTTCATTTTGCCTTCACGAATTGATGATAAACATGTTGAGTTAGATAATTACCTTAACGGATCTTATATATTTGAGGCGCGTACTAAAGTTGAGCTTGTTACATTAAAGAGTCGGATACTCTTATCGAGTCTAGTCGGGTATTCCAATACCCAACTCGACTCGGCTTGTTTTGAGCACTAGGTAGTATTATACGATAATCAACATATACATAACTATTGGAGTTCAAAAGTTAAATTTCGACCATATACAAAAATGTTTTTATCGCCAAGTCAAACATCAATTTTCATAAGTAAAGAATAATTTGTAGCTCATAGAGAGATTAGAAACAAGCGTTTAACTCAATTGTAGAGCATCAATTCAGTGTATTGGTTTGGGAAATCTACAAAATTGATTTTTGAGAATTGTGAAATGTGGTCGAAGATGATGCAGGAGTAAATCTATACCATTAGCTTAATATGATCATATATGGCCGCATAATCAGATACGCCTTAATTTGTTGCTGTGAAGTTATACATTTCGGAGTCGTAATAGCAGTGTAATGCTCCATTACTGCACTTGCACGAACTTGAACATAATTACCTGTACCACTTTTTTCAAGTTTTGCATGATTCATTAGAATCAAGACTAGTAAAAAAAAATGCACCCAAATAGAGTAGCGGTACATCTAGCATGATTTACCTATTATGACATGACTTTTTATATTCAAACTGCTCTGGCTTACTTGCCTGAATGTAAATTTATTGCAGAAATCCCGTGTATCAGATCATGAGGAAGTCCGAAGTAAGGATCAGCCTGATAGGACAAAAGATCGAGATTGGCATCACAGGGACAATAAAGATAGGAATGTGAGAAACTACAGAGGGAATGAGGATCGTGGTTATTCTGGACGCAATGACCGTAGCAGGTAAGCGACATACATGCACTGAATATAATGAAGATAGGAAAATTGAATATATTGTATGTTGACTTGGCTTTTAAGAATTTGATAATTCATTTGAGGGATTAATCTTCTTTTGCTGTGCTCATTATAATAACTAAGACTTAGTTCTTCAATAAACTCATCAGTTTTTCTTTTGCAGAAACAATGGTTATGGACGAGACAGAGATAACTACAAAAGACATAGGTCTCGGTCTAGATCAAAAGATAGGTCTGATGACCTTCCTAAATCTCATTCAAAATCACCCTCTCGCTCACGCAGGTAAGATCTCTAGGACTAATTTTGTTTTGGTGGTGATTATTAGTCACTATTCTTTGGACCTATATGTATTATGAGGATAAGTAACATTCTGAATATATGTAAACCCTAGAACATAAATTGTTAGACAGATACCAAATCATCTTGGCCCGAAAGTAAAGTTAAGTTTCAGATTCCTGAAATATTTGACAAAATATCGTTTCTTTGGTAAAACTTACCCTTTTTCTGCATAGAAATCTTGAACCTATGCATACTTCTTCCCTTTGAGAAAAATAGTCGAGGTGCTGATATTTTTTGTTATGCTGGTAATTCATTTTGGACTAAAGATCTTGATTTTATTGAAGCATCCTTTCTTTGTAGCAAACGGCAAAGTGGTTTTGACATGGCTCCTCCCGGTGTTGCTGCTGCTCCTGGTAATACTTGTTAGTGATTAGGTCTGCTGCTATGTTAGAATATTTATTATTTCGCCTAGACCTTCAGACATGTTGCATGAAATTCAGCATTCTTTCTAGGTTTTACAATTTATATTATTTACTCGTGTGAATTTAATTGAATTTTCCTCTTAATCACTTTTTACGCA
Source organism: Echium plantagineum (assembly GCA_003412495.2). Lineage (NCBI taxonomy): Eukaryota > Viridiplantae > Streptophyta > Magnoliopsida > Boraginales > Boraginaceae > Echium > Echium plantagineum. The sequence goes on from CM016562.1 coordinate 13,259,719, forward strand.
CCTGGACTGAGAAACATTGTTGTGTTGTTTTGTTGTTGTGTATGGTTTTTGTTTTTGATCTTGTTGCCATATCGTAACAAAGGAATATTGGGCTAGATGTCCCATCGTGCTACCGATGGGAGTGAGGAGCGTAGATTTTATGTCCAACAACGCTCGTATGCTCCAGTTAGCAGGATATTTTTCCATCTTCAAGCTCAAGTATTGTTTTATGGTAGACCTGCAATTGTTATCACAGCTTCTACAGTGGTGAAATTTATTTCATATTTAGATGACTGATATAAACATCTAGGTAAGAAATAGGTTCATTTGTTTTCTTTATCGATTTTTGATGTTCAACCATGATAACGTTGCCAATTTTACACCTTTTGCATTTGTGCAGCTGCATATGTTGTACTGCAATGTATCAATTCTCAGACTTGTCTTTTTGATTCAATGATGTCCTTGTTAGTAAATGTTAATCTCCCATCTTGTTGAAATATGGTAAGTGCAGGTTCTTCTGACACGCCTCAAGCTTTTTCTGGAATGCTGCAGAATATGCTTCCTTCTGACACTACTCAGGTAGAATTATATAGCCAACATTTTTAGTCGTTTTTTGCTTTACCATATTAGTGACCTCGTCCCTTATTTTGCAGGTGAACCCGTTAAACTACTTCCCTATGTTTCCAGCCCAAACCATGAGTCAGCAGGTCCATGTTGATGCTTATATCTTTCGTTAATTATCTTTCACATAATCACTCATTGCAAATTCTGATTTTATCTGGTATTTGGACAGGCCACAAGGCATGCTCGACGAGTATATGTTGGTGGCCTTCCTCCACTAGCAAATGAGCAGGTATAATGTACCCCGTGTGGTTATCTTTTGCAAAAAGTTCGAATTTGAATTTCTCTAGTTCATACATTTATTGGTATGGGGAGGATCCTGCCTAAGCGGAGCGGGGGGGGGGGGGGTGCGATAGTACGTAGCCGTATCTATTATTCATGGTAGGAGGGAGTACTTCAGTATTGGAAGGTAGGCAATCTGACCTACTAAATATTGCATCACAAAATCTACACTTTTGGCCTCAAATGTGTCAACACCTAAATACGAGACTAATTTCCTTGTAAAGTGACTGAACTTGTATTAGTTTGTAGAGCTTTGCGTTCTGTGTGATTGTTAGCACATGCATCCGTTGCCAACACAGATATTTTTTTTTGTAAATTAGCGATGAGGTGAGTATCGAACCCAGGACCTTCTGGTCACTGGCAAGAGCCTTTTTCCACTAGGCTATTCGATTATCTTTTTGTTTCTATCAATTATCCTCCTGCATAAGTTTGCAAGTACTAACCTTTCCATTTTGCCTGTAATTAGACAATCTCTACATTCTTTAGCCATGTTATGATGGCGGTTGGTGGGAATTCAGCTGGTCCAGGTATGATTTTCAGCTTAACTGTTGCATAATACTCGTATTAAACAAGTTCGACATAAGCCATTTGATGAATGCGGTCAACTCCATTTGTAGGTGATGCTGTTGTCAATGTATATATCAATCATGAAAAGAAGTTTGCATTTGTTGAGATGAGAACTGTAGAGGAAGCTAGTAATGCAATGTCACTAGATGGGCTTATCTATGAGGTGTGACTTCTCTCTGAAGCTGATAGTTGGTTTTACACGGTTCCATATTGTATATCAGGCTTGCTTTATACTCCCTCTGTTTTTTTCTAACCTATTGTTTATATTAGAATTCTTGTGTTTTTTTAACATAGTGTTTACCATTTTCAATGTGCTTTTTCACTATATTACCTATTTTATCCTTAATAAAGTAGGAGGCTTTTATTGACTTCCCAACTTTCAAGACATCAGCTTTGAGCTCATCTTATTATTTACTCTAATTAAATAGCTGATCTGTTATATGCACACCCAAATAGTGATTTTTGGGTGTCAAATTACAATTATGCCCCCCCCCTATTTGCAAATGTAACAATTGAGGAACTTCACATAGGGGCAAAATAATAATTTTGCCCCCAAAAAAAACACTGTTTTGGTGTGTGCATATTGTTGCCCTTAAATAGGGGTAGAAGAGTAATATTTTCATGTCCTTAATAAAGTACATCGTTGTGAAACAACAGGTTAAAAAATACGGAGGGAGTATTTAAAAGCATAATTGACTGTGAAACACTGATGATCCTGAATTAGAATAGGAGCTGGACTCTTAAGTGTTACATCCTCAAGACCTACATAATATGTTAGATTCAGGTTTTGACCCCATTTGGACCCCGTTAGTTTTAGGTTCACATCGCATTGTCAATATAAACATAATCCTATTATGAGTATCTTTTATTACTTACATCTATAATTCTTAATCTACGCATTTCTATCATGACCAGTTCGAATCAATGAATCTATCTACATACTGGTTTTAGCCTTTTGCCCTCTGTGATGAACTACAGTCTATAAACTGAATGAACTCCTTTAAATTCTTAGCCAGAGATGAAAACCTCATTGAAATTTTATCGAATGATTGATCCTTTAGATGTCTGTAATTTGTGCTTCTAGGGTGTTGCCTTGCGTGTTCGAAGGCCCACAGACTATAATCCAACGATGGCTGCTGCACTTGGTCCCAGCCAACCAAGTCCTCACCTTAACTTAGCTGCAGCCGGCCTCACGCCTGGGTAAATGATACTGTTCATCACTTATTGACTATTTTCTCAATGCATTTTATTTAATTGATGAAATTTGCTCTCTACCTGGCACATATGGCTTCTTTTTAGGATGTGAAATCTTTTGTTATCTTCATGAGTTTGTTGGAGTTTCTTTTTCATTTAACTTGTATAATAAGGAAAAGAGTTCCCAAGTCCAACCCTTATCTGCAAAAGATAAGTGATAATCTCTTAGTGAAAACGTAAGACAATGGCCCCCCTTGTTTCTGCTAAGAGTCTTAGCACTTCAATGGTTTTTTCTTTTGGGATATGCTCTGGATATATTCTTAAACTTTGAAAGGGAACGTTAACTAATGGATGATAATTGTAATGGGGAACTTCACATGTTACTCTTAAGGTTTGGCCTTTAAATGTTCTATGATCTCCTAGTTTTTAAATATGATGCTTATGAGTTTACAGTTAGGAACCCGGGAACTGATGCTTAATATGCATATTCGAATAACCTTATTATGAAGACCTTGTGCTTAATACTATCATCGTTTCATTGGCAGTATGACAAGTGAAGCTGATGGAGCTGATCGTATTTTTGTTGGTGGCTTACCATACTACTTCACCGAAGCACAAATAAAGGAACTACTGGAGTCCTTCGGGTATTCTTTCTGTTGGTGCTATCACTTTTATTGCCAGCACTCAATTTCAGATAGTCTTATCATATTGGTGCATTTATGGCTCATTTTAATTATATTTTATGTGTGTCAACTATTCATTTATATCAGATCATTGCGTGGGTTTGACCTTGTTAAGGATAGAGACACGGGTAATTCCAAAGGATATGGTTTCTGCATCTATAAGGTACAAGCGTATATGAAGTATTTTCTTAGCTATTTTGACATGCTTGCAGAATTAGCAGATACATGTTGTTATTCTTTTCAATCTAGTACCACCTGATTGCCACCTTATCGGTTACTACTAGCTATCGAGGCACAATATTACCTGGCCGAATTATTATTGCTCTAGTTAATGTTTTATTTAATCGATGCTCATTTAAAAAACTAACATTAAATCAATTTATCTTATTAATTAAAATTTGTGATAACAAATCTAGAAGAGTTTAAATCAATTTATCTTATTAATTAAAATTTGTGATAACAAATCTAGAAGAGAAGTACACGTTAAGGAGTACAAAACATGAAATAATTAATTGTCTAAAAAAAAAATTCGGGAGTTAATAAAAAATGAATTAAGGTTATTCTTCATCTTGAACAAGTGCCACATGTGAAATTGGTTACAAAAAGTTATGGGGCTTAAAAAAAAAGACTTCTAAAGCCCCCCTTCCCATATTATATACTCCATAAGGTAGATGAATAAATTAAAGCATTTGCACTGTTGTTACATTTGTGTTCAAAGTGATATAGCTTGAATATAACAAACATTTATGTGATCATATCTCTACAATTATTAATCTCTTCACCATCATTTCTTGTAGCTTACAGTTTATCTGGTCTGTTTTCCTGTTGCTATGACTTGTGAACATGGCCCTCTTGACATTCATTATTTTACTCCAGGATCCAGCTGTGACAGATATTGCTTGTGCCGCTTTGAATGGTTTGAAGTTGGGTGATAAGACACTTACCGTTCGGCGTGCAACCATGAGGTTTTTACCTTATTGTCTCTTTATTTTGCAGCTTAAGTTATAGAAGGAAAAAGACCATGTTTTGGCAAGTTACTATTCATAAGCATGGAAGATATTAAATAACTTATATATCTCTACTTAGCAATGCTATTATTCTGCTCATACTTTAAAATACGTATCTCCAAAAATGCTCCACAAAATGGATTCGATTTGAATTGTTAACTCATTAGAAGTGTATATTATTGCAGTGGGCAGGTTAAATCAGAACAGGAGTATATCTTAGCTCAAGCACAGCAGCATATAGCTATGCAGGTTTAATCCCTTCCTCTACTCTAACGTGTTTGCACTTGCTCAATGATAAACATTATGAACTATTCTGTTTCTACTAGAGAATTGCAATGGATGCTGGAGATATAGGGATCTCAACAACAACTGAAATTCCGACCAAGGTTTTATGCTTAAGTGAGGTATTCACATCTTTAACTTTCCTGTTGCTTTCTCTTATAAAGTGGTTCGGATTTGGGACGTATATGATCTACCAGAATTGTGTGGTAGATATCTTTACAAAGGTGGGAAATATTTGCATGGGTATGCATGACAACTTGCTCTCCTGCAGGCAATTTCTATCGAAGAACTGACAGATGATGGAGAATATGAAGAAATACTCCAGGACATGAAGGAAGAATGCCAGAAATTTGGTATAGAATCTCCTTCGATACGTGATATTCTTTCATATGTAGTATCTGATTATGAAAGTAACTTAGTTTTATTATGCAATTTCATTTATTTCATATGTAGTATTTGATTTTACTAGAATACTAAGGGCGTTTCTGTGTTAATTTAATCGCTATAACACAAAATTTTATAGTTTTATTATTTCGCGTGTCGACAATTTCTGCCCATTAAGGCTTTTCCCTTGTAAATATTGTAGGAGACTTGATTAATGTCATTATTCCACGTCCAACTACGAATGAAGAAGAGCTACAAGGTCATGGGAAGGTATTCTTGGAGTATGCTGATGTTATCGGATGTGCCAAAGCGAGGGCTGCACTTAGTGGCAGGAAATTTGGAGGCAATGCTGTGGTTGCAATATACTATCCTGAAGACCGATTCAATAATGGCGACTATAATGCTTAAACAAAATTGTGTATTCCCTCTTACTTTTGCTTGTATGTAAAACTCCTTGTATTTCATGATTTTGATGTTGATGAGATTTTATGATTTTTTACAAGCAAATAGTACAATCTTTATCATGTTTGGTATTGTGAAATGTGAAGCGTGAGGTGCATATTATGGACTATTATGACGCTTCATTTGATGTAATATGTTCTCAATTTTCTGTTCTTAAGAAGAATAAAAATAGAATATATATGTTTGCTAGCAATGAATTTGTTCTGTTGATATTCCTGAAAGAAAATTATAAATTGGATCTTTTAAGTTAAAGTATGATTTATGTTACCAAAGAAATATTCAGTCTTTGTCACTCAAAAGGTTAATTTTGTTAAGTTTCCTAAAAATGTGTAATATTTAAGAAGTTAATATATATGAAGTTTAGAAATGTGTAATATTTAAGAATATATGGATAAAAATTATAATTCATGGATAAGAATATTACTTGATTAAAACATTTCTAACTATTAATTTACTCTATATATAACTGAAAAATGATAAATTATAAACTATTTTCGAAGCTCATATTCTCCATAGTTATCAAGAGAAAAAATTACTATAATTCATTAATTTTTATGAATATTATGTACAATAACTATTTCTTAATATGATCATATTAATTAATTTATTTTTCTAAAAATGGCTTTGAAAATATATGATGTTGTTCAGACATTTAATTTCAGCTCGGTCAATATAAATCAAAGAGTATTATATGCAAACATTATATTTATTAATTAATTAAAAAAATTTATATTATGAATATGACGAACTAATTTACACGAATAAAATTATATACAAAGATGAAGTATACCTTAAACATAAACTCTACTATAAAATTGATGACATATATCCAATCAACATTAGAAATCGAATATCTTAATATTAAGTACATTTCCTTTCTTAGATTTAAATTTGATCGTCACTTCAATATACATCTTGAGATTAGAGTATAATTTTATTACTAGTTCAATAAAATATTTTAGTCTTACATAATCTTGTTCTGAAAGGTAATCCACAGAAATAAGGGGACAGTCGCCCAAGGTTTTGAAATGAAAATCGATAAATGTAGTTATTTTTCAATAGAGATTAATGATTCGCTGACTAGGATTATTGTCACCATCTCCTATTCTTCTGGATAAGCCTGACAACTTATCCAAATAGACTAATTATTACATCACATAATCCCATCAATTTGCTATTGAGTTAGCATCACGATCCATCAAGTCAAATTTGAATATTATTTTAACCGAGAAGAATTGAGAATTATTAGTATAATACTTATCTATCAAAAATTATTATTACTTACACCATTTCAAAATTAAATTGTGCATTCAATTTTTCATTGCAAAAAATCAACTTTGTTAATACTTGTAGCTTGTATTGTTCAAATGATATTGAATTATGAAAACGAGATTATAATAAAATATTTCACTATATATGTGAAAAAATTAAATAAATTATCAAAGAAATATTACTACATTTCTTTCAATATCCACCATATACACTATTAAAATAGTGTTTTCACACTATAAAATGACTATTTTGTCTCTAATTAAATTTATTCACCTATTGACTTTCAAATAAAAAATAGAAATAGTCAATTTCATCCTAAAAAAAATACTCCCTCCGTCCCTAAAAGATTGTCACATTTTGACTTTTGGTGGTCAACAAAACACCATTTAAAACATAAATATCTATTATTCTACATGCGAAAAAAATTATAAAAAGTTAATATTTCAAAAATATATATTGAGACGAATCTAACAAGGTCCCAGAAGACTATATTATTTCTTATCGTTTAATGGAAATTCGTGATCAAATTTTGTAATGTTTGACTACCAAAAGTCAAAATGTGACAATCTTTTAGGGACGGAGGGAGTATTAGTTCTGGAATGTATAACATATCAGATTTTTTTCTCTCAAGTTGCTGCAATAAAAACAATTAATCTTTACTTTTCGAAAAAGATAAGAATATGAAAACTCATTGGATAATATTGCCACCTCCACTATTCTCTCTCTAAAAAAACATCTATAAATTGTGTTCATTCTTCCATCTCTTCCTCATCCATCCGTTTGTATTTGTGATCTTACTGCAATTCTCCATCTACTTCTCTAAAAACCAAAAAACAAAATGTTGGCAATTTTCAAGAATGATTTGGTTGATCCACCAAAGGAGCTCAAGAGCCCTGCATCTATCAAAGATGCTTCTTCCAATTCTAAGCATCCTGATCAGACTGTCAAAGATTTCATGTCTTCTCATTCAAACAATGGTTTTTCCATTGGTTTTGGCAACAAAGCTTTGATTGCTTATGCCCCTTCTCAGCGCTCTTTCCTTTCTCCCCAAAGGTACAATGCACCGTTCCCTCCTTTTTTTTAATGTCTCGATGTTCGTGAAAAGTCTAATCGAGCAACAGGTGGCATAGGCATGTCCCAATATCTCTAAAAAGATTCATGTTTAGATGATAGGAAGATTAGATAGGATGAATATTTTTTGCCATTGAGATTTGAGAAGTAGAAAATTATGAATTTTAATCTATTTTTATAAATAAGTAAAAAAGGTGGAACTAGAATGAAAATAAATTTACCGTAGAAGCTAAATTCCAAATATTTAGCTATAAAGAATTGTGGATATATTAATCTAATTGTGGATATTTTCGACAGGTTATTTTGTGGGGTAGATGACATTTACTGTATATTCATCGGAGGTCTGCATAATTTGTGTACACTGAACAAGCAATATGGTCTATCGAAGGTTGGGAATGAGGCCATGTTTGTGATTGAAGCATATAGGACCCTTAGAGACAGAGGACCATACCCTGCTCATCAAGTCCTCAAGGATCTTGATGGTAGCTTCGCTTTCGTCCTTTATGATCACAAAGCTGGAACTGTCTTTTCTGCTCTTGTAAGTTGCTCGTCTTTCGTCGAGTCTAGGGTGACCTATGAGTCCTTCGTTCAACAGTATTGAAACTATTGCGATTTATTTGATGAATTAGACTGCATTCTAAGTGGTTATTGTTCCCTTGATAGGGTGGAGATGAAAGGGTGAAGCTATTTTGGGGCATTGGAGCTGATGAATCTGTAGTGATCTCCGATGATGTGACACTTGTTAAATCAAGTTGTTCCAAATCATTTGCCCCATTTCCTTCTGGTATGCATACTTACGTTCAATTGACGTTTTCATTTTAAAGGAATGAATTTTGGAAACTTTATTCTAGTGGTTTCGCGTATTGTAAAGATACATGTTAAAATCGCCTTTGATCTTAATCGAATGAAGGAAATTGAAAGTCGATTTTGTAATGTAGGTTGCATGTATCATAGTAAAGAAGGATTGGTGAGCTTTGAACATCCCATGAACAAGCTGAAAGCAATGCCAAGAGTGGATAGTGAGGGAGCAATGTGTGGTGCGAGCTTCAAGGTTGATGTGTATTCGAAGGTGAATAGCATGCCAAGGGTTGGAAGTTCAGCTAACTGGGCAACATGGGGTTAGGTAGCTTAGGTTATATTGGCAACCGAGAGAAGAGGAACTCCTTCGCCTGTGTCGTTGGTCCCTCGATCGCTCTTCGGCTAGATCTTACATTTTATTGCCTGTCTGCCCTTTAGAGTTGTTGGTGTTTTCTTTTTCTTGCATAACTAGTTCTTGGTACCTACTGTCTTTTGATGTTTTTCTTGTCCAGTTAGTAGTGTCCTTGGACCTTGGTCTGTAAATAAATGTAATCTGAGGTTCTCTATGTGAGAGAATTTTGGCAGATTAGCACTTTTTAGAGTCTTTTTTTAACTTGGAGCACACATCCTTTTTTTTTGCATAGCACTAGCACACACAGCCCCAAAATGACTAATTTACCCTTACTGAAAAAATGAAAACCCTTTTCCACACTTTTCTTCTTCTCCTCTTCCCCCATTTTTCTTCTTCTCCTCTTCCCCCATTTTTTTCTTCTTTCCTCTTCCACCATTTTTCAACATTTTCTTCTTCTTTCATCTCCATCTCCATCTAAGATTTAAAAACTCAATCGAACCCACCCTCCCCGTTTGTATTATTTGAAAGCTTCTTGGCCGGATTAATAAAAAAGTAAGTTGTACATCTCTTTAATGTCCACTATTTTAGTATAAAGATTTGTTAATTTGTAGTTTTTTGGTAGTTATTAGAAAAAGTTTGGATTTTTGTTTTTTTGTTGGGTAAAAATTCGTTTATTTAGCATAAAGTTTACATCTTTAAGAGTTTTAATGTTTATTTGATAAAAGTCTTGATTTTGCATTGTGTATTTGGAAAAAAAAAACGAATTTGTGGTAGTTTTCTATAACAAGATTGAATTTTTTGGTACTCTTTTTGTACAAGTTTAGTTTATTTAGTCAAATGTGGTAATTTTAGTATTTTTTTAGAACAAATTTGAGATTTTGAATGTTTATTTAGTTGAATGGTTTGTTTTTTTTGGTAGTTTTCTAGAAAAAGATAAGATTTTTGTGGTTTTGGTACAATTATTAGACATATTTCTAGCTAAAAGTTAAGATTTTGGTAAAATTGATGTTATTTGTTTAGTATAATATTATATGCATTGATATACATTAATATGCGCTGATATACACTCATATACATTGGTATGCACGTATATACAATGATATGCATTGGTATGCACGTATATACACTGATATACACTCATCTATACACTAATATGCTCATTAATTCTTTTAGGTTGGCGTATGCAACACCAATAAATCATATTCCGCATTGAAGTCAATGAGGGACATTTTGATTCCGATACAGAGCAAGAGATCGGCACACAAGTGATTGCTTTTGATTTTGGTTTCAGCCAAGCCTGTGGTGGTTGTGGTCAAGATGGCATGGGGCTATCTTTATTTCATGTAATTGTTGTTTTTCATATAGTTGCGAACGTTAAGCTTTATTTAGGATATGGTTGTTTTTCTTGTAGTTGTTTATGGATGCTTTTATAGTGGTAGACAATGTTTTGATGCAACTTGTTTATGCTTATTTTGCGAACTTTTTCTTTTGAACAGTTTGTTATATTGCTCTTTTGTGTAACATAGTATTTTTCCGTTGTTTACCTATGCATATAGGTGTTTTCTGGTGCTTACTTGTGTATATAGGTGTTTTTCGGTGTAACATTAGTCTTCATAGGTACATATATTGATCAATTTGGTACATATAACCGAAAAGGTATAAATAATCTTATTTATTTATAATTCATTAATTGATATATTAATGTACCAATGTAAAACAAATGTTATAAAATCGTTAATGAAAAGCCACCTTAGAGATCTAATTAAATGAAATAGTGGAACTTGGTATTGTCTTCCATGACTATATATTAAATGACAAATTGTAAATGAGAAGCCACCTATAGACATTGATTGAGAAGTCCCTTAAGGTATCATTATTCATAAACATATATCTGCTTACGAAACAATTAATAGCAACATACATTATTTATACACGTTGTGAAGTATCATTATTTGTGGTACATTTCATCAACATCTAATGTAATTTGTCATGGGGATGTACATGTACGTATTCGTGGCATGTGCATGTTTGTATGTTGTGTCCCGTTTGCCTACAACGACTACAACACTTTCAAGCAATCTCATCTCCGAGGCATGATACTCGCTTGTTAATCCGACAACAAAAGTACACTTTTGACACTTTCATAATAACACGATCCCATTGACTTCAATGCGGAATATGATTTATTGGTGTTGCGTACGCCAACCTAAACGAATTGATGAGCATATCAATGTATAAATGAGTGTATATCGGTGTATATACGTGCATACTAATGCATATGAGTGTATATCAGTGTATATAAGTGCATATTAGTGTATATCAGTGCATATAACATTATACTAAACAAATAACATCAATTTTACCAAAATCTTAACTTGTAGCTAGAAATATGTCTAATAATTGTACCAAAACCACAAAAATCTAATCTTTTTTCTAAAAAACAACCAAAAAAACAACCATTCAACCAAGTAAACATTCAAAATCTCAACGTTGTTCTAAAAAACTACTAAAATTACCACATTTTACTAAATAAACTAACTTTGTACAAAAAGACAACCAAAAAATCCAATCTTGTTATAGAAAACTACCACAAATTCGTTTTTTTTTTCCAAATACACAATGCAAAATCAAGACTTTTATCAAATAAACATTAAAACTCTTAAAGATGTAAACTTTATGCTAAATAAACGAATTTTAACCTAACAAAATAAAGAGATGTACAACTTACTTTTATTAATCCGGCCAAGAAGCTTTCAAATAATACAAATGGGGAGGGTGGGTTTGATTGAGTTTTTAAATCTTAGATGGAGATGGAGATGGAAGAAGAAGAAGATGTTGAAAAATGGTGGAAGAGAAAAGAAGAAGAAAAATGGGGGAAGAGGAGAAGAAGAAAAGTGTGGAAAAGGGTTTTATTTTTTCAGTAAGGGTAAATTAGTCATTTTGGGGCTGTGTGTGCTAGTGCTATGCAAAAAAAAAGGAGGTGTGCTCCAAGTTAAAAAAAGCCTCTAAAAAGTGCTAATCTGCCAAATTTCTCCTCTATGTGATGGTGTTTTTTTAGTGAAAATGTTACAACAGACTTTGAATATGAACTTCCAACTCTTGGCATGCTATCCCAATTTTTATCCAAGCATTTTGACAACAAACTGAACAAGTTACAATAGCCTTCAGAGCATGTACATAAATTGAATAAAACATGTTGTATCACATATAAATAGCGCTTAATGACGACAAAAAATCGCTTATGTTTATAAGAAATTCAATTTATCACTTATGTTTCGAGACGGTCCTTATAAGTCACCTATCTTTCAAAATGATTTACTTCATCATCCCATAGAAAAAAGACATGTTGTATTAATATGCCATGTAGCGAATTTGAATTTGAGAATGGATTATATCAGATTTTGTCTCAAATTATATTTAATGACATGAAGATACACCTAACTGAAAACTCACGTGTTTGTGTTTATCATAAATGTTAATGTTATAACTAAAGACATTAACAAAACGAGTGATTGATTGAAACACTTTGAAAGGTAAGTGACTAAACACATCATGTGAAAATAAGTGATTGTCTTTTCATTAGCCCTATAAACAATGCTTGCATTTCTGTACAAATAGACGAAGATGTATAGAAATTTGTCTTGTAAAAGAATCAACGTACAATTTATATCCTCTGTATCTTGTGTCATCGGCTTCCACCTCCATCACCACCTCGTAATCCTGAGAAACGCTCCATGTATCTTCCCAGAGTTTTAATTTCGACAACTCGGCTCAGTTCAATCCTCCCACAATCACTTCGATTCTGCTCCAACTCAATTTTGCACTTGCCTAACCCCCCCAACCGCAATCACAGAATGGCCGATCATGGATGTGCAAATGCCAGCAATGTTTCACCCCAAACGTTCAAGTTAGTAAAATTGTGCTCCGAAGAGTAAGAAAATCTACTAAAACGAACTAGAGACAATATTAATTTTAGTCTCGACTTCGAATATTTCTGCATTATCCTTGAATTGATCTGTCAAATTGGTTTCAAGTGTCTGTTTAAAAGGTTGAAATGTTTTAAATAGTGGTTTGTAAAAACCCAGTTCAGGTATCGATATGAAATTGTGCCTTTTTTGAATGATATTTTGAATGATGAATAATACTGCAATAACATTCAAAATAAATGTAGTGTAGATATATACAAATGATCTTTATTAGAGGAGGTAAGCACAGTACATGATAGCATCTTTACTAACCAAATTGGACATATCAGTTCATTACACTAAATTTAGATTTTACAAGTCATTTACCCTAATTTGTCCTCCCAGATTGTTACACTAATCAATATGTAGTTGTTAGCTCTATGTTGGATTACAAGTCATTCAACCACAGCTGAATCATTCCAGTCTTAACATTGCCAAAATGATCGATCGTCCAAAAATGTATGCATCGCTGCACACTGATAATGATCGTCCATAGATGTATTCATAGTTGGAACAGCCAGAGCGGGAATAGACTGTAGAACTGATGTGCTTCATAATTTAAACTACACGAACCCACGTTCCCCCACACATGGGGCAGCCATGAGCCCACCGGCTGATCCACCACAGTTCCTTCTCGTGCTGATTAGAAGCAGCAGCTGTTCCAGGACAAGAAAATGCTGAAGTCTGCCTCAAACATCTTATGCACTGCATACCAACAACAAACAAATGATAATGGGCATGATAAGGGACATTCCAACAAGAGATCACAACATGATAAGGGACATACCTTATACCAAACTCCGTCTAGGCCAGTCTTCCACACAGCTGTAACAACATCTCTGCGAGACCCCATAATGCCCAAGTATTCTCCCAGGCCCACAGAAGTATTCAAACCAAAAGCTGCATCTCTTTCTGACATGCGGCGCTTCCTTGGCCACAGGCGTTGAGTCCCACTGTATACGTTTGAGTTATCTGATGGACTCCAGTATTGCAGATCTAATGAAGTGCTAAGCTTGGAATTATCATCTGCAGGACTAATATCTTCTGGATCAGACCATGGTCCACCAAACATGTTCTTCCTGTGCCATTCTTCAGCAGGAGGATGAAGTTCTAGTTCACGTAGTAGTAAGCCTGCAGCATCAGCACCTCTAGGCCGAGGCATATTCTGCAAAGAACAGTAATTATTGAGAATCAAACAATAAGTGCTAGTCATTAGACTAGAGCGCTAACATTCCTAGCTATTCATATCATTAACAGTTACAGGTGGTTCAGATCTTTGATACTTGCGAGAGAATGTAACTTATAACAGTATTCTTGTAGCTAACAATATAATTAGAATTTTCTCTAATTGCAGTAACCACAATTTGAATATTTAATCAGGTAGAGAGAGTAGAGGCAACATGTGAACGTCAATTCGATTATCCATGCATTTAAATGGAGAAATATGAGTAGTTTTAACTGTGCACACCTTGCAGTGATTATCCTAAGAAAATATCAATTGTTTCTCTTCTGTCCTCATTTCCATCATCAAAAAATGTAATTAAGAAAAGACCCATAGTGAGACTCTAGTAACATCACATTCCAAAAGCATGGCCTGGTTAGAATGGGATCTCTTCAAGTAACAAAAACATACCTGCATATGAGGGCCCAGGGATGCTTCTACAACTTCTGGTAGAACGGTATAGTTCCCATCAATGTAATGAAGGCGAACCTGAATGCTGTTACTGCCAACTTGAGAAACTGGTAATGGATGTGCTAAAGCAGATGTCCGTCTACAAAGATCCATAAGTATCAAGAAAAGGACCTTCACCTGTGATTGAATAAGATATTAACTTCCGGTCGATTATGTTTTGTTGTCTATCTCATTTAATTTATATTTTGTTAAGCATGCTTCAAATCAACGTAATATATAGATATTTGAACAACACATGTTTGCAATTAAAACAATCTCATCTAACTATTATTAGTATCATTTTGTAATGTCAGTTTTTGTAAACAATTCAATCAAGTCATGTAATTTCAGTTAAGGAATGAAAGGTATAATATCAACAAAAGCATAAAATTTGGTATCACTTAAATAAATAAAAAAGTCTCTGCCTCTCTGCAGCTAGATACCAATAAACATAACTTTTTTCTGAGTAAAACCCGCTGCACTTCGAACGTTAATATGTTGGAAATTATCATTGAAGGAATTAAGAAATATGTCTAGCTCATATGCAGCTCTTCTCCTCAAACCCTTTGAAGAATGAAAGATAGCAGTGATCTATATCCCTGTTGGATTATTATAATTTCATCTGATAAGTTACACCCTTGAATTACTACGACATCGAAGTGCTAAATGTTCTAGAGTATAGAACAATCTATTTACATATTTTCATGAAGATGTCTCTATCTCTCTCATGCAAACTATATCATTTTCATAGGACTTTCTCTAGGAAAATATGTCTTCTGATGATTAAATTCAAAACTTGGATCAAGACCATTTGGCACCTTGAGACTTCATCTATAAGTTTAAACTATAAGAGACCAGTATAAGCTATGTATATGTCGACCACAACCATTAAATAGATCATAATAATAATAATTACCATGTGAAGGTCAATGAACTATCAAGTACCCTCCCATCCTTAATTGATAGGGATATTTTATTTTGTCAAACTTCGAAAATTTGACCATGAACTCTCCTTAGCCGATAAGCAGGGGCGAAACCAGGATGAAAATAGAGGGGGGGCCAACTTTGAGAAAAATAAAATAGAGGGGGCCAAATTAAAGAAAAGATTGTTAAAGTATCAAAAAAAGTTTGAAAATAGGTTAAAAATGAAGCTTTGAGGGCTTGAACACTTGACCTCTACCTTTTAAAGGAAGGACTTAACCATCTAAGCTACACTTCCACTTAGTTTACTTACACTTTTTATTATATACATCACAAAAATTCGAAAAACCGTATATGCAATATAACGATACCGAAAAACCTAAGGGGGCGGACTAGGTCCGCCCCAGCCGATAAGTAATAATATAAGGGATCTTGTAAGAATTCGTCTCAATATATATTTTTGAAATATCAACTTCTTATTATCTTTCCGTATGTAGACTACGAGATATTTACGTTTTAAATCGTGTACCGGTGACTAAAATGTCAAAATGTCCCTATCAAATAGGGATGGAGCTAGTACAAGATATCTCTATTTCCCAAATATACTACTTTCTTGAAGAACCCAACCATATTACTTCAACACACAGATATATGTTGTTTTCATTCAGAAGAAAATTTCATGTACCTCTTCAAAGGTATATCCTTGGCCAGCATTGCCAGAACCCAACCTTGACCGGCTAGATGGACCTTCCTCAGGTCCTTTTGTTACTGAACTAACTTGACCAGTTCTTGCAACTGGTCCTTCTTCAGACTTTCCTAACAATGGGGCGGATCTCACAGGGGCAGAATTGTTTTCTTCTACCTTGGCTGGACCATTTGGTTGTGGTTTCTGCATGGATGAATCTGCATTTTTTGGTGCATTTCCAGCAAATCGGGGTAGTTGAGTTCGTCGAAAGAAGAAACAGAAAAGCAAAAGTTGGCATAGCCTGTGAAGGAAGTGACTATCTCCAATTAGCCTAACAGCAGGAGTTCCTGGGAAAGTCCCTGTATTGATACTAATAGGCATAAAAGTGGATGGGCCACTTATGGGGTTTGGTGCTGCACTGGGAACCCCATCAGCTGTGCTACTAATCTTGGCAATTGCTCCTTGCACCCAAGCTTGCATCTGAGTACTTCCTGTGGAGCTTGTAGTGCCACCTGGGGGACCTGAAAGTACCGTTCCTATTGGTAAAACATTGTTTTTACAATATAGAAAAATAGCGATGAGTTGAGCTTTGAACCCAGGACTTTTTGGTCACGAGCAAGAGCCTTTTAGATAAGGCTATTCGACTAACTAAGTATTGGTAAATGATCGATTGAGGAAATAGTATGCCAAACGAAAAACATGTCTAGTTCAATATGAATGTATCTAATTTGTCTCTTAAGAAATTGATAGGTAATGTAAGTATGCAACAACTGACCCTGAACTGAAGCAGGAGAAGCAGCACTTTGGGTAGGACTTGTCACCATACTCCGACTTCCACCTGTTCCAGCGGAGACAGCATGACTTGCCAATGTGCGGCAAAAACTAGCATAACGCCTTAAGCGTGTGATGAAGTGGGATGCTAGATCCAGTATTGCATCAACATAAGCCTGTTAAAAGAAACAACATAAGCGTGTAATTAGGGTGGACCATCAATTCAGTAATTGGTCATAAGTTTAGGCAAAAGAAACAACAGTTTGACATATGTCAATAATAGTTGCTTTTGAAAATCACATATGCTAAGAGATTCAAAAACCTGGATGCTGGGGATCAGTGCTGGATCGACTGCCATTGCTTCTGGATCAATACCAGACAGTGTCTCGCCAGATGCTTGCCACGGTTCTGCTACCAAAGCTGAGGGATTTATAAGAGCTGATTCTATACCTTTACCCAACATATCCAACAACAAGCGAGCTTGCATGTCAAGCACCATGGCCCTGACTTCTTGAGCATTTGTACCTTCAAGCAGTCTGCACTTAATCCTGTCTAGACTCTGCATTATTAAGGCTCCTCAATATAATGTCTATGACAGAAAGAAGATTCATAAATAAAATAAGACTGGATGCATTTCAAGAACATACAGGTCCATATTGCTGCCTGTGCTGAGTTGAAGGAAGGGAGTGAAAATCCGCATCTAATACAGCTATCACGCTGTTTAAAGAGACTGGTATACGAAAAATAAATTAGCATGTGCTCATCAAGCGGTCTATACAGCATGCACTGATATTACACTGAAAAGAAACTTCAATCTCATGACTTCAGTTGCAGCCGCTTGAATGTAATAAGAGTGGAGAAATTGAATGATTAACAGTTTATATATTTACTCATGTTGCAATACAATCTGCTTAAATTTGTTGCATAGAAAGACTTACACAGTAATACGCTTAAGGAAGAAATAATTAAGATTTCATGAGGATGGTAACAAATAAGCACAACAAGAAAATAGGCTAGTATAAATGTAATACCTCAAGAAGTAAACAAGTGACAACTAAAGATGGAAACAGAAGCCCTAAATACGTGTAGAACAGTTATAGTCTTGCCAATAGAGAAAAATTGTTGCAATTATATAACGAAAGAAAAGCCCCAAAGGTATCATATGTGAACCCAACTGGCATGGAGATAATATAATATGCTTAAGAAAGAAATGTTTAAGATTTCATGAGGATGTTCAATTAGAGAAGATACATTTAATTACATGGTTTCAAAATGTCCCAACAAAAAAGGTCACTAAAGGTTCAATTTAATTAATGGATTTACATAAGAATTTGAAATGACTCCTGCGATTCCTTCTAACCCATCTGAACCCCAATAACAAAAGGCCACCAGTATAAAGCGATCGATTTTACATCCATCATCTCATTAATATGCCCAAACAATTTCGGCGGATTTAAGCTATGGATGTAAAGTCCTTCTCAATCTTATCTGTCCAGACCAGCTTAATACTACCCCAACCTGGCATTGAAGTCCCAAACCTATTACTCGCTCCATCCCTTAATCTAAGGACCTTTTATCCTAAAATGGCTATCCCTTTTTAGGGTCTCACTTGGTAAGAAAAAGTGGAGGGAAAATTATTATTGTGAGATGAATTCAAATTTTTCTTTAACTTTGTGCAAAAGTAAATGGTCCTTCGAAAAATGTGGAGGCAGTAGAATTTTCTGATGCACAAGGTAGGTTGTGTTTTTTATACGTTGTTTTTTTACCCATAAATTGGTGAAAAATAGACAAGTGTTGCCATTGTAGTGCCACAACTACATCCATTCTTGTAAGCTCAACGGTCTCCTAATAACCATCTGAACAACGATAGAACCGTTCAATTTTGGCTTGGCAGAATACGTGATGTAGTGGGCGAGTGTATGGCTATAATGTTCACAGATTGCCATTTTGAGGATTAGAAGAACCATGTCCAACAGTCCAAGGTTCCACTGTGTGATCAGGACAGAAAGTTCTGCGTCATTTTATGGCATGCTGTTAAGTGTTTGGTTTAAGTTCTGTATAGTATGATGCACAATGATAATGAACTCTACAGTAAATTATAATGTCCGATACAGAGAAAAATATAGAGATTAAGCCATTATGGCACATTATTTCATATACAACACATGGCCTATTTGCTAAAGCAATTTCATCATATTTTTATCAGTTGATTCCTAACATATTTCAACTTTACAAGGGCAAACCGCAAAGTTACGAACTACTCTATATATACTTTAGATATAAAACAAGAAAGCACATCAAACAATGTAGTATTGAGGATGAAAAATTATTGGAATAGTTATCGATGACTGAGATCGTGGGGTCACTTCTAACAAGTTGTAGCAAATGCAGGAGATAGAAGATGGATATCTAGACAAGATGCAAGAAAATTATTCATTGGATATTGAAGATTATAATATGCCTTACCAATACCATCTTCTGCTGCACTTTGTGTACAGCCAACTGCATCCCACCAATCAACACCAACCAAAAGACTCCACCAAAATCTGCAAAGGCATTTCATCACATTTAATATCGAAAAAATCAGCAACGCCAACAAACCACAGTAAAAAGGTTCAATGTGCTGCTGATAAAAAACAGACAATACTGAGTTTCGTACACAACCATTTAGTTACACAATATAGAAGTCATTGGAGTATACCTCTCAGCTATGGCGCGTTCCCATATTTCAGAGTTAGCTTTTACTTGGCTGCTTCGAACCGTCGGAGGAATAACACGTATTATCTTCAATACTGCGCAATCCTTATCAGAATCATGCCAAACTGAAGCTGAACAGCAGCTAGTAGAAGAGAAGGCAGGAGAAGCAATGGCTGAACCCACATTAATATGGTAACTATCAACAGGTGTGAAGTCCGGACCAGTGAAGATGTGTACATCGCCATGTAGAAAGGAAACCGCAATCTCACCACCATGAGCACTATAGACAATACGAGCTAGAGTTCTTACATCACTTGGTAGATCAAAGGGATCAAAACTAATTCTCTTTGTTATCTCAGCACAAGAATCTGAGGCATTTCCTCCATTAGGGGACTGTCCAAGGTTAGCAGACTGAGGGCATTTGAAGTCATTAGATGCTGGGATGCATTTAATCACCTTACTTACCCATACTGTCTGCTTGGGTGCCTGACCACCAAAACTGGGTGTCGGATTTCCAAATACTGGGTGAAGGACAACATCTTCCACTGTCGATTCCCAGCGCTGAACCCTCCATCCAGTAACTGAAGGTCCCTCATCAGGATCATAAGGGGACATGTACTGACCTGCATCAACATAACCAGTGTGTTTATGTTAACAAAATAAACCAAAAAAATAACAAACAGTAAGTTGATGTGTGTTCGAGAAGCCACCTTGTACTAGACGCAATGAAAATGAATATCCACAGTAAAATTCAAAAGCAGTACCTTCTACTATAACGACAGCAATAACGGATCCACCACGGGTAGGATCGAAGGCAACTGCTGTGACACCTGAACCCCAAGTGGTCGTCGCTGCAGATTGTGCCGCTGCCTCAGGACTGACATATGCAGAGAAGTTTGAAACTGGTGAACAATGAAGAGCGACCATGTCAACATAGTCTTCCTCTTTGAGGGGTTTCCCTTGCTTTGCCTCTAATAACAAATACTCCTGCCAGCTAAACAAGTAAGCAGCCAGAGGAGCAAAACCATCCCAAGAAGGAGGATTAAGGGATGGTGGGACTCCGTTTCCTACACTTGCTTTAGGTGTAGCTTGAAATCCATTTCCAGGTCCAGGAGTCACCTCCCAAACAACCACCGTGGAAGGGTTTACTATTGGAACTCCAGCAATATGCATGGCCCCAGAATCTGTTATAATAGCATCAGCAGCCATGATTCCACTAGGGCCTGCCCCTAAGAGGCCTTTACTAGTGCAAAACCATTTTGAGGGTGAACTATTTTGATTTGGTGGCCACTGAGACCATCGGAGCTGTACAGAGCCGGATGAGAAGACAGAGCATACACAAAGGAAATTTGGCCAGCCAGCTGTGATGCAAAAATCATAAGAAAAAAATAGCATTATAAACATACTGTATAGATCTTAAAAAAACTATCTTTACAGGAATTAGAAATCATATGAAATATCTAATCATACCACTACCAAGCACATCTTGTAAATTACTCTAGCCAAGTAGCTGAGTAACTGAGAGTATTGGGAGAAGTAGAAACCCTAACCTGCCGCATGGGGTTGCTGCTGTGACAAAAATTTCTCTTCAAGTGTTGACACTGGTGCGCTACCAGAACTCGTAGAAAGCCACCGATACTGCGTTCACGGAAATGTAAAATTAAGAGAGCATAAATTACTAAAAAAGCTGGTCAAAAACACGATATCTAAATAACTGCTTACTGCTGACATGCCCGACAACCACTTGGTAACAACTGCTATATCTTGCCGCCACTCATATTCTCGCTGCCAGCAACTAGCATCTCTCACAAGATTAGCTGGTCCCTGATATTGGATAGAAGAAGATGAAGAAGAAATTTCATAATAGTTAGTTAAAAGTGAAAACAAATGAACCTTTGATAATGTAACCAATTAGTTAATCAAAGCCATAGTGGTAAGATATCCATGAGCATCAAGCTAACTTACTTGAGAAGGCTGAGTCCATATAGTTATTCTGCCGTGGAAGTTGGCTATTAGCAAGGCCCGCGGACAGGATGTAGGAGACCACTCGATGAATTGTACTGAGTCGCGGGGCGAATCTGCTCAGAAAATTAACAAAAATGAAAATAGATCTACAATCTACCACTAAATAAAAATATGGTCAGAAACTTAATTTTAAAGCAAACCCAATTTTCCCTGCTGATTGTGAACTTTAATAAGGCTGTTTAGTATTCCTTGGGTTATCACACGAGATATCAAGAAAAGGCATCTAAAATCCAAAATTCTGAATTCGGGATATACACCAATTAATTCTTCAGTGTAAAATCGAAAGGGGTATATAAAAAGTTAATTATGAAGGGATTAGTCTGCACATAACAACCCCAACATTGAATGACTAACCATTAGTAACCAACTACTTGTGAAAGATTTTGAACAAAATAAGAGTATAGTACATCAATGCAGATTAAAGGAAGATCCAAAATTCCCATTTATCAAGAAGATTTGTAAAATGTAAATTGTCAATGCTATTGATCCTCTACGCCAATAGAAATCGTCTTATTGCCCCTTTCTTGGCAAACACGATGAAAATGAACGAGGAAAAAGATGGGATGATATTCTATGTCATAACTCAGCATATAAGAAGAAATATGAAGGCAGGAAGCGAAGGTAAGAGTAGCCTGCACCAACCCTAGTATTTAAAAGATCGAAGGGCTTTTAATATGGCTTAGCGGCAAGCAAAATATACAAGTTGAACGGAAAATTCAGATATAAGGAATCTATACTAGTAACACAAATGACCAAATATAGCCGGAACATTGTCTACATACCTGCTATAACATTAAACATTGAGCATTCAGTTGGTCGCTCAGGAATTACTATGTGTATTGGAATCCAAAAGGGAGAATTTGCACTTGAGCTGTAAACAATAAAGGGCAAAATGGCTTGTTAGGCACATCAACTGCTACAAATGGGAACAAAAAAAATGTACAGTATTCTCTTCTTTCTAACACCAATAAAGTCCTGATCATAGTTGCAAGGCAACATAGTATAATGAAATTACAGTTAAACAAAAGAAACTACCAAATGCAAACAAACAACAACTTCTGAGACTGGTCAACTGGGCGGTACAAAGCTATCATTGCTTATTTGTGAACGACTGCTCTGTCGGTCTTTTGGCAAGTGTGGTTAGAGCATCGTTGAGGATTGCTACCAGGTTGATCCTGTCAGTAGTCCTATGCTTGTCTCAAAGATTAAGCCATGATTTGAAGAACTACTTGTATTTTTCATGTCCACTTTTTTATCTCACTTAAATTTTTCATATGGAGATGAACACAAATCTCTTTACACAATTTTATTTAGAATATCTCCCTATATCGGTTGTTCTATTGTTTATTTGAATTAGGAGAGACAACAATTGAACTAGCTATTCCAGACACAAGAATTTCAACAGTAACAAGGAATTAAGATTGACAATCAACCTAAAGGTTACAATTGGTGACTACTGCCACACAAAATAAAACTGTAAAATAGGACACAGTCAATTTCCCTACACAATTATATATCTGAATAAAGGTACAAGAGGGACCAGATTCAGAAATAGTAAAAGAAAGAGAGAAAAATCTTTGATGTAAACATTACACAGCAAGAAAGACGACTCATTTGGAATAAAATAATATTCGTCATACATACATCTTATAACTAACTCCAGATTATGACATATATAGAGACCAATAACATGATTTCCAACAAGCATGTTATAGGCAACATAAAAACTACTACAGTTTATCGACCAACACCAAGCCAAAGACAAGATAGAGATATAAAGAGATACTATTCACCTTGGAATCCTTGCACAAGTTTCTGAAGCACAAGCAATTGCATTTAACTTCCCACACCAAGCAACAGAACTGTTCAGATCATAAATATGTGAGTTCAAATATTCATTTTCATTGTATAATTATTCTCCACCACAGATGGCTACTAGAGAACACTCGAGAGAGAAACAAACACAACTGACATAGGAGATAAATATATTAAGAACAACAGTGATAAATGCATTCAGGGGGGCAGCTGGATTAATGACTGACCGTGTTACTTAAGAGGGTCATTACTGATGGAGATAGATGATAAACAAATAAAAAAAAGGCTAATGACGGCAACAATCGCCTATGTTTACAAGTTGTTTTCAGTCCATCGCCCATGTTTTAAAATGTCCATGTCAATCACCTATATTTTAAAATGTTCCAACCAAAGTTGTGAATAGCGTTTCGCGGTCAATAGCGGTGAAGGGTCAAAAAGCTATAGCGGTTTCGCGGTTTCGCGTAGCGGTAGTTTTTCGCGGTTTCTAAAAATATAATATGTAAATAGTTATATGACATAGATATTGTAATAGTAGAAAATTCTGATTTTCCCACCATTAAAGAGCAGGAGATCACCACCATTAAAGAGCAGGAGCCAGGAAGAAAAAAGAAGAAAAAAAAAAGAAGAAGAAAAGAGAAAAGAGAAGGAAAAAAGAAGAAAAGATGAAGAGTTGTTGCAGCCTGATAGTCTGATACAGAACGTGTGTTTTTTGCCTCTTAAAACCCTATTTTCTTGACTTAGGGGCAAAAAAGTTTAAAAAAAAAAAAAAATCTGATTTTCCCGCAATAGCTCCGCTTCCGCTAAACACCCGCTACGCCGCTAAACGCCGCTAAGACACCGCTTTTCGGAATTTACCGCTACGCTACCAAAATAGCGGCCAAGTGCTTTTCCGCGACGCTATTCCGCTATAGCGCCGCTAAGCGCCGGTATTCAGAACTTTGGTTCCAACCCATCACCCCTTCTATCGACATGTCGTTAAGTATGACAAGCTCTGCATTCGAATTTGGGTGTGTTCTATTAAATTTTGTTTTTCTTTTTAATTTTTTTTGCCCAAATTATATTTAATGACATGACTTTATATACCTTACTGAAACCTCACATATCCCTCACGCGTGTCAAACTTAACGATTCAAACTGAACATCAAGGATTGAAGTCAATAAAATAATCGTGCTATGATGATTTTCTTATAAAACTAAACCACCATATACAAATCTCAAACTCATTGAGCGATATTCATCGAATCACACTGCATCCCCTACTCAAAAATCTTTTTTATCTATAAGATTCAAACTCGATCAATTACCCAACATTATTTGTAACTTCAGTTTGAGCTAAAACCAATCCTTTAACAGAAATTCATCACAGGAAAACACATTACAGCTTCAAAAATTGTTGACCAAGGATCACACTCCCATTGCCCTACTCATGAACCTATTTCATCCCTACAGACTCAAACTCAATTTTATACTCTCCATTCATTTCCAGCTTTAAAATTACTAGATATCAAAACTTAACCAAAATTCAACACACACAAAAAACAATAAATCTAACAAAATCACCAGAAACTCTGACAAATCTCAGGAACACTCATCTTACACAACAAATTATACTTAACTTTCTTAGTATATTGCTCACTATACATTAGCAACTTCAAATACAGTTAAAAATTAAAACTTCACCAAAATTGATCATACAACAAACACAAAAATTGCCTCAAACTGCTAACTCTCCAATCATTACCAACTAATTCAGCTAAAAAATCAAAACTTTAAACAAAAATCATCACATAAATGTCCTCAAATTGCGAACTCTGCACATTCATTACCAACCAATTCAACTAAAAAAATCAAACTTCAACCAAAATTGATCACTAAAATACAAAATAACCCTAAAAATCACCTGAAATTGCGACAAAGCTCAGGAACACTCATCTTATGCAACAAATTGGACTTGGGCTGCTTAAGCTTAATACAAAAAACCGCAGGCGGATCACCCCCATCCTCCTCCATAATATCATCCTCCCTCTCCGCCGCAATCACCATCTCCTCCGCTGCCATCTCCACCGCCTCAGACTCCTCTTCTTCCGGCGGCGGCGCCTCTTCTTGTGAAGGAATAGGGCAGAGAGTGAGAGAAGAGACGCACGATTTTGAGTCTTCTTCAGCAGCTGAGTCGTCGTTTGAAGTCAATGGTGGAATTATTGGGGAATTATTATTATTGTTGTTGTTTTGATGAGGACTATTATTCATCTTTTTTACTAGTTAAAAAATAAAAATGTCAAAAAGTAACCAACTCAACAAACACTAAATTAAACACTAATTTATATAAATATCTATGAGAGAGAGAGAGAGATAGAGATTGAAGGAGACAGGAATGACTGTGTTGATTTGTCTGTGTTTGTTGAAAAAAGATTAAAAAAATTTGAGTGGTTGAGCTTGAGGGTTGAAGATGGGTAATTTACTGTAAAGTACAACTATACCCAACTTCAAAGGGCCAACTCGCCACTTTAGTCTTTACATTCAGAAAATGGCCAATAGCACCAAACATCACTAAATTTTGATAGAAAAATGTGAACATTCGATTAATTGCTAGTAAAATTGTGCTAAAAAGTCGTCACTCCATGTTTTAGAATGTTCTTTAACGAGGTATTAGCGTCTTTATCAATTTTTATATGATATTTTAAACTTTTGATTTTATTTTTTATATGATGTTTTACAATATTAATGTATTTTTTTTTGTAAATTATAGATAAATTATGAACACAGTGATATTACAAATAATGAATACAAAATTCATTACTAATAAACTTATATACAATGAGGGTGTTGAAAAAAAGTTTCAACTATTGAATCTCCACAATGGAGTGTGAAAAAGTGAATAAAATGATGTAAATTAATAGAGTGTTGAAAAGATTTAACATGTTGAAACATAGCCAAATGGAGCCCACATACATTACTCTTTGATTTTGATCACATTCTAATTATTTGATGTTAAATATTTCATATCAAATTATTTTCTTAAAAAAAACTCAACTATATCAATAATTCATCATTTTTTATAATCTACAAATAAAGATTTTTTTTACTTAATGTTACTAAAAAAATTAAAATTAATTAAGATAATAACAAGTTGGAAGAGTGTTAAATTTTATTAAACAAAATCATTATAAGGTGCAAAAGTTGAATGTGTGTTGAATGATTAAATGGAAGATAGAGAAGATGATGTGGAATGTTGGAAAATGAAAAAGAATGTGTTGAAAAATGAAAGTCGGATATCACTAGCCTATTGAGTCATCTGCAAT
The DNA here is from genome assembly GCA_003412495.2 of Echium plantagineum. NCBI lineage: Eukaryota > Viridiplantae > Streptophyta > Magnoliopsida > Boraginales > Boraginaceae > Echium > Echium plantagineum. The sequence continues at coordinate 13,286,523 of CM016562.1, forward strand.
TTCAATGTACTTCTTGATTACTTTTCTCATTAAAATTATCAACTAACCAATAATATAGACAATCGATTAATATTTTACATTCTATATGTAATTTTTAATTACTTTTACTATTTCTTAATCTATGTGAAATGTTAAAACATCATATAAAAAACGGAATTAGTAACCTTTTTGGGACAAGTTAAACGCGAAGAAACAAAAACGTCAATTAATTGAACTTGGAAAGAGTACATATCAAACATTATGCAAGATATTTTAAGAACTACAACTTTGAAAATGCAAACATTTTTCTAACAATATCACTAGCTGAATGTTATTCATCCATGACAAATTCTGTGGATTAATATATCAAGGGAAAAAAAGAAAGTACTCATCCTTCTCAAATTTTAAGACCCATTTGACTTTTTATGAATATTCATACATGATTTAAAAGGTAAATATCTCTAATTATACATAGATATAAATTATAAAAAATTAATATTTCAAAAATATATACTAAACGAATCTAACAAGATCTCATGTAAATATAATATTTCTTATCGACTTATAAGAATTTATGATCAAGATAGCCCTTAAAATTTAGGAAGGAGGGAACGAACGGGTAGAAGATTAAGGGCATAGTAAAGTGGCTAAGTGAAATATAGTAGTATCCAAATATTAAGAATAATCGGTTAGAGGTTACAAAATGGATCCCAAAAGAGCAGACTAGGGGTAAACTATAGTCGAACTTAAAAATGAAACAGATAAAAGTAGGATTTCACATCAAAGCAACATGTTGGTGATTATATTTTACATACACGAAAAAACTCCACAAACTCGACTGGTAATAAATGATAGCATTGGTACATTATAACAAATCCTGCAAGGTGAGATTATCATCAAGTAGTAGGCTGGTCTTTGGCTTCTGGTGCAGGTTGTTCATTAGATAGGGATGCAGATTCGGAGGAGGTGGAAACTTCAGCAGATGTCTCGGACGTTCCCTTGGGAACCACACCACTAGAGCTCGGTGCTGCAGCTTTTCCATCCTTAACAGCTTTTCCGTTCTTGGTATCTGATCCAGCTTTGGAGTCCTTGACCTCGGGAGGGGGTGGTATCATATGGGGTGGGGGAGTGTGCTTAAGCTTCAAAAGGATGTGTCGCATCCGAGAAAGATCGGTGGGTTTGCCAGGCTTTGGACCTTGAACAACGGTAATGGATGCCTTGTTATCTTTATCCTTCTTCTTTCCTTTCTTCTCAATGTTGGCGACTTCCTTCGGAACGAGCTCTGCTATGGCTTTCCAGTATTGCTTATCAGCTTCCTTATGGAATTTTTCTTGATTGGCCAAGTACGCCTATCAACAAACATGGATGAAAACATTGGAAAAATAGACGAAACAAAATTTTCAAACTGTACCTTCTCTTTTTCTCAACAACACAGTTTATAATTTTATATAACTATGCCTTCTCTTTTCTTAGAACATAAAATTTTGAAACTATACCTTCTCTTTTTCTCTGTTATCAGTCTTATTAGTCTCAATACTAAGCTTTCTTTTCTCATGAAAAGCTTTCTTATACTCCTCAGCTTCTTCAATAATTTGGTTGCGCAACTCCTTTTCCCTCTTCTCGTTCTCTTCAAGCCGGATAGCATTTTGCCTATAGCATCAGAAAAGAAGACACTTAACTACCAAATAGGGGCCTCTTACTTGGAGGTAACACAATCATTTGGTTCAGAATATAACTTATTTTCAGTCAGACTAAGGGATTCTGTTCAATGAAGACAAGGAACTACTATAAGAAGATCTCATTTAGCCTTATCATTTCTAACCTGGAGTTTCTTAGCAGGCTAATTGCACAGTCCAATGCAAAAAAAAAAAACCAGTTAGCCTTAACATTTTTGCTTACCAAAAATTTTAATATAAACTCAATAAACCAGAGTATGTTATCTTATTGGAAATTTTTCAAGCTGCGCGACCAATAATAGAAGTCAATTGTGTAATTAGAAAGCAAGAAATTTTGATCTCTAAGTTGTTGAGCTTATAGACAAAATAATGGGTATATACATCTGAACACCTGCGGATTACTCCCTCCATCTGTAAAATATCATCCAGGTTAAGCTTTGAATTTTGATGGTTAACTTCGTAATCTTTTAACTCATCATTTTGGTATATGTTGTATAATATTAGATGAAAATAATATCAAAATATAGACGTATATCATACTTTACAATTAACGTGATAGTTTAGATTGCAATCAAAGTTAGGTGTGTCAATTAAGGTTACAAAGTTAGTACTACTATTAAATAACGAATTGGAGGATCTTTTTAGGATGGAGGTATGTAATAGGAATTATAACTACTATCACCAAGCATTAGATCATCACCAAAGATTTATACTAATACTAAGATAATACTACAAATAATAAATATTTCAAATAAAGTAACAAGTAGTCATCGCAGATTAACCAAACAAGCAAACCTATAGCTAGCTCAATATCACTTAAACTAGTAGTTACTTTATATAAGAGTTAAACTACCACAATTGCCTTAGACCTCAAGACTACTGCAGGAAATCCATAAACACTAGCAAGCAGCATCCCAAAAAGATTGTCCAGTTTTGAGTATTGATTGCTGACTTTTTTAAATTTTGTAATGCAATTAGTCAATTAGCAATTAATCAATAAAGTTCAAATTCAGATCCAGTCAAAATCGGTCTACGCTAACCAACCAAATAATGAAAACTCTAGTAAGCTTAATTTCAATCATATCTACTCCAACTAACAAGAGGTTGAACAACCAAAAGAGCCCCAGATCCCGAGAAGTCTACTATGGAAATCCACCAAAACCAACATTTACTCCCCTAGTCAATAAAAAAATTACCAATATTTTGCGGTTCCTCATAAATTTTGACCATTGAAAACCAAAACAGGTGATCTTTTTGGGATACAACTAGTACCAACTCATCTCAGGAAGATTATCTATTTACTTCAATAATCGACTTTATAAATTTTGAGCACGAACATATATCAAAATACAGTACTTTCCAACCTCTTTAACAATTAACACGATAATTTTGATTTAAATCAAAGTTATGTGTGATAATCAAGTCAAACTGGACTACAAGTTTGGGAAATGAGTAAATAATAACACTCTGACCTTCTCCATTCACGAAGAGCAGATCCTTCTTCAACCATCTCCCCAGGAGGTGGCAAAACAGGTTCATCAGAGCTGAACAGCCCTTCGGTATCCTCCCCGAGATCATAGGGTTTACCGTTCCCGTTAGAAACCGCGCCAAACGGCGTCGTTTCGTTCGGATCAGATTCCGACACAAAGCCGTACGGATCGGGGGAGTGAGTTTCAGTTGGTTCGAACTCCGATGAAGTGAAGCCTCCGTTGCTGACGTCAGCAGCGGTGGTGAAGGCGGTGTAGGAGTCGGAGTAGCTGACGTCGCTGTACGGGATAGACGCGTCGCCGTCCATGCTGAAGGTGTCGAATGAGGCCATTATCTTTTTCTCTAGGGGTCTGTTTGCTGCTGGAAATATGGCTGTTGTCATATCAACTCGTGTCCATGTATTACTAATACATTCACTTTAATTCGGGCGGTTAACGAGTCGAGTTCGAACGGATATCAAGTTATCAAACCAAATAGATGATTTATCAAACAAAATTATACTCAAGTTTACCTTGATTGATCTTCGTGCAGGTACCTAGTCGTAGGGGTGTGCAGGTTTGGTTTAACCGGTTTTCGTCCAATTTTTAAACCGAACTGACAATGGCGGTTTTTCAAAAGTAAACACCGAAACCGACCTTTTCAATATCTAAACCATGCAGTTCGGTTTGACGGTTTGGTTTGGGTTCTTTTAAACGCCTAAATTATTAAATATGCAACATAAAAATATATTTGTAGCTTCACTAATTCGAATAAAAATATTACCTATTTAATACTTAAAAAGGTCACATATATTAATAACTAATTAAATATATTTATCATTAATAAAAATCATTGTACAATAAAAACATATTAATTATACTAGTGTATAACTACACATTGAATATTTTGTTACATAATCTTTACCATATAGATATGTTATAAATCAAAATTATGCACAAGAAAAATTAGAAAAGAAGTAGACAAGTAGTATTAGGGTATTATTATTAGGACTAAAAATGTATACTAGGAAAAAGTTTAGTGCGGCAGTTGTGAATTTGTGATGCTAATCTACAATGCCGACCAATATAATAATAAGCAGTAAACTATATATATTTATAACTAATTATTACTATATAATTATATTATATAATAATATAATGTGGATCGGTCATTCAGCGGACCAATATGCAGTGCAATCGTACTAGCTATTAGGTTAGCTTTTAATCTATATATTTATTTTATTTCAAATTAAATTATATTTAAATATATTTATTCAATGTCAGTTCGATTCGGATATTGCGACTTTTTAAAAATTAATACCAAAATCGAACTGATTAATGTATGATTTGAAATGCAAAACCAAAGCCGAATAAAAAATATTTAAAACCTCTCAAAATCGGTTCAGTTTGACTCGGCTTGGCAGGTCTCACGGTTTGATTGTATATCCCTACCTAGTTGAGTATTTGGATTGAGTACTAAGTGAATATCAGTTTATTCATTATATTAAAAATATTAGTGAAAACTACCAAAATTTAAGGCCTTAGTTTGTTAAATTGTAGGGGTGTGTATAAACTCCGAAACCGAGCCGAACCGACCCAAATCAAACCAAACCGAAAATAACCAAAATTTTAACCAATCTGAATCTAACTGATTAAAACCGAATCGAACTGATGCCTAACTTAAAAAAAGTTTAGTAAAAGATAATTGTCGAGATGATTTAAGTGTTTTCATTATTAGTATAATCTAATAAGAGATGTGTAAATCTTTCTAATGGTAGTAACAATATTGAACTTACATGATATATGATTGGAACTTAATTTTTGTAGAGCTCAGTAGGCATTATGTGTCAATAACTTGTCATTGTTAGTAGTATGAGGTCTTTCACACGTCATAATAAGTGCCCGTTGAACAATTTTATTGTTCGTAGTGATTACTTATTTAAAGTCAAGTTCGTACGTATAATATGTTTGACAATGATATACTTGCTGGGAATGAATTCGAAATGCATTAGGGACCATGATGGTTTTACTACGGCCCGCTCATATTTTATATGTTAGTAAAATTCTAGTCGATATTTTATTAACAAATGACTAACGTTATTTCGATCCTAGAAGGTCACACACATACAATGCGTTTGGTTTTCAATACGATTGAAACTTCCGGGGTTTAAGTGTAATCGTCAAAGAATGAAGGGGAGGAAATTCCAAAGTGGGATTTCCAACCCCATAGTCGACCAAAATGAATGACCAAAATGAATGAGAAAAGTCATTTTGACTTTTGAATTCAAACACACTTATTATTGTAATAAGTGTGGTTGAATTGGTGGGGAGGTTACACTTTGTTTTAATGTGATTAAACACAAATGATGGTAAACTCTTTTTCTATTCAACATAGTATTAAGTGGTGAATAATTGAGAAGGAGGTTATGTTTTGTGTTGATTCTATATAAACACCCTTTGGTGACAAAACATAACAACAATCTTCTCATTATCATCTTTTCACTTGTAAGACAATTGAAAAGAAAAATACTCTCTTCTCCTACCTCACTTGGCCGATAACACCAAGAGAAATAGTTTTCTTGTTTATTCTTTGTCTAAACACTCTCTAGCTCTAGTTGCTTCGAAAGAAGGAATCAACATTGCATTGGTGTGGACTAACCAGAGAGAGGAACGATTGTTGCTCTTCCGCTGTGCAATTCCGATCACGCTACAAAGGTATACTCGAAACTCTAGTTAAATGTGATTTTAGAACTATGTATTTGATTCTTTATATGATTTTGCATAATTTTAATATGCAAAACTTGTATAAAAACCCAACAGTCATAATTAATTTTAAAAGAGTTTATTGAACTTATATGAGTAAGATATAATATTGGAACTTAATTTTGGGAAATCATAATATCATTAAATTGAAACTTGGGCCAAAAAATAATCATATTAACAAAAAATGATAGACCCAAAAATAGCCCAAAATCGAGAATGAAATTAAACGGATCACAACCGAATCGTTTTAGGTTCTTTCTTCCAAAGAACCCACGAAATAGATTGGTTTAAATTTTAGCTCAAAATCGAGCCAAATCGTGCCGTGCACACCTTTAATAAAAGTATATACCCCTCCGTCCCTAAATGATTAGTACATTTTGACTTTTCATGATCAACAAAACACGATTTTAAATATAAATATCTCTTATTCTACATATGAAAAAATTATAAAAAGTTGATAGTTGAAAAATATATATTGTGACGAATCTAACAAGATATCATATGACTTGTTATGAATATAACTATGAAGAACGACAAATAAAGAATAGAAGACAAGAGGAAGATATATTATTGTTTATGAATTGTGTCTAATACAATAGAATAGAAACATGTTTATAGGCTCACAATACATAAACACAAAGGTAATAATCGTGGACAGAATCAATCGTAATTAATGTCTTCCTCTATTGTTGTGGTTGGTCTCCAAGACATCCATATTTCAATAACACTCCCCCTTGGATGTCTAATAATTATGAACGTGCCTCGTTAAAACCTTATTAGGAAAAACCTTAATCATAGTGAAGGAAAAATAGTGCATTATCCTTAATATACGCATATAATATTGCCTCATTAAAACCTTGATATATGCTCTGCTAACTATATTTTTATCTCATATGACTATTGAAATAATTATCTTTATTATATACGAATACAACAATGATCATATGTTGCCGAAATTGTTATATTTCATATTTTTCTCTTGTATGCCAACTATGTTAATCACTTTCCATATTCTCTTTATTTCAAAACTAACATAAATGTTTTGATAGCATTATATTTTCTGAAAAATTACTTGTACTGGATCCTAGATGCTTGAGATCCATTTGGATGCAAATGGTTTAGTAGATACCATAAAAGATGGTAATGAAACCTCTAATAACGATAAGGCAAATGCCATGATCTTCCTTCGTCGCCACCTGAACTAAACCTCGAAAAATAAGTATCTTATTGTAAATGATCCTCTTGAACTTTGGAAATCTCTAAAAGAGAGATATGACCACACAAAAACTGTCATTCTCCTAAAAGCTCGATATGCCTGGACGCATTTGAGACTCCAAGATTTTAAAAGTGTTAGTGAATATAATTCAGCACTTTTTAAAATCACTTCACAATTGAAGTTATGTGGAAAAAAATGTCACTGATAATGATATGTTAGAAAAAATATTTTCTAGCTTTTCACACTAGTAATGTGCTCCTACAACAGCAATATCGTCATAAAGGTTTTGAAAATACTCAAAACTAGTCACTTGTCTACTACTAGTTGAACAAAACAATAAACTATTGTTGAGAAATCATGAGTCTCGTCCAACTGAACCCAATCCATTCTCTGAAGTGAATGTGACAACTCACCACAGTCGTAATAATGCCATTATTTTGTTCAGCTAGTAGTAGACAATTTTAGGGAATGGATTGGATCCAGTTGGACGAGACTCATGATTTTTCAACTATAGTTCATTGTGTTGTTCAACTAGTAGTAGACAAGTGACTAGTTCTGAGTGTTTTTCAAAACCTTTATGACGATTGTGCTGCTGTAGGAGCACATTACTAGCGTGAAAGCTAGAAAATATTTTCTCTAACATATCATTATCAGTGATATTTTTCTCCACATAACTTCAATTGTGAAGTGATTTTAAAAAGTGCTGAATTGTATTCACTAACACTTTTAAAATCTTGGAGTTTCAAATGCATCTAAGACATATCGAGCTTTTGGGAGAATGACAGTTTTTGTGTGGTCATATCTCTTTTAGAGATTTCCAAAGTTCAAGAGGATCCTTTACAGTAAGGTACTCATTTTTCAATCCTTCGTTCGGGTGGCGACGAAGGAAGATCATGGTCTTTGCTTTATCCTTATTAGAGGTTTCATTACCATCTTTTATGGTATCTCCTAAACTATTTGCATCCAAATGGATTTCAGCATCTAGCATCTAAGACAAGTAATTTTTTTCAGAAATATCAAGTGTCACAAATTTAAGTGATCCGAGCTTCGACATTATAGTGCTATCAAAATATTTATATTAGTTTTGAAATAAAAAGAATATCGAAAGTGGTTAACATAGTTAGCATGTAAAAAACTACATAAACTATAGGCATATTCCAAACCCTCCTTCTCACTTTAGATGGTGTAGGGTTTTTTAGGAGTGGATTCAGTGACCTCTAAAGTTATGTAGATCATATATTTATACTAGTCTAGCCATTATAGAATAGTTAATTGAGATATGGTTATAGTATGAAGTGGTTACCTAAATTAGGGAGAGAATAATTAGTTACCTTGATCAATTGATAACTTACCAATTAAATGGATCATAATATTTATTTTCCAAATCAGCCGAATAAATATTAATATAATATTTTATTGACTTGGAAAAAATCTTAGCATACGAAAGAAAAAAAATGAATATAACAATTTGGGCAACATATGATCATTATTATATTCCTATATAATAAAGATAATTATTTCAAAAATTGAGATAAGAATATGATTGTCAGAACATATATCAAATGTATTGGTACGTAGTTACATACATGCAAAATATATACAGAATATATATCATATTTACGAGGGAACAATTTATGAAATATGCAATATAATCGGTACGTATTTAAACTGTGATCTAATTATTAATGTACCGATAAATCTTCAAAATTTTAGTTATTTTGATGAGCGTCTTCTGGACCGATTATAATAATTCTTTTTTTTTTGTAAATTAGCGATGAGGTGAGTATCGAACCCAGAACCTTCTGGTCACTGGCAAGAGCCTTTTCTTTCCACTAGGCTATTCGATTAACTCGGACCGATTATAATAATTTAAACATTGTTATATAACTTATTATAAATGTAATATATGAATAGAAGGAACATATAAGTATAATAAAATATGAGTAAGTCGTTACAGTAACATATATAAATTAAATAATACAATTAATTGACATTGTTATAGAGAAATAATTATATCTAAACGACGTATGGACAAATATAAATTAAATTGTCTTCAAAACAAATATAAATTTGTTTATAGGACAAATATAAATTGTCATCTTGAGTCTTGACAACTATAATGTAGTTTTTATTACAACATACAAATTGTCTTCTGGATAATTATAATATTACAATATACTACTTATCAATTATTTTCTGGACAAATAAATTATCTTCCCAATATATTTATCTCGAATTAATATATACGATGTATATAATTTATGTTTCACATATTATAAAATTGACAACATGTAAGTAAATGTGACAATATATGTATGCCATATAAATTGAAAACGTATGCTTAAAGTTGAACATATATAAATTGAGAACATATTATGCGTAAACTTGATAAGAATATGTACGAACTTTAATACTGTAATAATATTAAATAGATTTAAGGTCAAATAGTACCTGACTGGTTTACTCGTGTCGATAACGTGTTTTGAATATAACTATGAAGAATGATAAATATAAAATTGAAAATAAGACGAAAATATTTTATTGCTTATAAATTTTGTCTAATACAATAGAATAGACAAATGTAATAATTGTGGACCGAATCAATCGTAATTAATGTCTTCCTCTATTGTTGTGCTTGGTCTTCAAGACATCCATATTTTCATAATTATTTCTTATTGTTTAATGAGAATTATTGATCAATTTTTTAAAGTTTGACCATGTAAAATCAAAATGTACCAATCATTTAGGGACGGGGGAGTATTATGTTTTTATTAAGTCGGTTATTTTGAGCTCGGTCCGAACTTTGTGGCTCTAATACAAATACATCCAATTTTCCGTGGCTCACTTACCACCCCCTTCAAATCTCTTGAGTTGAGCCGTCGCTCTTCACTACCACCCCCTTCAAATCCACACCACAAAAAAAAGCTTCCGTGAAAACCAAACACAGCATGACGGTTGAGATAGCAAACGCCGTCGTTTCCGAGACCCTCGCCTTATCCAATGGCGACTCCAACACCCAAAACCCTAAGAAATCGCGAGAGAGCGATCGACGTAGAAGGCGTCGCAAGCAGAAGAAGAATAAATCTGCATCTGAAGATACCGATTCAACACTAGTGAAGAATAGTAATGGAGCGGCGGAGGAAAATATTGTTCCTTTGCAAAAGGTAATCATCGTTACCTCTGTCCCAAAATATTGTCCAGTTTGATTGTCATTAATTATCTCATCAATGTGAATTTGCGGGTATAATCATTTGATTGTTTTTTGTCTTCTTTTTGGAATCAAAGAGACTAAATGAGAAGCCTACTTTTTAATTTGATAAATGGGAGGCTTTGATATGTGCGATTAGGGTTTTGTCCGCCATCCTTAGAGCAATGCATATGCTTCTGATTTGAAGCTTTTGGGTAGTGGATTTAGTCCAATTCAAAATTATGGTTTGAGCTAATTGACACTCATACGATTGCCATAGTTATCATGTTAACATTAATATATACTGAAAACAAGCATTTGATATATTATTCACAAAATTATATTAGTAATAAGACACAAAAAATAATTGTGTTCAAATTTAAAACGTCAATAATCAAAAGTCAAAATTGGACAATGTTTTGGGATTAGAGCAAATAGTAGGAGTACAGGACAGTTCAATATAAAATTGTCAACTAATTTTATAAAGACATCAGCTGATAGACCCTACTCACGTTATCTCTGCTTTTCATGGAAACCATAATGTGAAAGACATCTTCTGAATTTTTAATTGACATACTTCGCGTTTTCTCAACTTAGCGGAACTTAGAAGCCCAATACTCTACCATCAAGTTAGCAACCAACAACAAGTAATGTGTACATGTAATCAGATCAAATGAAGTAGTAAAAAATATAGATTAACACAAATGAAATAGCCCCATGTCCTTTTTTTCTATATTATGTATTATGTGACCATAAACCAGCAAGTAAGTAACAGAACTAAAATGGCCGGGTGTCAAAGTCGTTAAATAGTAAGTTAGCAATTCCTGGACTAATTAATCTAACTTAATCTGTTGGGTTATTGGCGAGCATTTTACTGGGGGTTTCTGGTTACAAGTAATGTATTCATTAAATTTTAGTCCACTTAAAGGTTCTTTTATCCTTTTGCATACCACATATATCATGGTATAGTTTGCTACATGCAGATCAAGTGTGCTATTATAAGTACTTGCCAATTATGATTATGTGGTTCCTCTTTTGTACTGATTGTTAATATCTGATCTTGTGTAATATATTAATGTAACTTTATTTTGCATGTTCTTTCAGTGGGGTGCCCTTGTAAGGAGCTATTTTGTTTTTAACTAATTGACTGAGGATACTTCTAAGCTATTTGATCAGTATAAAACTTGCACACTTTCGGTTGATTTGATGTTAGTTAGAGCCTTCTCATTGCAGAACATGACCATTTTTTGCATATGTTCATTGCCTCCGAAATAATAGATGTATGCAAATTTTGTTAGCAATAAAAATAATCCGGAGGGTATGAAAAGACCCAGAATTTTGCATTGCAATCTGATTGACAGCTAGTTGGAATTTCAAAATTGTAGTGTTGGCATCTTCCATTGACGTTATGATACTGCATTTTGTTACCTCGAGAAGGTGATATTATACTGCTGGTGAAGCTTTTCTTTGTATGTTGTAAACTACTGATTGTTCACTAACATGTTAGCCGAGGAGTCTGGCACCAGCACATTTACTGTATTTTCATATCTTCTCATTACATTTATTATTTTGAAGTGTGCTTGTCAAACTCTAAGTCACTAATATCGTCATATATTCTTTAACTATAGGGTCTGGAACAAGTTGAAGTTGAGTATATTCCTGAAAAGGCCGAGCTGGACGGTGATCTGGATGATGAGTTCAGAAAAATCTTTGAGAAGTTCAGTTTCAAAGAGCCAACTGATTTGAAGGTAAAAGTAGTTCAACTTAAATGCGTCCATTTCAATATTTATTATGTTCATTTGATTGCTTGAACATACAAATCTGATGCATTATTGTAAGACCATGACATGCATTGTGAATTTGCATTTTGAATTAATATGATAATATTATGTTCAGTAAAGATGATGGTTTTGGGTACCAAATTTATCATTTTTTGCAATTGCACATCTAGTTCAACACCCATAGTAACAGTTATTGTGTTCGCCTCGTCAAAGTTCTTGATTCTTGTATAGTACTTTTTTCACCAACCATTTGATGCAAAAATTCAGGAGAGTGATGCAAAAGATGAAGATCTGAAGGATGTTGCAAAAAAGCAAGTTGACTCAGATGATGAAGGAGAAGAACAGGATGTCCAAGCAAAGGACAAAGGTGCCTCTAATAAGAAGAAAAAGGTATCTAACATTTGGCAGTTTTGTGTTTCATTGCATAATTGTCTCGTGATGACATCAGCTAAACTTAGAAACTGTAATTTTTTTTTCTTTTAGCGAGAGCGCCGAATGAAGATTGGTGATCTGAAGCAGATATCCTCAAGGCCTGATGTGGTTGAGGTATGCTGTCCTCTTGACTGTTTTGCATTTGTACTTCTGTAGTCCTTTTTAACCATGCAAGATGTGCTTTTTCGGTAAGCTATTGTTCTGATTTTATTTAGGTGTTCACCAATGTGTCAGTTTACCTGCCATGGAAGGTCATTGATCTTGATAGTTAGGTTTTCTGTTGATACCATGGTTAAATGGGGGTTGGAGGTATAACTTTTAATGGATATTTATGTTTTGACAAGCTTTTCTTCTTAGTTTTTTGAGGGGTTTACCATTGTATTAGAGGCAGCACCATTACCTATTTGGTATGTTTCTTATTGATATTGCAATTTATAGCTGGAGCTGGCTGTAGTTTGGCTTTTATGTTTATGCATAGTTAAGTTGGAGGATGCAGGGTATATGTCTGTTAATGAATGTTTATGTTGACACCATTTAGCAATCTGAAACTATTTCCAATTGAAACATTTGCATTTTCTAATGAATACAAGTATTGTATGTGGAACTCGGGATCATATATCTTATTAAGCTAGTGACAGTAAGTGTTTAGTTTTTCAATTTAACTAAGTCATGATCGACATTTTGTTTTTATTTCATGCACTTGTTATACGTTGCTGCATATGTATTGTGTGTGCTAGCTCTAATTGCAAGGATAATATATTTATAAACTCTTCCCAGTATAGATAAGGACAAGCATTATAGAGTTACTCCATACGGCTTCTTGCGCTTTTGTTAAGTTCAGGGGTGCGCCCAATTTTTTCCCACTATTATTAGCTTTATTCTTTATTTCAGGTTTGGGATGCTACTTCTGCTGATCCTAAGCTGTTAGTTTATCTCAAATCTTATAGAAACACTGTTCCAGTCCCCAGACATTGGAGTCAGAAAAGAAAATTTTTACAGGTTAGTTGCGAGCCTTTCTCTCTCTCTCTCTCTCTTTTCGTAAGTGAGTAAGTATTGACATTCAAGATTATTATGTACCCTCATCTTGGTGGAAGTGCATCTCGTCATACTAGACTGTACAAAATTATTAATTAAATTATATGGAATAAAGCTAAATGGCTAGTGAAGAAGGTATGGAAGCCAAAGTCGATGAGGTGTCTTATACCTATATATCTGGTTCTTGCAGGGGAACGACTTCGACACCTGAGGCGCCTGGACATGTAAATCGGCAGGGGGAAACCTTGCATGATTTTACTTTTAACATTGTGTCGTGTTGGTTGGGTATAGACAATTCTTAGGACATGTTAGTAGCTTAAACACATATTTTTATAAATCATGATATATAGATCAGAACCTTGTATATGGTTTAGTATTCATGTTTCGCCACTGTCTGTTCGTTCATTTTATGTTAACTCTTGGTGTCTAAGAAGCCTTAATGACACTATGTTATTCCTGTAGTTTTTATTCATTCTGTCCTTTTCAGCTCATCACATTTGCTTTTGTTTTGCAGGGAAAGCGTGGTATAGAGAAACAACCATTCCAACTTCCTGATTTTATTGCCGCAACAGGAATCGAAAAAATTAGGCAGGTGTGTATATTTAAGACTTCCCTGTCCTGATAAAATTTGTGCATTCAGCATATATACACGATCTTATAGTATTTTACACCTCCACCACCTTCTATCTCCAGAAAATATAACTTCAGTTTTGCTGCCTGTTTCTTGTAGATTAAAATGAAAATATAAACCTGCAAGTTCTCTGAGTGATATCAAACAACTGTTAAAATAGCCGTTTGCCTCTATTGACCTGCAAACAAGTTTGTGTAGAGGATTAGTACTCATTCTCCTTCAAGTTGCTTAGTTTTTTAACTTAAAGAGGTCAAATTGCCTCTATTTTGATTTGCCACTTTTTGCTGGCCTGACTCTTTGTTCTTGTCTGCATCACACCATCACCACATCAGTTTTGTCTTGTCGTGAGTTAATTAATACCTGGTTCTTTTTGGACAGGCATACATTGAAAAGGAGGACAGCAAGAAGCTCAAGCAAAAGCAACGAGAAAGGATGCAGCCTAAAATGGGGAAGATGGATATTGATTATCAGGTAACACCCTTTTGACGTTTTTTTTGATTTTGTAATTACTTTCATGTGCATAACGAGCATGTCATTTTTAAGTTATGCTGATTCCACTCCCTATTTACATTTGCACTGAAAGTTGCCTCTGATTTTTATGTAGGTTCTCCATGATGCATTTTTCAAATACCAAACTAAGCCAAAATTAACATCGCATGGAGACTTGTATTATGAAGGAAAGGAGTTTGAGGTATGTTTCATCTGTTAACATCGAGCTCAACTTTCTTAAAGAGATGTTTGCATCACTGTAGTGTGTAAATGGGAGCATGAAGGAGTTCTGATATGGCCTCTTATTCTGTTGTCGAAGTAATTGTATTATTCTGCAATCGTAGTATTTGCCTATATATTTGGCATTGTCCAATTCATAATAACATTTACACATATCTGATCTTTATGCAGGTAAAGTTGAGGGAAATGAAACCTGGAAGTTTATCACACGAACTAAAAGAGGCTCTTGGTATGCCAGAAGGTGCTCCTCCTCCTTGGCTAATCAACATGCAGGTTTGGTCTATTTTAGCAAGTATATGACTTAAACTTCATTGACTTCGAATTTCTAATGTGATCTTTATCATTTTTAGAGATATGGTCCCCCACCTTCCTATCCTCACCTAAAGATTCCAGGCCTGAATGCGCCTATTCCTCCTGGGGCCAAGTTTGGCTATCAACCTTTGGGTTGGGGAAAACCACCAGTGGATGAGGTTTGGTTTTAGTTCCCTCCCCGTCTGTATACATATTTGTTTAATGTCTACGTATGTGGTAGCAATTTAACCTTCCCTTACTTCTCTATAGTATGGACGCCCACTATATGGTGATGTTTTTGGTGTTGTGCAACAAGACGAACCAAGTTATGAGGTGCGCATGATACTTTTCTGTATTAGTTTTTTTGTTTTTCTAAGAAAATTGCAGCATGTCAATACATTTTTGTGCTTGTGCTTCAATTGTTTGATTAGGTGAATAGTGTTTGACCCAGATTCTCTTTTTCTATGGTTAATAATGCAGGAGGAACCAATTGATAAATCCAAACACTGGGGTGATTTGGAGGAGGAGGAGGAGGAGGAAGAGGAAGAGGAAGAAGAGGAAGAGCTTGAGGAAGAGGAGATGGAGGACGGTATTCAGTCTGTTGACAGCTTGTCAAGGTATTGTTATGACTAAAATCAAGCCAAGCCTTATATCCCACTAAGTGTGCTCATCTATTTGAATACTACGACGCCTCCATTCAGTTCTATGTTGAGATCCTAGTAAATACTAATTGCATAAAAAATATGGTTAACTTATTGAGTACTGGTTCTGCATATCAGTTGTGAGAACATTCAGCAGTGGGTTCTACTTTTCATGCATATGCAGTCTGTTCTTGCGAGAACAGGTGCAGACCTTCATCTGGATCATTTTGTCAGATACAAACTGTTTTTTTCGTCATTCTTGTTAAGCATGAGATTGGCGTTGAGATCTGGTCATGGGCTAGTTTCAACTATGCAAATAACGTGATACTATTTGTATGAAATACACTTGGCTGATGATTCTTGTCAACTAATGTTTTCTGTACCACATTTCAAATAATTTGAAATAGGGATTTTCTGATTTGTATTTTGTTTCCTGTACTCATTATGAATTCAAATCTCTCCTTCTTGCAGCACTCCCACGGGGGTGGAGACTCCAGATGTTATCGATCTACGTAAGCAACAAAGGAAGGATCCTGAGAAACCGCTTTACCAAGTAAGTAGCATATGGGGGATACTCACTTAATAACTTCTTCTTTTGCTTGCTAAGTATGTCCTTATGTCGGTAGGTTCTTGAAGAAAAAGAAGAAAAGATAGCTCCAGGAACTTTGCTGGGAACAACCCACACGTGAGTGGTTGATTTTGCTTCAGCTGTCAGTTCTTTCTTTTTCCATAATAAACATAAAATATTTTAATATCCGCCATCTTACAGGTATGTGATTAATACTGGCGCGCAAGACAAGTCTGCTGCTAAAAGGGTAAAAGCGATCTTCACATCTTTTTTGTCATCTTGCACCTTATTGATTTATATAATGATTTATGTGACTTACGATGTAGAGCATGAACAATCAACTCTTTTCTTGTTTGGTATGATCTATGTTAGATCTTTGGTAATAAAGTCACATTTCTGTTCCTTAATGTTACTCCAATAACATTTTAAGAACTACCTTACTTGCATACAATATATCAGTCCCCTATTTTACATGTCTCAATTTAAGTTTATTAAATTTACATCTCTAAATCCCCATAACGGCTTACTACTTATTATTTTTAAATAACACTTACCTATTATGCTGCTACCTCGGACGTATTCCCTGAAATTTAAGATAAAACCGATTTATTCCTTGAAATTTAGATAAAACCGACGTAATCCTTGAAAGTTAGATAAACCTTTAAGCTACTGCCTAAAATTTCATGGGTTACTTTTCTTATGACTGAATGAGTGATTCAAGAGAAGGGAGAGAAATATTACTAAAATAGGTTTGCTTTCTTCATTTGGGGTAGTAACTTAGAGAAAGTATAAAGATGTACGATCTTTTTAAGATTTAGCACATTTGTGTTTGAGTTAGCTTGCTGCAGTTTTTTTTCTTTATTAATTCAGATGTAAATGTTATCTGATATTAATCGTATTTAAAGCTTTAATAACTTTATATTTCTAATTTAAAATGTTTCTTCGACGGATGCTTATGCTGTCTGTGGTGTTTCAGGTTGACTTGCTTAGAGGTCAAAAATCAGACAGGGTTGATGTCACGTTAGCACCAGAGGAGTTGGAACTAATGGATAATGTTTTGCCAGCCAAGTAAGTGCACAATCAGCTCTTAAACTATTAACATAATCCAATACTTTGGTCCTTTTACAAGTCACTTGATGGCCACTTCATAGTTTAAGAATTGTTCTTCTGGGTTTAATAGATATGAAGAAGCTAGGGAGGAAGAGAAAATGCGAAGCAAACGTGAAGATTTTAGCGACATGGTTGCAGATGTGGGTTACAATTTCCCTTTCCTATCTTATGACCAGGAGATAATCCTGGGCCTGAAGAATAATTTATTTTTTCTTTTTGCATTTTATTTTCTGATGATTTTAGCTGTTCCACATGTTTCGCTAAATTTACAATGCCATCAAAGGAAAGAGAGCGACTTGTACCCTCGTTATGACTTATGACTAACTCGTACAACGGATTAGCAATCCTTTTCTTTAAAAATCTCTCCCCTCTATCTGTTGTATTAATAATTTCGGGGAAGTGTTTTCACTCTTTCGAGTTATCATAAATTTCCTTGGTTATCTTTGCAGAATGAGAATAAAAGAAAGAGAAAGATGCAAGACAAGGATAGCAAATCAAAGAAGAAGAAGGATTTCAAGTTTTAGATTGCAGACCACGCCCTTGTAAGAGTATTCGGCTGATGATTGCATATCTAACAGTACTTTTGTTGGTTATACATTGTTTTTATGTGTAATCTGAAATAACTGTATTAGAGAAGCATCAAGATGATGATGTAGATTTTTCTAGTATGGAGTATTATGTAATGATAAGCTTTAACTTGTTGAATTATTCGCTTGGAAGCATTTGCACTTGCATTTACTCTTTCTGCATGTCAAATAGGTCATAAAGATAATTTGACTGTTGGGTTGCAATTTGATGGTCGCATCCAAGTGGATTTAGGTTACTATACTTATTTTTTGACAATGGGTTAGTGGTTTATAAGAATTTATGATCAAAATTCTTGAAAGTTTAATTCAAAGAATTTATGTATTGGATTAAGTGGGATACTACTTGATAGTTGGATTAAGTGGATTTAGTTATTTACTGGATTTGTTTTTTTGGGGGGTCATAATTTGGTTAGTGTATGTCGTCTTGAAAATCTCTATTGGAGTATGAAAACAAGTGTGGTTGTATATGAAGAAAGAAATATAATCGTGTTTCTTAAAATAGACTATTCTCTTGTATAAATACTGGGTTTATTTAATAAGCCATTAACAAAACCAAATTTGAGTAAGATTGTTTTACTGGTAATGGTTAGTGACATAAACCATCATTCATATGGATTGTTAATACTTTTTGTTTAGAGTTAGCATGTAAGTACAACTCATTTTCTCTACCCCCACATCATCGACCTGCAGCCCCTCCCCCGGCCTACCAATCTTCTCTACCCACCACCACTGAGCCGTCGCCGATCTTCTCCATTGAACAAATTAACTCTAAAGCCTTGTCCGATTGGCCAGAAACAGCATAACCAGAAATCAAATTAGTTCAACAATAATTCACTTTCTTGTCAGGCATTTCATCAAATAGCTTACGAGCCACCCCAAGTCTTTCAAACCTTTAACATACACAAACAGCAAACCATTGCAAACATATACATCATCTATAATGCCCAATTTCACAAGGTGGGGTTGTATATGATTAGCACAAATTAGATTATTAGCACCTTTTGCACATGCTTTAAGAAGAAAAGAAAAAGTTAAATCATTAGGTGAAAAAATGGATTTTTTTCAAATTCTTGAAAATGGAGAAGGCATCCTCATAGGAGCCTTGTTCAGACTAAACTCTGATATATGAAGTTTGAGTAGAGGAGCTCGGTGAGGGCTCGGTGGTAGCGGTGGGTGGAGAAGATGGGTGCGTGTGTGTCGGGGGGGGGGGGGGGGTTGCAGGTCGGTGGTGTGGGGTGGAGAAAATGTAAGCCATTGATCGGTATTACTATTACTTTTCCTCATTAGACAAATAATGCCAAGAAGTAAGACCATTTTCACTAGCCACCATATGGCATGCCCTGGTTGGCTGGCAGATGGATAAATGAAAACATGTCCTCCCTTGGGATGGAATTATCACCTCAAATACTCCTATTCAAAAGTTAATTTAAGATGAATCCCAAGTAGCTAGCATCAAGAGAGAAAATGGTTGATGCAGTTGTTAAAATTGCACTAGAACAACTAATCTTGGCTACCACTGAATGGATAAAATATGAGATATATCTTATCAAAGGCGTAGACAATGAGCTCAAAAACATGTTGAGCAAAATGAAATCAATTCAGAAGGTGTTGGACAAAGCACAAAACAGGTGCGTGAAAGACGAGATCGTCAAACGATGGTTGGAAGAGCTTCAAGAGATATCGTACAACATGGATGATATCGCAGATGAATGGAACACGAGGGCTCTGATACAACAAGCGAAAGACATTGAGGAGAATAATGCATCAACTAAGATAAGTTGTTCCTCTTCCTCATCCAAGTTTACTTGTTTTCCCTACAAGTCTTTTAACTGTTTTAGTCCTATGAAAAATCTTGGTTGGCGACATGAAATAGCTTCTAAAATCAGAGATATAAATGAAAAAATGAACTTGATTTTCTTAGAGATTGAAAACCTTGATTTGCTTCAAAAAGTTCTGGAAACTAATAATGTTACAACCGAGACCAGAGATGATACTATTGATCGAACGACAACTTCATCAATCAATGAGTCACAAATCCATGGAAGAGATAATGACCAAAAGATCCTTTTGCGCAAGGTATTATTGAAAGACAACAACATGCTAGTGATACCCATAGTGGGAGCTGGAGGTCTTGGAAAAACGACTCTCGCGCAACTTGTCTATAATAATGAGGAAATTAGAAGTAGATTTGACGAGAGGATATGGGTTTGTGTCTCTTCCCCATTTGATGAGGTTAAGGTTGCTCGAGGTATCTTGGAAGGTATGAAAGTAGGTCATCAGGGAATGACTCATCTGCAAACCTTACATGAATCAATCAAAGATTCAGTGTGTGGGAAAAAATTCCTCCTTGTTCTCGATGATGTGTGGGAGGAAAATCCAGCAAAGTGGGAACGACTACGAATGTGTCTCGAGTGTGGTGCACCTGAAAGCAGAATCATGGTGACAACTCGGAGTGAAGAAGTTGCAAAGAAAATGAGTTCGAAGACCACTGACATATTCAAACCTCCCTTCATTTCTACTTTAGATTGCTGGTTGTTGATGTGTGAGGCTGCTTTTCAAGGAAAAGGCGACGAGGATATTGCTCAATTAGAAGATATTGGGATAAGAATTGCCGACAAGTGTAAAGGACTTCCTCTGGCTGCAAAGGTATTAGGTAGCCTTCTATGGTCGAAAGATAGTCGTGAAGAATGGGAACAAGTATTAAATAGTGAAATTTGGTCTTTGGAGAATATAAAAATGGAGCTTTTCCCACATATATTCTTAAGCTATAAAGAACTGTCTTCACCTATGAAGCATTTCTTTTCCTTTTGCGCCCTTTTCCCCAAAGACTATCAATTTCTAGATGAATATCTTATTTCTTATTGGATGGCCCAAATTCCTCTTTATTCGAGGATCTTGGAAGAAGATATGATGTTAACAGGTAAACAATACATTAAGATTCTAAAATCGCGTGCATTTTTGGAAGGCGGAAGTTATTTGGACAGTCATTCGTTTAAGATGCACGATATAATGCATGACTTTGCATTGTATCTCTCTGGTCACGAGTTCCTTTCCCTTACAGAGGTTAATAACAACGATAACAAAGAGGCGCAACCATATGTAGATATGAAGATACGTCACTTGTTTGTTAGTGGGAAAATCAACCCGACTGCATTTTGTGATGTTAGGAAACTTCGTAGTTGTCATGCTTTCGGTCTTAAACAAGATGTTGCATTGGATCTTTTGAAACAACTCAAGTTTGTTAGGACTTTGAATTTGCAGCGTTGTTCTATAAAAGAAGTACCAGAAAGCATTGGACAGTTAATACATCTAAGGACACTTGAATTAAGTTGCAATTATGAACTATGTTGTCTACCTGAAGCCACAGGAGAACTGTATAATTTGCAATATATTTGGCTTGATGGCGTTCCTAGTAGCCCATCACTTTTACCTAAATCGTTGAGTAAACTAATCAACCTTCAAAGATTGGACAACTTCGCAGTAGAGATGGGGACATCCTGTTTGGCTACCTTGCGGAATCTTAACAAGCTTGGGGGAACAATGTGTATTGAATTTACTAGCGATTATGCTGATGAAACTGACGCTGGAGATGCCAAACTTAGTAGTAAGAAGCACATCACACAGGTGAATTTTGATTTCCATTATTTTAAAGTAACAAATGGTGTGTTAGAAGCTCTCGAACCTCCTCCAGGTGTTCAAATTTTGAGTATAAGGGGTTTCAATGGTGAAACATTTCTACCCAACTGGATAACTTCTCTTAGCTACCTCAAAGAACTGGTTCTCAGTTATGCTCCAAATGCTGTGTCAATACCTCCGTTAGGGAAATTGCCATCTCTTGAAAAGCTCCGATTACTGCGGTTCCCAGTTTTGAAATTCATTGGTCAAGAATTCCTTGGGATATCAGACAACACCACCAAAAAACATGTGTTTGTTGCTTTTCCCAAATTGCTGATATTGAGACTAGACTACTGCCATGGGTTAGAAGAGTGGGAGGACATTGAAGCACATGCTGAAGATACCATAACAGTGATGCCAAAACTCAAAGATCTTTATATTGATTGCCCGAAACTTAAACAATTGCCACATCGTCTCATCAGTAAAGCAACTAGTTTGGAGAAGTTGACTTTCAATTTCAATATACCATCTCTGAGTTTTAATTTTCAAGGTTCTAGTTTACAACAGCCTCCAAACCTTCGTTTGTTAGAAATATACAACTTCACAGGAAGTAGCATACCGAACTGGATGCTTCTTTCTCTCAGAAATCTTACTCAGATTGAGATTACTGATGCGTCTAATTTAGAAGACTTGCCTGTTTTTGGGAAATTTGCATATCTTGAGGTCCTCACCTTGAAATCCTTAACCTCTCTTCAATTTATTGGTCGAGACTTTCTTGGTATCAATAATGATAACAAGGAAACTTTTGATGTTTTCCCCAAACTGGTGACATTTACTCTCAGACTTTGCAATAAATTGAGTGAATGGGAGGATATAGAAGGCGAAACAGCCGATACAATAACAGTGTTACCCAAACTCGAATGTCTCATTGTTGAGCATTGCGACAAACTTGAAGTGTTGCCGCATCGGCTTCTCTGCAAAGCCCCCAGACTCAAGAAACTAGTAATTAACTCCTGCGAATTGCTGGAAGAGAGTATAAAGGAGGATCAACAACTTATGTTGCACATTGAGGAAATACATATTCGCTGAGCTCATGCCCAAGTCGACAAGGAGTTAGCTGAGCTCCTCACTTAATGGAATCAGGTACGGACCAATTACTTTATTTTTTTTATGTTTCTCCCAAAAATATACTACCTCGATCCCTAAAAGATTGTTATATTTTGAATATTGAAGAGTTCATATATTCGATTTTGAAGTCAAATAATTTTTAATGTGTTATAATTCTAATTAAAATTTGGAACTCTCTGTCATTTAATCCTCATAAATTCATGCTTACTTATTATTCTAGATATCATTCACCTATTATGTTGTATCTCCGTTGTATTCCTGAAGTTTAATTATAAAGTTAGTGTTGCACTCTTCATTTGGGGTTATTAACTAAAAAAAGTATAAAAAAATGTATGATCTTTCTAAGACTCAATATATCTGTGTTGGAGTTATCTTTGCTGCATTTTCTTATCTTCATTAATACATCTGTTAAAATTATCTGATTGGAATCTACTATCTCTCTGTTTCTCGCCTATGTCGGTAATTTCAGAAAAAAGGGTGGTGTCACTCCTACCAATGATCATAAATTTCATTGGTTATCTTTGCAGAATGAGAAGAAAAGAAAAGAAAGAGAAATATCCATGTTTTAGATTGCAGTCCATGTCCTTGCAAGGGTATTCGCCCGTTGACTGCATATATTGCACTACTTTCTGTTGGCCTTTACATTGTTTTTGTGTGTAATTGTTATTACGGAAACATCAAGATCATGATATCGAATTATTTAAGGACGGAGTTTTATGTAATAATAAGCTTGAACTCGATGAATTATTTCCTTGGAAGCATTTAGAGTTGCGTTTACTCTCTGTTATGCTCCATATATAGCTACAAGCATATGCATACTTGGGAGGGGAAGAACTAAAGAATGTCAAAATAGGTCCAAAAGATAATTTGGCTGTTGGGATGCTATTTGATAGAGTCAAATACTATATTTTCCTCATTCAATTATCTCATTCATGTTGATTCCTTTTCAGGATAATTTTGAATATATACACTTACTTTTGATTCTTCTAAATCTAAAAACAACATCAATTTGTTGAGGGAGATGAAGGATTTTTGTATTTCATACTGAAATTATTTTTGTTTATCTAAAGATTGGCCCAAAAACTTTTTTATTTGTTCAAAACATCCGAAATTCTCTATATGTAGAGTAGATTTTTCATCCAACTCATCACTAAAAATGAATAAAGGAGACAAATCGAAAAGCCAAAAATATGAGCAGGCCGATTAAAATTAAGTACACACTTAAATTAAATTAAGCCTTTATTATAAGAATAATTGACTATTAGTTAAATACATAATTAATAGATTCTTAACATGTATATACATACTTGTCATATTATAAAGTTAAACTAATAATCATTAAATAAAAGATAGGACTTAATATAGATAATTATTAGATGTACAAATGCACATTATTATGACTTACTAATATAGTTAAATAAGACGAACCTTCAACTTTTTTTTTGAATCGGTCATAGTAATAGTATATTAATTTGACGATTCCCAGTTCGAATCCATCACTAGTAATACATATGGTAAAATTCACTATTTAGGAGCATAAGAAAACTCTGTGAAAATGAAAATGCTTCACTAGATATTGTTATAATAGCCTCATATTATGTTGTTACTCGTCTATGATTGTACCTTTTTTTGTTTCTGGTTTTGTAATCTTTTAAGGAAGTTATGTTTTTTTCTTCTTAATTTTAGTGCAAGATAGATCTGTTTTTATAACGAGAGATCCAAAATCGCTACTCTTTCGAGTGCCCTCGGGACAAGATGGATATTGTTGTAGAGCAAAAGAAAACTCTATTCACGGTGAGGATCAGTTTCAATTTCTTGGGCTAATTCTCTCGTCAACATATCAGCACGATCATCATGACCACCAGCAAATGTGTATACTCGATATGCAAATTGGAAGACCTTCCAAAGCATCTTTCCACATCCCTTCTTCTTCCCACCATCTTCTTCTTTTGCTTCTCTTGTTTCCTACAAATATTTGATAACCAAAATAAATGTTCAATAATCGAATGGTCTAGCAGTCGAGCCTCTGTAGACTGTACCAAAACATGTCTCCATGAAACATTAATCAGAAGATGAAGTTTGCCACACAATGTCAATAGTAAAAACCATACCTTAAGTGCTAGTTCCATACAACCAGATGAAACATCCACCATCAACTCTTTGATGCGTGTTAGTATCCGGAAATCGAAAGTGATTTTGTGGGCTTTGAATTTCTTGGCTTCTTCATCTTTAGTACGTTCTAGAGCGTCGATTTCTGTTTTTATCTTAATGGAGTAGCAAGAAATAGTTGATTAGTTCTGTGTTGAATAGAAGCAGAAATTTATAACGACAATTAATCTAGAATTCTGATGCATTTGCAAGAAATTCTCTAATTACCTTATTGAAATAAATTTCAATCTTGTCTAGCACTTGGTTAACTGGAGGGATGATTGGCCAACTTCGCAAAGTTTTTTCAATTTCATAAAGTTTGGAGTAAAGGGATGCAGACATCCTCAATACTTCCAACTTCTTTGTAGGAAAGTCTTCAAATCTTGCTAGCACCTAACCATAAAAATAACATGTAATTTTAGCTTGATGTGATTGCAATCATGTCTAGGCAAATGCGTAGTACATGAAAACATAATGGACCTGAGTTTCATCTGATAGTTCCTCAAGATGAGATTCAACATGATTATGGAACTTAAGAAGCTCAGTCATGTCTGATGTTTCGAAGATGTTGATTGCATTCTTCATCTCTTTGATTGCTTCTGCATGATTAGTAACATCCTCTTCAATTTGTTGAAAATATGCAGACCTGTGAGATTAGTAAGTATTAATCGTCTACGATGAAGTACTAAGCTGGTTTATATATGCGTAGCTGTTGTACTTGGGTCAATGCGGAAACAGCCTCCCTGTTATTACAGGGGTAAGGCTGCTTACTACCATGCTTAAGTGGGAGCCTCTTTAGAGGCGTTTGAGCATGTTGATGTTGGTATATGCGAATATGCCTATGGAGACATAATTGAATATTGTCAGCTTGAAAATGATGAAACGTACTTCTTTGTTATCTCTGCCAATGCATCAGCCATCCCCTGTTTTCCTCCAGTAGGAGTGCCGATTTTCCCTTGTTTTCTTCCATTGAAACTTGAGCCTTCCACTTTCCCCTTGACCATCCTGTAAAGCTTGCCCATTTGTGCTGATCTTTTCAACTTACTAGCAGCTTGCACATTGCTACCAGCAAGCCCTGGAGGTGGTGGAGGAGCACCTGGGCCGCCCTTTCCCATTGAAGGACTGGGAGGGGGAGGGGGAGTTGAAAGGCCACATTCTCCCATCGGTGAAGGTGGTGGTGAAGGTGGTGGTACCAAACCTTGTTCATCCCTAGGCGATTGGGGTGGCTGTGGTTCCCTGTTTTGACCTCCCACGGGTGGAGGAGGTGGAGGTGGAGGTGGAGGTGGAGGTGCTTGAGAAGTTGCCTTGATGGAACCAGATGCTATTGGTGGTGGAGGTGGTGGAGAGAAAGTTGTATTTCTTGTTGATGTGCGTAGCCGTGAGAGTGGTTTTATCTCCACTGACATTTGATTACTGTCTGAAGATACCGACATTTCTTGATCCCCTTTACTTGGAGATGAAGATAAAGCTGGAGATGATACTTCATCCACATTTTCTTGACAAGTCAAGTCTTCATCGCAAATCTTTCTCTTCTCATCATCGACCTTTTGTGTATCCGTCGAACTTTGACTACATTGATTTGCTTCTTCTGCTGCTAATTTAACTATAAAACCATTCTGGTATCGAATTGCAGGAACCTGTCTAGGAGAACTTGTATCTTGTTGAGCAGGAACATGAGGAAACATGTTGAATGAAAGATTCTTGATATCTAGGGGGTTGAGTTGCCCCACAGCTTGAAGTCGAAGAGGGCGTAGACGTGGTGAGGTAACAAATATCTTTGCACCATCGTAAGAATGGCGAGCTGGTTGAGGAAGTACTGAAGTTGGGGTGGTTGGAGAGCCAACAAGAAATGAATTGGAATATGAGTATGATGCATTCCCAAATGAGCAAGACGAGGAACGATCATCCTCGTCCTCATCTATCATATCAAATAGTCTTTCCCTTGCCACCTTATTAAAATCTTTTAGTGTAGCCAATGCTGTAAAAGAACCAAAACAAGTTCAAGAGAAATTAGTAACCTTGTTATGAAGGGTGATTTGGTATAAAAAAGTTCGAGATAGTGACACAAATAGTCCTTCGAGTTTGACAAAAGTCTAATACTTAGCCCTCTAAGTACGAACTTGATGCACAAATGAACAGTTTATTTCATGTGTCGTTACATCCTACTTACGATAAACATATTTAGGTCCCTTTAAATTGGGAATAAAAATTGGAAACTGGGATTTTAATTGGAATGAGAAAAAACCCTAGATTTGAGGAAGAGAAGAATACAACCGCCCATGGGATCGGAGCCGATGAGAGTATAAGTAAGAAATATAATGCTACTTTATATGTTTTCCATTTGAAACTGTTATTTCAATTTATTGAATTCATGCATTTTCGAAGGGGTAATTTAGGTTGGTGGAAGTTAAATTCTAGATTCGAGTAAATCCTTCTGTGTTAACTAAATTTGTGTTATTACATTGATTTTTTTTAAAATTTCGGACCTTGTAGGACACATTGGTTAATTATTTAGGAGTTTCGCAGACGACTCCACCGCTCGTGAGAAGCTTGAAATTGTGTAACAAAACTTGTGGAGAACTAATATAATTCAGGAATTTCGCAGACGTGTATAACCCATTGATCCTACGTCTCAGAAATTGCACCAGCAATATTTCAGATTTTTTGCAGACGATGGAGTGGTTTGCAAAACTCCTGAATCGTACGATTAATGGGTTCTACACGTCTGTGAAATTCCTGAATTATATCAGTTCCCCACAAGTTGTGTTACACAATTTCAGTCACGAATGGTGGAGTCGTCTGCGAAACTCCTGAATCATTAAACAATGTGTCCTACAAGGTCCGAAATTAAAAAAAAAATTCGATCTAATAACACAAATTTAGTTAACACACAAGGATTTACTCGAATATAGAATTTAACTTCCACCAACCTAAATTACGTACCCCTTCGAAAATGCATGAATTCAATAAATTGAAAAAGAAATTGAAATAAGAGTTTCAAATGGAAAACATATATAGTACCAATATATTTCTTATGTTATATTTCCTCATTCCAATTAATTTCCCAGTTTCCTATTTTTATTCCCAATTTAAAGGGACTTTCATTAGTAGCATTATATTTCGCATTTTTGTTTATTCACAATGCAAACTGGATCTTTTTTATTTATTTTGTTGTTAGTATGTCACATTGATCGACAAAAGGACCATTTGTGTGATAAATAAATTAAAAACATAATTAAATATGCAAACCTAGCTCTTCCAACTCATTGATATCATCATTGTTGCATGTCTTGTTTTTGGACATCTCCATCCATTCATCACCATTTTCCCAATGGTTACCAAGAAACTTGAGTGTGCTACAAAAGGATTCATACACCTGCAATTATATAAAAATACAAATTATTGATATCATGATGCTACCAACTTTTACAAATATTATTTCAAAATAAAATATATAAAGTGTCAAATAAAATGTAATTGATCTGGCGATTTGAATATAATAAATACCTTTGGTATAGATGCATCCTTCAACTCTGATAGTGAAATACATAGTTTTATTTGAGGATAGGCCCGAGAAAGATCCTTTAAACTCCACGTGAGTAACTGATGACAAATGAGTAGAAAATTATGCATGATTAGTATTTGGTCACATACATGCATATAATGGCGAAGCTTATTTTCAAGATAAAATATACAAGATACATATTCGAATGTGTTAGCTGTTAGAATAAAGGCTGATAAAGCCAATCATTTGTTATCAACATAGACTAACGGTATTTTGACCAAGTCAAATAAAGGTTAGTCAAACCCATTTAAACCAATTTATTCTCCTAATCTTTAGTAACGTTTTTCCTCTTAATTATGTTATTCATCAAACAACGGTCACTTTGACTTAGTCAAATGCAACAATAATTTTTGTATCTTGTATAAACTGTGTCTTGAAAATATATGACTCGTAAAATTTTAGTATTGAAGAATTGTGGTGTAAATAAGTAATACCTCAGAAATGGTAGAAGATCCAGGACAAGGAGCAAAGTCAAGTAAGTCCCTGAAAGTAGAAATCTGATTTCTGAGCTCTTCCGTTAATGTTAAAGGTATACTACTGCCTCCAACTCCTTGAGAGTTGGGTACCGTTGAACCCTTGCTCGTCTTTCTCCTATTTTTAAATCGGGCA
This sequence comes from Echium plantagineum, assembly GCA_003412495.2. Classification (NCBI taxonomy): domain Eukaryota; kingdom Viridiplantae; phylum Streptophyta; class Magnoliopsida; order Boraginales; family Boraginaceae; genus Echium; species Echium plantagineum. Next base: position 13,315,680 of record CM016562.1, read on the forward strand.
AATAATTTATTTTCTTCAGGATGACTTCTCTGTAAATGTTTTCAAACACATTTTAAGTAAGTATTCTCTCCAAGGAATGTTAATTTGTGGAACAAGATTAACAAATTTTACAAAATTGAAATTGTTCTATTGATGATACTATTATTAAGAGTTAATTGACGATTTAGAGCATTAACATCAAATGCCTCAAAACATATCCCTATTTCATATTTAGAATAAGGAGAAGGAAGTAATAAATCATCAAATATCAGATTTACTATCTTAAAAACTTTCCTCAAATATTATATTAAAATGTCTTATAGACTATAGTTATATCTTCAATAAACCACTTTTATTCATCATTTTAAAAGTTGTAACTGTTGTAGGTAACAAACAAAAAATAGGGATTTTGAATTTGTGTAAAAGTTTAAACATAACACTTAAATTTGATAAAGTAGTATAAGAAGTTAACTTTAAGAAATTTTTCATATATCCTGCTTTAAATTAAATGCTCTTATATTCAAATACTGATAAACTTCTCAATTGAGTGAAATAGTTCCCATTTCTAATTTTCTAGGGTAGCTAGGTTAATAGTGATTCATAAAACAATAAAAACAAAGTGAACATATAAAAAATGGAATCTAAACAAAAACTAAAAAGATAACCAAACAAATGAACTTGAACATCATATTTTGTTTTCATAAAGTTCCTAGGGTCACCAAGCTAACATCATGCACATTCAATATATATAAAACTAAAACAAAAAATTTAAATTTATGATATATCATGTAATAACATTAAATATGATGAACATAATTTAAATTTTTGTAGGATTTATTTTACCTCTCTAAGATTGCAATATAACTTCTTCCGAGAAAAGAAAGGGCGGATATTGATGAACCAAGAGTTTTTTGCCATGCCAATATAAAAGCAACCCTTGTATAATTGCAGAGTTTAACATGAAAATGGCAAATTCTTACTTAAAACAAATAAAAATAATATTTATGTACAATAATAATTTTGGTAACGTTCAGATAGATATTCCAAACAGAATTCAATACTAAATAAAAAATAAAAAAAATGATAGAAACGTGGATATCAACACGAAATGTTTTATGGAATAATTTAGAACCCTAATGAATGGAATTTTCTCGACGGAGAAGAATGAGGGTCAATTTTATTTTCTCAGATTTTCAAATTATATATTTTGTGGACAAAGCCACGCATGAGCGTTATTTTCGCTATGTTTAAAAATGTCCGACCTGTCACCTATATTTAGGAAAATGTCCTAACTTTCACTTTCATTAGTTTATCTTTTAAATACTTGTGACTTGTGAGTGAGTTTGATATGTGAGTGTCCCATCTCCTCCTGTAGCCGACCCCGAACTCTCCAACCACCATCGTCGTCGCATAATAAGTCCACCATCCACCCCAAAATTAATTATCGACCGACGACATTGGCTGCATAATAAGTCCACCATCCACCCCGAAAGATGAATGTGTAGAAGAAGGCCTAGACCACCCAAGAGGATTTACGTTGTAATGTAGTAAGTACATTATCAAGAATGAATACAGAGCTAGCTGATATATTAAGAAAAGAAATTGCATGACTAAGAAACTCCCAAATGATCTCACTAAGGCAAATATAAATACTGTTATGGACATTCCAAGAGTTTATAAGTAATGAATATCTCAAACTTTGTTACAACTTTACTTCCAGGTTTATTTCTCTCTATCATACAACAAAATAAATCATGACATACCTCTATAAACAAGCTGTAAAACACACAATACAAAAAATTACAATCAATCTGACGCTTAGTTTATCGTTTATTTAGACACATTCCGGACGATCTCACTCGGGTATGAAATTTCATACAAGTAACAGAAAACCATGTACAATTCTTTTGAGATGCATGCGAGGAACCATCAACACCTTTGTCACATCTCAAGTCTTCATGTTCCGGCATATACCTTATAGAACTGGGATCAAATATTAATGTCTTAATGTTCTTATGACTTTGAGGTAACTGGTTTAGAACTCAATCTTTTCGTTTCTTGCATCATTGAAGATGCAGTCTTGCTTCTGCCAAGAACCTTCTTAGATGCAGCAGAACCTACACCAGTAGAAGCACTCCTTTCAGCAATTCGTTTTTGCCGCTCAAGGACTAATTCCTCCATTCTTCTCCGAGTCTCTTCTTCCTGGAATAAAAAAAAGTCAATTTAGAAATTAGAAATTAGAAATATAAGCAGGAGGTCCAGGTGATCAATATAAGAAGTTAAGATTCCCATTTCACCTTCTCTGCTTTGCCCTTTGGATTTGCAAGCCTAGTTGTAGAAGATGACTTCTTGGCTAGGTGTGAACTGTTGGCTAGGCCTCTTGAGATGGTTCCTTGCAACAGCCGAGACCTTGCCTCTTTCCCTGAAGTCTTCGAAGCCTTCTTACCATTTGTGCTCTTACTGTCCACAATAGGTGTTTGTTTGGCATTTGTTTCAACTGAAGTTCTTTTAACAACTTCAACGGAAGAAGTCTCAATTCCATAATCTATCTCTGGCGTCCAGGAATCAGAAGATTCTAATACAGAATCTCGTGCAAGCATCACACAAGGATCATCTGATTCACGGAATGGCTGTAAAGACTTACGGCTGCATGTTTCAGGTGGAGGAGGCGTAATTAAGTCTGACTCAATGATAATGTCTGTCCTCCAATCCGAATCATGCTGGCCATCGAGCGATTGATGAGACTGAACCATGAAAGAATCATCAATGGAAACCCTTTTACTAGCTTCCATGAGGTTACTATCTTTCGCAGATGCAAAAGTTTTACTCTCATCCAGTATCATTTGTTTAGCCTCCTGAATATCTAGATTCCCAGCCTGATTGACAATAAACCAGTCTTCATGATTGCTACTTCTTATTTGAGGTGAATCTGCCGAAGGATCAGAGGTCATTCTCCAGGGACTGTTGGCTGAGTCTGCAGATTTCTGTGAGAATACATGTTGTAAATCATCAGAATCACACGATATCATACTTGAACGTCTTGCCTCAATATTTGTTATATCTATCACATCGGGCTTAACATCATTGTATCCATTTCTTTGAGTTGCAATAACTGAAGCGTCAAATGCTAAATGTTGAACCTTAACTTTCTCAGTTTCAAACCCAACAATTGGAGACCTTGCAAATGAATTGTCATCATTATAAGTACTAACAGCAAGTGGATCCTCAACATAAAGAGGGGTTTTATCCTGTGCTTTACTCGGGTTCGACTCCTCATGACTCATCAGAATATTTTGGAAAGCACTCCAGTTCTGATTTTTTTGGCCTCCCTCGGACATCTCAATTACAGTTTCATGATCAGCTACATCATCCGTTGCATTTTGAGTAGTTGATTTGCGATTCCGTCCACTCTTCTTTTTATGGGAACCTGAGTGTTGGTGTTTCTTTAAGGATGTAACTGCATCAACTACCTCTTGTTTAATGGCATCTTCATCAAATTCTGCATTTTCTTCTGAAGAGGAGCCATTGGAGGTATCATCAGATTCATCATTCCTCCTCTTGGAAGTAATATAATTGATATTCCGGATTACAACAGTCTTTGAGGGCTTCTTTTTCTTTCTGACAAGTGCCCTTTCATGTTGAGAGTTCCTTTTGTCATCCTTCTCACTCTCCTCTGTATCCGTCCCAGAATCCGAGCTGCCTGATTCACTGTGTTCATCGTCTTCAGATTGACTGTCATATTTGGATTTTCCTTTCTTCTTCGATTTGTGAGATTGTCGAGTAGATTTGTTCGTTCGACCATCAACTGTAGGCCATTGAACGTGTTCTGGATAGTATGGAGATACAGGGTGAGTACCAGGGAAAGGATATGCTGGGTATGGTGGAACTTGTTGCATTGGGTTCTGGTAGTTGAACATGTAGTGGGGCACTTGGTTTGCCCATGGCATTTTCATCTGAAATTCTGCTGCAGTCAGTCCAGGGTTACCTTTATCTGCAGATACAAAAGTCACAACATAAAACATGTTGCCTCCTGTGGTTTCATATCAACAAGTGCATCTTAAATAACGCTTTAGATATTCTAAGATTGCACTCACATTTTGATGAAAAGTTTCACTCATACAGTCCAACATAAGTGACTTTTGTCATAAGTTTCACATAATCACAAGTAAATACTTGAAATTAAAGCCATTATGGAACAAAATATTGACTGGTTTGTTCCTCCATCCAAACTTCACACTTTGCTTTGAGCCTTCGATCAAGGAAGACTCTAAACTATAGAAACTGTATACAAAGCAGTTTTTTGGATCTTGCTACTGGAAGTGTGCAGGTAATTGTACATTTCAAAACAAAACACTCTTAACGAAAAATAACAAAAGAGAAAAATCTGTATATAAAGCTAGCAGAAGTTATTAAAAAACTCATTTTAAATTCTAGCTTTCTGAGACTCGTAACTATTCCACTAGGTGCTCCTGAATCATGAATAGATAAATACTCTGCATATAGTAACCTATCTCATGGATACAAGAGCACTGGCATAAACTGGAAAATTCCCACACTAAATGGTTCTTTTTACCAAGTATTAAGGTGAAGTGAGTACCTGCAATGGTAGCTTTGTCTGCATCCAAGATGTCTGAATTTTGATTATGATTGGTAATGTCGTTGTCAGATGCAAGTGTAATACCAGAAGCCCCCACATAGGAGAACATGTTTGGAGGGAAAGCCTCCATTGCGGCTACCTCATCCATCCATTGAGCATCTTTACACTTAAGCATGTAAAGATCCCTGAAACCAACACACGCTTCCCTACAATAAACCAAAGAGTCAATGAAGGGTGTGAAATGCATTATAACTACTACGCATATCCTATGTGAAAGGGAATTCCTGAATCCTGACACTCCGTAACACCTTCTAGATGTAGCTCCAGAAATGTGATATTCAAATGAAAAACGTTAAAGAACATTACAAAAAGGTGATGAAACTTGCATGCCAAATAACATAGCAGAAATATAGTCTAGGTCAAGACTGACAAGTATCGGTAAGCCAAAATTGGAGAACAGTAAGAAAGATTAGCGAAGATTCGGAAGTTTTATATTACCAGATAAAAGTAGTCAAAATTGATAGTTGACTAAGCAAATCTTTGAATTGGCTTGACACTTTCTCTCATTTTCTTATTAATGTCTCTATTTCAATGATAGTTATACTTCACAAGAAAATCTGAATGAGCTGCAAAAGTCATACCTTAGTCGTATGGCCCCAAAGGAATCAGCGAAATATGTAAGATCATCCATATTTTCAATTTTAAACCCTGCTGCTTTCGCCCGAGCAAAAGCCATTGCTTGTTCTTTCAAAAGTAATGCTTTCCGAGTATCGAGGACGCGTTGCAGCCGAAACCTTTATGGAATGCAATTTATTTAATTTAATAATATATTCTTAAAGGAGATCCTTACAGAAATACCGGAAAGATACAAAGTGTCTTACTTGGAGTTTTCTTCAGATGCAACTCCATGAGCATCATTCTCCGACTAAAAATATCATGAGAAAGAATTAGTGTTTATTCATTGCAATAAGTTGGATAAGAAAATGATACCTTATAAGAATTGCTTGTCGTCTTGGAGACCCCATCAACGGCTAATGAACTTCCTGAAAACAAAGCTTATAACATTAGTCAACTAGGTTTCCAACCTTACTAAGGCAATAATAATCAGTGGAACAATAGCTTTGACGAGGGTCTTTTGCATCATATGGAAATCCATTTGCAGTTACAGAGAAGATATGAAATGATACAAATGGAAACATGAAATGCCTTATTCAAATCTTTTATTGCAAATGATATTGCAAAAACAATATCGTTCTAGCCTGCTTCTGCTATAAGCAGTTATGCATAGCTCTACTTCCACAGCAACATCTAACTTAATCTTCTTTCAACGTGTATCGCTGAAGCATGTCTTTTTAAAATAATTGTTCAGAAGTTTATAAATATTCATTGTGAGGCTAAAACGTATATAATCCCTTCAGCGCATATAGACTCGAAGAAAACATGTTGGACATATATAGCATTTTAAATGATGACGAGTTGTTCAGTGAAACACATAATTAATGTGTGTATTATACCTTCTATGTCAGGTGTCGCAATGTTACGGCTTGAAATCTCATTGACTTCAATGGACTTCTCAATCTGGGTAATTTCCTGCTCTGTGCGTAGAAATCTCTCAAGAATCTCTGGTGTGCTTACAAACCTCACAAATCTGGTGAAAAGAGAATACATTCGTACGTCATTTGATAAACCATAACTCAAACGATATGCTTCTTCTAGAAAAGGATAATCGAGACAGTCTTCATTATTAAGGCTTTCCGAAATGGGCATGTTTATGAAGATCTCAATCACATACAAAGAAGTAAGCTAGCAATACCACGATAGAAACATTGTAGGACATGTGACATATGGCGATATAAGGTTAAAGATAAACTAGTTTCCAAAAGAACATACCAAGATCCATTACAGAAACGAAACTAGAGATTACTCAGCTTGACAAACCATCAAACAACTAAACTATAAATAGTCATCAGCTGGTACTAGAAACTTGTGAAATAAGAAAGTTAATGAACACATATAATTACATTCTCAACAACACAATTACTTCCTTCATTATATGATCAATCATGTGGGTCGATACTAAAACAAATTGCTTATGGATAGATAAATTCGAGATGCTATAAACCAAGTCGTATGCTTTCCCGGGTCCTCATGTTATACGAAAACATCCTACTAGAACAACAACAACAACAACTTATATTTTACAAGAACATACATTAAACTCACTTGAAATGATCAAAGGTGTTATAAAAATAGTATTTTTACCTTTGAAATGTGTCCTTAGTGAACCAGAAGGCATCAGGGGTAGGTGGTCTCAGAGTTATAGAATACCCTCCTTTCGAAATCTGATCTTTAGCATATTTCAAGTGAGCAACAAATGGTTCCACTAACCCAGATGCTAGTTTCTCACTTTTTCCACCACAAAACACCACAAGATCACATCTTTTACCATTGCAAAAACACCAACATAAACAAAACCATCAATTGAAAATCATAAATTCAGAGAAATTCAGAATATGTAAAGAAAACAATCTAAAGTTTACCTTGTTCTAGTTGGAGTGAGATGGAAGAGAGCATAATCAAGAAGGGTCCTAGAATCCATTGAGCAAACAAAAGACACCCAATAGAGAAAGTTTGGAGAGAGATAATAGAGAGAAGGATTAATAGTGGAGGAACTAAAGAGACTTTAAGTGACTAATTTTAATTAAATTAAAAACTGTCTCTTTCTACGTTTCCATAATTTTTAATTTGTTCTATTTTAACATACTCTAATATATTTTCGTGTACATCAGTACATTGAACAGGTTTCGATCTAAATGAAATAAAAAAAATCGAATAGTATACAATCTTATTCTGTAAGGTGAATGATATTTTCGACATATAAAGAATGTAGTATAAACTAGAAACACCATCCAGTAAGAATAAGAATATTATGATGAGGTGATGCATGTTGGTTGAGAGAGAAAAAGGGCAAGTGCATGTTGGTGAACGTGAATAATAATGAAAATGAGTTATGAACTGGAAATGGAAGAGAGCCAGCAGAGAAATGATAAACCACAGCCCATGTGGGGATATGAGATAGTAGCAACAAACAACAAGCAACCTCAAGGGGGTATGGATGTGGCCCCCCACTAAACCATAATGTCCATATTCTCTTGCAAAATTAATAAATAATTGAAGTTTAGTTTATTTTGTAACTTATTAAAATTAAAAAGTTTATAATTAATTGATATAAATATTTGATTATTTACATCAAAATTTATAATTAAGATATAAAAGAATATTTCCTCTTTAGAAATTTCCTAACGAATTCAAAACTAAAAAGTCTTTAGAGTTGATCGAATAGCCTAGTAAAAAAGATTCTTACTAGCGACCGTAAGGTCCTGGTTCGAAACTCACCTCATCGCTAATTTACATAAAAAAGACTACAAAGTCTTTATGAATTATTAGTGTATTTTTATTTGTACTAAGGACTGTGTTTCTACTTCTTCCACATGCTCACGTAAAATAAAAGGGAGTTTTAATGAAACTATATGTTTGACTTGAGAGAACATGCAACGGTGTGCTTAATTAATAATCGGTGTTAAGTAGGAAAATGGAGTGTGTTAGTATGGATTAAATAACTTCAAATTAAGAGGTCAAAGTTGAAAAGCCTAAGCTATGACATTAAATTATTTCGTTTTTAGAAATTTGGTTCTTTTGACATAATATGTAAATGAAAAATTGTACTATGAGCTAATAATTAATTTTATGAAATAACAGCTTAATAAAATAATCATAAACTTCGTCTATGGAGGATTGGAGGTGAGATTTTTAAAAGATTTAGACGGTCATACGCTTTGTAACAAAATAATCAAAGCCTTTGTTAACTGTTAATATATTTTCTTTTTTGCTTTAACCATATTTTAATACTCTAGCCATCCCTAAATGATTGGTACATTTGACTTTTATGGTTGAACTTATAAAAGTTAATCAATAATTCTCATTAAACGATAAAGAAATAATATAGTCATGTGGGATCTTGTTAGATTCGTCTCAATATATATTTTTGATATATCAACTTTTTATAATTTTTTTCACATGTAAACTAAGAGATATTTATTAGAATTATTACACCATTAGTTGTATATTTGACCATTGACACCATTAGTTGTATATTTGACGAAAAATCCACATAGACCGAATTATATTAACACCCGAAGGGCGAGGTACTAACTCCCATGTATTATTTTTAATTAAAGCATCATATTCGTCGCACATGGCCATTTTCCAGTTAGGATCATTAAGGGCCGCCACTGGGTTCTTTGGAAGTGGGGAGAGAGTGGTGGTGTGTAATAGATACTTAGGATTGGGTTTGACTATTCCATGTGAGCTACGGGTGACGGGACGGTGAGAGACGGTGGAGGAAGCTTTAGTTTGGTTGGCTAGAGGTGTGGGGATGGTGGAGGTGGTAGGGCAGGAGAGACTTGGGAGATTGGTTAGATCTGGAATGGGCAAGGTACGGGATTGGGTGGGAGAAGGTTGAGAGCATCAACGGACCAAGCACATTGAGATAGATATACACTTTGTTCGCCAAAAGGTTGCCCGTGGTCAAGTTCGTGTCCGACATATGCCATCAAGAAACCAAATCGCAGACATCTTCACCAAAGGGCTTCCCCAAGTGTTATTCACCGACTTTCAAACAGTCTGGGCATCCGTCCTCCTCCCGCTCCGACTGAGGGGGTGTATTAGAATTATTACACCATTAGTTGTATATTTGACCATTGACACCATTAGTTGTATATTTGACCATTGACCATATAGTATTAGTGACCATTATTAGCATTAGTGACTATTATTAGCATTAATGGTCATTACTCATTAGTTGACTGTATTAGCCCGTAGTGGTGCATCATGTATAAATATGTATCATTATTCAATAATACGGAACCATCAATTCCACAATATTCTAACAATATTTACGTTTTTAATCATGTTTTATTGACCATGAAAGTCGAAATGTGTCAATCATTTAGGAATGAAGGGAGTAATAAACAAAAACTTCATATAACTATGGTCTTGGATAGTTGATGAAGTTGCACTTTAATCTTAGATAGTCTATTATTGCATATTAGTCCTAAAAACAACACATAATATTGTAGTATGGTCTCGACAAGTGAAAAATATTATAGTATGATCTCAAAAGAACGGGGAGAAATGTCCAACATTTATCACTTTCTATTAAATCACTATTATATTACAAAATATTTAGGCTTATTAAGTATTGCATTCTGAATTATGACGAAAGTTTTAAATTGTTCATGATACTTTATTAAGCCTCAAATTTCTTCATGTACTATTAGATTTTTTTGGTCATTTTTATAAAAATTAAATTATTAATTAAAAATTAATTTCCATCTCTATTATGTTGTGCAAGATGAAACTTCAGCTCCTTGGTTGCGGTAGGCGGCTTCTCAGACCTCCTTAGGCTAAAATGCATGTCAAATTGGGCATGGGTTGAGCCTTCGGAACAAGTTTCTTCTACAACTTTCAACTTTCTTCGTCTCAGCTAACCTTCACCGTATTCCAGTATGTTAGGATTTTACTGTATGGTTATGCAACAAGGGATGCGATACGGTGGTGGATGTAGTGGGAATGAGGGATGTGAGGAATATGATAATAGGTGTAGGGTTAATTTTTAATTAATAATTTTGTAATTATCAAAAAGAGCAAAAACATTAATGAATGTATTATTTCACATTTGCTCTTTAGTTAAAGTAATAATATACATTATTTCAAGAGCTAATATTAAGATTTGATGGACAAAATAAACAAAGTATAATATGAGGTACAGTTCAAAACTTTCGTTATAGAAGGGGATAATACGAAAAATAAGTCAAATAGTGACACCATTTTAAAAAATCAATTAATGGACTAACGTGAAACTACATACCACTATTTGAAATTGAATTGACAGTTACTTCCGACCTTTTTATTATTTCATATAATGTCTTCTAAGAAAATTTGTAGTATGTATTTCTTTTCCGGTAGATGGGTCCACCAAATATGAAATTAGAACCTTGGATGTTGATTGAGACTACATACATATATTGGGGTTGTTAAATAAGTTGATTCAATTATTAAATAAGTGTAATAGTTTTGCAATTGGATGTTGAATATGATGTGAATTGTTAGGGTGTTGAATTCATTTAACATGTTGAATAAATAAAAAAAGTGGAGCCCACCAATTACATCACCACTCAGTAGTGTTGAAAAGTATGAAGAAAATGAATATATATGTGGCGTATTATTATGAGTTGTTGTATTTTGAAAGGGTGTTGAATATTTTTAAACAAAATCTTTATAGGATATAAAAATTAAATAAATGTTAAATTATTATATGTAAAAAAAGAAGATGATATGAAATATTGAAATTAAAAGAAAAATGTCAAATCCTCCAATGATTGTACATAGCCTCACACAGTCACCTTGAGTTGGAATATAAAGAGATACACGTACAATTGAGTGCATGTTATGTCATGATAATCACCTCTACAACTACACGAACCATGGATCCATCATCCATGAAGTGTTATTGTTGATAAGAATTCTGCAATGATCATCAGAGTTCCAAATATTTGAAATCGGAATAGATTTAATAATTAATTATCATTACATTGAATTACTTTAAAGACTTTAAATTTTAATAAGTTTGATCATGGTGAATGCGACAATGCGTTTAAATACATTATTGCATTTTATCATTTTACCATATTACTGATGTAATAATTTTTAGGATCAGTTACGGTTTTATTAAATATTTTTCTATTAAGATTTCTCTTACTGTATAATTACACAATTAATTCATATATCAATGTATAAAATTAACATGATAGAGTCTTAGAAAAACCTTAATAAAACAAAAACTTATTAAGACCATAACTTTCTACGTTTAATACACATATTCAATAATTTATTATCTTAAAAAATACTAGTATTTCATTCCTGATTGATAAGACTAAATACGTTTAATAATGCATTCATTAATTAATAATTAAAAAAAGATATTATACTCTAATAAGCGATAATGACATACCTTCTATAGTTGTATATAATATTAAAATTCATATATAGAAGATAACAAAAGAAATATGATCATTGGATTTGCTAGTTGGCATAGGTTAGAGAAGCATGAGTGTTTTTATTCGTCGGTGGAGTTGGTTGCGTTATGGTAGATACATTTTTGTGGGTCTCCATCATCTATTCATCTTCACCATGAAATTCAACTGATTGCATCAAAAAACAAAGAAAAAGAAACAAAGTTGTATGTATATAGGTAGCCGCCAAAGCTCAACTTCACAATCGATCGAAATACTTATTTATTAGTATTATGATATGACAAAGACATACAACCAGCATTTAGTGGGAGACATTACACATTTGTCACGAAAATTAATGTTTTGTTTTGGTTAATCTTGTCAAACCTACCATAATTTGTAGTACTCATTATGCAAAGAATATAATGTGGAAGGGTTGAAATTTTGGGTGTTTGAGTAGATATGTTCAGGTAATTTGCTTGGTTAACTATATTGAATAATCTAATCTCATAATTATTAGTGTATGTAGGTTGTTTGTTATTTTCGAGAAAAGCAAATGATCAGGATGATCACTTATTTTTGGGTAGGGGTCTTGGTTGATCACCTATATTTCAAATGGTCCTGGTTGATCACTAATATTCCTATATCAATCTCAGTTGATATATTAGGCCTAAAATCTGTTAATTATCACCTAATTACTTCACGTGACTTGCACATGTTATTTTTCAGGGGCAATTTAGTCATTCAAGTATTCTTTTTCCTTTTTTGCAAAAAAAAAAAATTCGAAAATATAAATGAGATCTATTTAGAAATATAATTGATCAACAAGGACCCTTTCAAACATTAGTGATCAACCGGGACCCTAACCCAAACATAAGTTTCCCTTAGAGTGTAAAAAACTACAACAAATTTAGTAAAGAATAAAATTTACATTAATTGTTAAAGATAAGACTCCCTCCATTTGCTTTCTTGCGGTCTCCGAGACACGACTCAAAACGTAAATATCTTTTATTCTACCCACGAAAAAGTGACAAAAAGTATATATTTCGTATCGGCTAATAAAAATTAAAGGTCAAACTTTGCAATAGGTTTAGGGTTTAATTTTGACAAAAAAAGTCAAAATATCTCCATCAATTAGGTATGGAACGAGTAACTAGATTGTGATACATACAGATTGAGATAATTAGATTTTGATAATAATTAAACATATGCATTGATTTTTATAGATACCTACTTCATAATTAGTAAAGAATAAAATTATGTATTACTTCATATTATTTTTTTGATCTAATTATGTAACTCTACTTTATATATATTAGTTTATATAGATAGTTAATTGAATGAATCTTAAACTTATTTTTAAATATCAATTATATTTTTTTTATTTTGTTTTTGGTCCCCTAAACTATCCGGACGCTAACGGAGGGATCCGGATTTTCGATCTTTTCAATAAGGGACTATACTATCGTTCTTTTCAAGTTGCCCCTATTTTGTGTTTTGCTGCCAAAAAATTGAACTGAGATAAGGGTAAAATTGAAAACACGTAAAATTTAAATTTGGGATAATTTTTTTAATAATTAAAGGTGAGGGCTAACAATATAATTGAGAGATACTTTTTAAACATTAGTGATCATATGTGATCGGTCTGAAACATCAGTGATCAAACTGACATTTTTTTCAAACTTGAATGATGTCAGAAGTCATTTGCCGTTTTCTTAAATTATATTGTTTATTAACTAAACTATTTATTTTCTTTTGTTAGTTAACCTCTTCTTAATTTATTGAATTTTTTTATCCCAAATTGAAATTTTACGGGTGTTCTCGATTTTACACTTATCTTAACTCAATTTTCTGGCGGCAAAACACAAAACAGGGGGCAACTGGAAAAGATCGATATTACAGTCCTTTATTTGAAAAAATCGAAAATTCGAACCTCCTCTGTTAGTGTCCGAAAAGTTTAGGGATCCAAAAGAAAATAAGCCTACATTTTATATCTTGTTTTGCAATTTACATGTACTCTATTTTTTCCTTTTTGCCAACAATAGAATTTTCCAAATTAACACGATACGTAGTAATCCTTTCATATATGCAAGTCCACAAGATATGATGGATACAAACAACAAGTAGAACATTTATTGGTAGGAATAAACCTACAACATTTTTGTTCAAATTGTAAATAATAATAACACTTATCATAAAATGGTTTAGATGAGGGGAGAGAATTGCTGGAATGGTCCCAGTAAATATGTGTCCGTTGCAGTTTGGTCCCACTTAGTTGTTGGTATGCCGAAATGGTCCCAATAATTGGTACATTTGGTGCACTTTAGTCCCCAACCGTTAAATATAGACGGAAAATTGTAAATTTGGGCCAAAATTGAAGTTTTAGCATTAAGTCAAGGTTAAAACGCAAATTTGGATATAAATTAGATTTTTCTTAGTTTTTTTTAATTTCTTTTTTCGATTTCTTTGTCGATTTTTTAAAAAAAGAATTCGGGTTTTTTTTTCGATTTCTTTTCGAAACATTTTTGCGAAACTACCAAAATCGAAAATGTTCGTCAAAAAAGTTCAAAACCAAACCTTTTCTACAAACAACAATCAAAATTGAAACTTTTTGCCAAAAAACTACAGAAACCAAAACTTTTTATCAAACCGAAATTTTAGCGAAAACTACCAAAGTCGAACCCTTTTTGCTAGGGAAAAAGATCAAAAAAGAAAAGAAATCGAAAAAAAATTCAAATATCGAAAAAAAATTGAAAAGACATTGGAAAAAAAACGGAAAAAAAGTTGAAAAGGTATAGAAAAAAAATTGAAAAAAAAACATTGACAAACAAATCGAAATTTTTTTAAAAAAAACAAAACAAAGAAAATTCATATTTATACCCAATTTGCGTTTTAACCTTCCCTTAATGCTAAAACTTCAATTTTGGCCCAAAGTTATAATTTTCCGTCTATATTTAACGGTTGGGGACTAAAGTGCACCAAATATACCAATTACTGGGACTATTTCGGCAAACCAAAACTAACTGGGACCAAACTGCAACGGGCACATATTTACTAGGACCATTCCATCAATTTTCTCTAGATGAGGGAATGAGGAGAAGTTGAAGGGTGAGAAACTAAGGTAGCATATGAGATAAATGCTCTGGTGTTATTTCTTTTTTTGTTTCAACTCTCCATGAATCATTATCTCTACAATTGCTCACTATGCAGTGTGGACTTTAGTTGGCATTTGCTTGTTCTCTAAAAATGATTTGAAAAGAACGAAAGCTTGTCGAGGGCGATGAAGAGGCACCTCATGCCCCGCTCCAGTTACAGTTACTAGAGTCAACCCTTTGTAAACTTGGCTCCATCCTCCGACCTATGATTAAGAAGAAAGAATGAAGAAAATAATGAGTATCAAGGGAATTCGTTTCATGAGATGCAATATCAATATCTGTACAAGGTAGACTTCGGAAATCCAGAAAATATTATTTCATTTTGTCACTTAGGGGAACAAGATTTATTCTTCTAGTAACTGACCTTTCCATTATCATACCAAGGATACCAGTTAGTAATAGTTGGAAGCTCTAAGGCATTGATTGAGTAGCGAGTTGCAGTAACAGGAACCACGGAATCAGTATCCCCGCTAGGGAATGAAAAGGTGATCATCAGATCCAGAGATTAAGCCGGAACCATGCTGTTACACAGGATGATCAATTGAAACAACAATTTACATGGATTTTACCTGAATACCCATATTCTTAGACCGGCACCTATGATTGTTTTATATATAGGAAGCATGGACGCAGGAGAATCTGCCCAGATATTGCCTACAGTATCACTGCACATCAAAAAACAGTTTTAGTTTGCACACTAAATTGTAAAATAATGTTGAGAATGCCAGCACCTGCACGTTTTCCATTCGTAAGGTAGAGCAGTTGTATTTGCATGGAATGCACTTTGAACCTCTGGGAGATTGAAGTACACTTGAGAGTAGGCCTGTAATCGAGCCGAATCGAGTCGAATATTTGCAAGGTTCGAGTTCGGTATCATGTCTTCGAACCTTTTCGAACCGAACCGTTCGATTTTGGAAATACTTAAAAATCAAGGTTCAGGTATCAGTATCATGCCTTCGAACATACTTCGAGCCGAATCTTTTCGAGTCGAATACGTCGGACTATTTCGAACAGAGACGTTTGATCACAAGGCTAGGCATGCCTCATGAGGGGGAGCGGGGTGGGGTAGCGGCTTTTGAGAAGAGAAGAGATGAGGGAGGGCCGAAGGGGAGGGGGAGGGTGATCTGGAGAGTAGAGATGAAAGAATGAGAGGAGTACACTGTACATATAAGAGAATATATGTGGGTTGATAAGGATTTTATCATTAAATACATATATAGTTATTAGGATTTATATGTGAGAATATATGTGGGTTGAAGGGAATACATATATTAGTCCACAATGGTTCAACCCTCTTATTTAATGACGGGGGGAGGGGGGTGATCGAGCCGGACTAAATCGAACCGTTCGTCTCGATTTTGGAAATACCTAAAAATCAAGGTTCAGGTATCAGTATCATGCCTTCGAACATACTTCGAGCCGAATATTTTCGAATCGAATACGTCGAATAATTTCGAGCCAAGACGTTTGCTCACAGGCCTACTTGAGAGTACCTTTCGGTGCATGGATCATATGCTTTGGGCGTCCAAGGCTACATTCGATAGCAGAAGATCAATTTTTCGTCTTTAGCATTTAATCAGGGTACCACACTACCAGTAGTTTAGATTCAAATATATTTAAACAAGTAGTGTTAAATCCATTAAGGCTTTCTTCCATTTACTCATGAAAACAGGAAAACTAATTTGACAGATATGTGCTATCTTATTACTATCCGAACATCTTAGGAAGTCGAGGGATGTTGTAACCTTTAATTTCTTAGTTTATCTAGATTGATACCCATGATTAATTCCTTCAGGTTAAGTTATTCCTCATTCCATTTCAACTTTCGAGGTCACAATTTAATCGGAAGAGCAAGGATGCCATGCAGTTATAACTTACATCTACTAAACGAATGATGCTAAAGATAGAAAATACTCACAAAATGACCCCTAAATCTTCGCTTCAGTGATGAGGATTCAGCACATGGTAGCGTATATATGCTATATCCATCAATATTCCCTTTCTCAGTGTTCGCAAGAATCTGAGCCTTTCTACAATCATTTGATGGATGAATAGCAGATCCTACTTCACATGCAACTTGGAGTCGCTTGTAAGTTGTATCTGAAATCAAACCGTGTGTCCACCAGTACTCAAATGTACCAACATAATCATGGTAATTATCTATGTCAGCATTGCCGACCTGAACCAGCACTCGGAATAAATGATCAGCTAATCTTGTAAGACTTGAATGAATTTTAAAATAAAATTATGCAGCCAAGCGTTCAACCAAGGATATTGGAAGTATTACCAGGAAACCTTTGAAGTTGATTATAGGCTTTTTGTTTCCTTTATTCCTCTCATAAACAATTTGAGAAAGCTGCGGTACATAATGTCCTAGAGAGATGAATGAACTATTTAAGTTACGTTAAGTCGGATGAACAAACTTATATCTGCACTAGCTGAGAAAACAAATATTCACGAACCTGCATAACTTTCACCAGCAATGTAAAAATCTCTGTACTTGTATTGAGGAAATCTTGCAAACCACTTGACAAGGAATTCATAGGAATCTTCAGCTAGGAATCCATGCACCCAGAACAAACAAAGGTTCAAATAGAAAGATTTTTACACTAAATATATACTGTCAGTTAACGAGAACTCAATTTATAATGATACCTGTTCTCTGATCTCCGGTATCATATAAATCAGATGTTTTGTTTGTATATGAGAAACCAACACCCGCTGGTGATTCAAGGAAAAGTAAATTGGCCACTGCTCAAAACAGAATGCAAAAGATATCAAATCGGAGAATTGAACCTGGCCTAACGGTTAATGAATGTATCACATGCCAAAGTTCCTACATCAATCTAATCTCTGAAAGGCTATCCTAGTACATTATCACAGCTCTTAAGGAAATTTCAAATTACAGATATATTATAACAAAAATATGCTTCAATGTGCCTAAAGAGGCTCCCGACTAAGCGGGACAGGGGGTAGAGGGGTCGGATGTGCCAGAAGAATTCTTACATTTGTTCCAAGAGTATGGATTATCCAACAGAGTCTTGCCATCAGAGTTAATCCTAAAAGGTCCGATTTCTTCCGCAGCTCCGTAAGCTATGGAGGAACAACCAGGTCCTCCATTAAGCCACAACAATAGTGGCCTTGAGTCAGGATTTTTATTACCTGGTGACTCAATCAACCAATAAAACAGAGCCCTTCCAGCTTTCTCATTCACAGTTACATAACCTGAATACATACTGAAATCAACATTTGAAGGCTGTCCAGGCAAGCTTGTGATCTTATCTTTTTCTTGATCCTCATTATGCAAGGAGAAACACTTCCCTACTACATTCAAAACCAAAATGCAGACTATCGAGACCAACGAGACATTGGTACCCATACTAACTCGTCACGCCAAACCAAACCAAACCAAATCTTATAGTAGGATTGATTATATGAATACGAAGCCAAAAGGAACATGAAAATTCAACACAACCCAGAAACACTGATCCCAAAATAATTTCTGGGCTTTTAAGAATGGTATCTATTATCTATAGAGCCATAAATGATGTGATTAAAGTAAAGTTGTCAAATTTTGTACTCAATATGACAGCAGACTAAGTCCAGACTCTATAAATACAAAGAAAGTTCGGTAAGTCAAGCATGCTGACACCTCTAGCGGAGGTCTCGGGTTCGAGCCTCTTGCTAGCAAAGAAATTGGTTAAATAGATGATTTCTCTCACTAGTTTGATGCTAATTGCCTCTTTCCTTGAATTTACGAGTTTACGAATTGTTTGATATGTCATGATTGTAATGTATTATTCGTGTTAATAAAATGAAAAGTACCCTTCTAAAAAAACAGAGAAAGTTCGGTAAAAATGATCCACTAGTTAATGAGCCAATTGGCTACAGCATGCTTCGAGATTAAAAGATTCTTCTGAAAATACATGTGTAACAAAACATTCTGTTGTAAAACAAAATTCCACTCATGACTAGTCAAAATTGAGGTGAACTAGTTATTAGTCAACTGTTAGTGACCTAATAGTTGGTCAACTGGTGCAATAACTTCACATCCACAATAGTGAATTAGTGATATGTGCTTAAATTTTTCTTTTTTCCTAAGTGGTTTGTGCGGTTTGCCAAACATAATTCCAAGTTAGTTGGCTTAAAAATATACTTCATAATAAGAATTTTGTACTTTTTTCAAGCACAAAGCCTTCAACAATTATTGATTAAGTCATGTGTTCACAGTTCACACACACTGAGGCGAAATCCAAACTCATTGTTCCCAGATTTGAGTCCGAGCAAAAAGTCTTGACTCCCTCTTTATGGTACTTGCTCATTTCCCAAACTTTCTTACTTTCATTCCATCTTTTTAATATAAAATCTATGGATAAACAAAAGTTTGTCAATGGCCTGCAAATTCTACTCGTCAAGTACACATTAGCAGATCTCAACCTAATAGGTTACAAGTCATGTGTGACATTCTCGATCAAAAAATCACAGTAGCACTGGTCAAGTGCGTATCGGTATTACTTCCACCTAATAGCTTTCAAATCTTATGCGACATGTTTGATCAAAAAACACACTAAGCACTAATCAATTGCGTAACATTATTTGTGTGGTTTTTTTATTAGAACCCATTGATATTCATTCATAAATTGTGGAATTGTTACAATATAATCGAATGAGGGGTGTCATTAAATCAATTAAATGAAAGTTCATTATCAATTATAACTAATAAGACGAAAATTTGATAAATTACAAGTTGAGAATTCTAACTAAAGAAAAGTAATAGAAATAATTACAATCTACCCCTATTGACCCAATTACACATATGTCTTCAATTGGATGCAGAAATTCCTAATAAGAGAGTTAGAGTATAATATGAGATAAATTTGTTTCCAACAAGATTCGAACCCATGACCTCTTACATGGAATGGGTAAGCTTCACTAAGAAAAACCCGGTAGGAGATTTGTCAGATGTGCAAATCGGGTAAGAAACAACGGATTTTAAATGAGTTTGTGGCCTGCAATCTGAATATGAACATGTTGTTGTTTGATAGGTAGCTCCATGTCGCTTTTAGAAGTGGATTGATGACCCCATTTCTCCTCTAGTTCGTTCTGTCATGGATATGTATGTGAAGAAATCTGAAAGGAAGGTGAAGATGCTAGGATTTGTAATAGTTTTGTTTTTTATTGTAATTTTTGTTTTGGTTAGGGCTAAAAAATGTGAAGAATGTAAATGTAGCTGCAATTTTGGTATGTATGAAATTGCAGCTCCACGTGTATAACCTTGATGTAATGAAGAAGAAAGTACCTGTACTTTTGATATGTATGAATCATTGTATTGCATAATGTCTATATATGTTGGATTGAAGTGACACCTGAACTTTTTTAGTTTTAACTAGTAATACGTTACGTGCGTTGCACGTGAACAATAATGAAATAAATAATAAATTTATTTATATATTTATATGATACTTAACACTCATGATACAACTTATCTTTCGTCTGAGTTTATTAACAAATTATGCAATTACTTCGAACAAAAAAGATTAAAAAGCATTCGATAGTAAGGTGGAAATTCAAATACATAAAAAACAGAAACTCCAAAATTTCTGTTGTGTTTGTATAATATTTTGAAAGAATGTCTAACTTCTTACTTCTTTTTCTTTGATCAAAACTTTATTGACTTAAGTAACTATAGATTTGATTGTCTATTACTCAAAGCTTAACGCAAAATCAATTCCATCAATAAAAGTATTAAATAATTATTAGTCAATATTATATGTAATATTAATAAAGTTCAAAAGTACACGATAGAGCAAATTGAACCAACTAATCATAAATGGGCAAAGTATGATTAAACGATCCTTTATTGTTATTTCTACAATTATAAAATATTAGAGATTTGATATTATACATTCTAAATAGATAAAAATTATTTAAGGTGGCAAAGGAAATTATTGTCATATTTTAATTGTTTCAGTATATCATTACGGATTTTTAAAAAATTTATAGTTCAACTTATTGTAACCTAATATTTGTTAATCTCATCTATAGAAATCATATATGTTTAACCATGGAAGTCATCTTTATCAAGTATATTTCATATGAAACGAAAGAAAATAACAAATAAATTGGACATGTATTTAGATAATAATAAAAAATCAAACAAATTATCAATATCAACCCAATTAAAATCATACAATAAATGAATAGCTGGATAAACATAAATGTAATCGATAAATACATAAATCAAATTGTATTAAAAATATGAGCTAATCACTGTAAACATACAAAAGAATCAAATTAATTGATCAAAATCAACCTAATAGAAAATATAATCAACTTTAAGATTCAGACTCCATGTAAATATAAAAGATTTAGTTGATACTTGATATGATTTTGCTCTCATATGTATGAAGATGATGATGTTGCATTTTTGTTTTGCTTATGATTGAATCTGAAAGTCTCATAATTTATAGTTTTAGAATGACCCTTCAAAAGTGTAACGGTAAATTAATTAGTTAAGAAACTATATAGTAAACATTTCTAAAATCGTTTATTATTGTAATAGTGGATCTTTAATTCAATAAATAAGTAATAGAGTAGTAATAATGATCAATTCAATTGGGATGTTTTAGTTCATGCAATTTTAATAATTATTCAATGGTTACATTTTAATATATAGATAATAATAAGATGTAAATAATTAGTCTATATTAAAATGAGCAATATAGTCTTAGCAAAAAATGAAAGAAATACATACTCAGTTTAATTACACTTTTGGGAGGTATATTAGTACAATTATAGATAGATATTTCAAATATGACTATATTTTATAATTTTACTTTAGATTATATTTACAAAGTCATATATATATATCAATATATATTATATTAAAATTTTCTCTAGTTATGTAATTTTATTTGAAATATATGAGTTCCTGAAATTATAAATAAAACAATTCTACTACTTATTTCAAATATTTTTATATTTATATAAGAAATATAGAACTATATTGTATTTATTTTATTCAATTTGTGTTGAACATATCATTTTCTCTAACTATGTAGTTTAACTTAAAATATATTAGTTTCATAAAATTCTAAATAGAGCAACTAATTTTTTTTTTGTAACTATATGATTTTACTTAAAGTATATTAGTTCATAAAATGTAATTCGAGCAACTCTTACACTTATTTAACTATTTACATTTTGTACATAGATATATTAGTTCATAGATTTCATTATAAGAAATATAGAAATATATTTTAGTATAGTTTCAAATTTCTATAACTATATAATTGTATTTAAAATACATTAGTTCATGAAATTGAAATAGAGCTACTCGTCGTATACTTATTTTTAATATTTTACATAGATATATTAAGTCATAACTATCTTTTACTTATAGTTTTTATTTTCTTTTGAATATATGAAGTCATATATTTCATTTACTTTAATCATGTAATTTCATTTTATATATTATTTTTGAAAATAAATTATTTAATGACTCTTAAACTTATTTTTAAATACAAATTATGTTTTTTGCTGTGTTGAATATACTTATTCATATTATTCGTTTTATCTAATTATGTAATTAACTATCTATATTAGTTTATATAGATAGTTAATTGAATGAATATTAAACTTATTTTTAAATATCAATTATGTTTTTTTGTTGTGTAACTTTCAAATTATGAAAATACTGAAAGTCATAACCTCCATTGAATTTAATGACTTATTATTAGTATGAATTGAATGCATAAATTTAATTATTTATTTTGTTCATATGATTTTACTTAAAGTATTTTAGTTCATAAAATGTAATTAGAGCAACTCTTACACTTATTTAACTATTTACATTTTGTACATAGATATATTAGTTCATAGATTTCATTATAATAAATATAGAAATATATTTTAGTATAGTTTTAAATTTCTTTTGAATATATAAAGTCATATATTTCATTTTCTATAATGAAACTAATATATTTTAGTAAAATTACATTATTAGAGAAAATTTTAATATATTCTATAATGATAAATGATGATTGTATAAATAAATAAATATATTCATGTAATTTAATTCATGTCAATAATTAATGGATACAATTGGGTGAGATGAATTTTTCATTTTTCAAATTTTCATTAATATTGCTTCATAGTGTACCTATCTCTTCACCTTCTCATTAAAAGATATATACAATTGAAAAATTAAATTAATAGTAATTTGTTAATGGGAAGGGGTAAATTAATATATTCTATAATGATAAATGATGATTGTATAAATAAATAAATATATTCATGTAATTTAATTCATGTCAATAATTAATGGATACAATTGAGTGAGATGAATTTTTCATTTTTCAAATTTTCATTAATATTGCTTCATAGTGTACCTATCTCTTCACCTTCTCATTAAAAGATATATACAATTGAAAAATTAAATTAATAGTAATTTGTTAATGGGAAGGGGTAAATTAATATATTCTATAATGATAAATGATGATTGTATAAATAAATAAATATATTCATGTAATTTAATTCATGTCAATAATTAATGGATACAATTGAGTGAGATGAATTTTTCATTTTTCAAATTTTCATTAATATTGCTTCATAGTGTACCTATCTCTTCACCTTCTCATTAAAAGATATATACAATTGAAAAATTAAATTAATAGTAATTTGTTAATGGGAAGGGGTAAAATAGTCTTGACAAAATGTGGAAGAAACACCTAAGGGTGTTGGCTCTTTTATAAGTATTATAGATTATAGATACCTGAACTTTTGTACACTAGCAATTGGTGTTTTGTTGTATAGTTTATATATGTTGCACACATTGAAACAAAAGCAATTATGGAAGCAAAGATGACAACTTAAATAGAGGTTCATGATAATAAGGCTATTCAAAGCAATAAAAGATGACACTTAACAGTGTTCAAAATAGTCATTAACAAAAAAGTGAAAATTTTAAAAATCTAGCCTATTATTACATCATGATTTTTAATGGTTAGATTTTTTGGATTTCCTAGTTTTGCTTGGTGGTTGAGTCTGGGCTGTAGGTGTACTAGATGTTCTCTCTTCATGATTAGATTGAACTGGTTGCGACATGGATGTTGTAGTTGCTTTCCTTTTTCTATTTCTTTCTTATTGTTTCCTCCATCTTCGTTCTGCCCAGCATGACCATCTTTTAGAGCCGGTCGTTCATTCAATGGGCAAGTTTTTTGTTGTGACCAGCACCTCCACACATTTTGCAATGCATCACTGCATCCTTCCTGTTGTTTTTGAAATTTATATGAGCCTTTTTTGTAACTGCCTTCTCCTTTTCCTTAGCAACAGCAAGCTAGTCGATCACATCGTATGACTTTTGTATACATTCGTTCACTCATGTTGGGTATTATGTATACTTTGGGTCACTCATACGTTTTTTTGGTATAACTCGTGATTTTTCAAAATTTCTAACATTTTGGTAAGGGCATTTTAGTCAATCTCTCAGAATTTTGTTATGGAAGTGTCGAGTGTAATATAAGTTAATGAAAGTTAGTTGATGAAAATTAAAAAGTTATGGGAGAATGACTAAAAGAACCTTATCAAAATGTTAAAAATTTCGAAAAATCACGATTTGTACCAAAAAACGCGTGAGCGACCCAAAATATACATAATACCAACCATAAGTGATCGAAAGTATACAAAGTCATAAGGTGATCGACTAGTATTTTTTAACAAATGGAAATGATCAATGAAATCATTTGCTCTTATCGAAATTAATCAGTTTGCCCACGAACTACCCAACAGACCATTTTGAAATTTCCAACCACTTTTGACGTTTATGTTAACAGTACACTCGGGCCTCCCCCTATTCATCATGTAGTGTGGTTTTAGTGAAGAGTTTGTTGTAAAATTTATGGGTTGGTTTTATTTGAAATTTGAGAAAGTTGGCAATTGATTGCGCATGGGCCCTTGTTTGTTGCTTCACATTGTTAGTGATCGGGAGAATAATATGCCTTTTTTTAGACCAATTTTCTCACTTTCACATATATTTTCGGGTACCATCCCACTTGCTAGAGTCGAAAAGGTCAAAATACTGTCAAATATGAAGTGAAAAAAACTTTGTTTTGATTAATTTAATGTAATTATAGCATGATGATTGATGACAGAAGAAAATTTTGTTTTAAGCGCATAACGAGTTGCTGGTCTTTTGATACTTTCAATCAATATAACATTCCCTTCCCAAATTTTTCCGTATAGTATACTTTCGATCAGTGGCGGATAATCAATATAATTTTCAAAGTGTCTATTTAAAACACTTAAACATATTTATATATAAAATTTAAATATTAATTTTTATATTAATTTTTTTTTTATATCCATATAATTTCTTTTTAAAAAAAATGTTTGTTCTATTGAACGGGCGTGAATGTAAATACGTCTGCCCTGCTTTCAACCATCATTTTTCCTTTATTTTGGGTTTAGTGTGAATCCTATACACGCTTTATTAGCTGTTTTATTTTATTTTGTTTTGTTTTATTTATTAGGACCGTCAACAAGGGTTATTATATCTACCATACAATAGTGTCTTAGGAGTAAGATTACTAGTGTACCCCTCAATTATAAATGTTTTAAGGCTTCTTTAATGATTGTCGTTTGTATAATTTTTATTTTTTTCATTTGTCCCCAATATGTTATGAGTGCTTTTATATATATGTATATGTAAATTCATCCGTTCTATTAATATCAGTAGCAAACATTGTCTGGTCTATAATTTACATATTGGCTAGATCTTTGCTAACTTTGATAATTAGATCTAACACTTGGTATACTATGTTGTAACACATTAAAAGTAGCTAATGGAGAAGTGCTTATGTTTATATTCATCGGATGTGGCAAGTTAGTGTCCAAAAAAATGGTCCAATTCGTGTGCAAGAAGATCTCTTACATCGATCTGAGTCAGTGACGATCAAACATTGTCTGACTAGCTACGTAGCCATTTCCGATCGAGTTTGGGCTTATTTTCGATAAGTCCAGCTGAGTCAACTCAAAAACCATTCATAATTACTGATTTCAGGCATATTTTAACCATTTTTAGGGCAAAGAACTAATGAAACCACCAATCAACATTTTTGATACCGAATCAAGGTATATAATGTCGAATTCAGGCCCCTCAAAGCTAAAAACATCTTGAAAGCTTTCCTTTCGTTCATGGTCCTTACAATACACAACTGTATGCCTAACCATCATCATCTCACCCATTCAGAAATCCAGTCACGACTCAAGAGAAGCCTTTCCCCTTGAATTTTATGCTAAATGATTTAAAACATGACATAATTCCCAAAATTTTGAATTACATGATTATCATATATTCACATATCGAGAACTTGTCTTAAGGAATGGAGAAGAGTTTCTTTCTCTTGACCTATAAATTTTTTTATGTGTTATTACTTTCATTTTTAGATTGAATCATTTTGATAGAGAAATGAGTCTATTTATAGGTAGAGAAATGACCTTCTTCATTTCAAAATAATTGTCATATTATCCGTCCATCAACGTTAATTAGTATGTAACATTTGCAACGATTGTAACGTTTGTAAATGATTTACAACATAAATATTGTATTAATGACCAATATAATGAGTATATTATTAATATAATAATACTTAAATAATAATATTCTTACATTTTCATCAAGCAGGAATTAATTCCCACACAAAAATCATTGGCTCAGAGAACACGATTCATCGTGATACCTCAAACCAATCATCAACTGCCAACAAATATGGTCATGGCTCCATTTCAACACTTAGGTGCATGACTTATAAAGTTATAAGTTGAGGGGATGAGGGACGAGGGTTCGGGAAGATGATATTAAATGGGTGTAGTTGACTAAAAGTGAAGTATATTTATTAAGAAATGAAGAATACGAACTATTAAATTAACTCTCATCTCAAATTTTTGATTATAGAAAAATAAGCTTTGAAACTATAATGTTATTTAAAAGGTAGAAAAAAATAATGTTTCTTAAGATTAGTTCTCTACAATATAGTTCATGAATAGCATATTAATTTGAATAGATATGTATATAATATCATATATGTTGAATATTGATTGAGTATATTCAAAATTGTTACTCGGTATTCAGTTATTTATTTTATTATAGTCCTCGAGAGCACGGTGTAACAACAAATTTTCTTTAGCCTTGAATTTAATTGACAACAAGAAAATAAGCAGTCGCAATAAAATATGTGTTTGATGATTTTGGGTACAATCTCTATTTGTTCCTTTGATTCTACTTCAGACTACAAGTCAAGGGCCTTCGCAGCTTGTTCTTGGACTTGCTTGTTGAATGTTTGAATGCTCGAAGCTTGAATACTTGAATATTCGAAGATTCAAAGGCTTGAATGTTGATGAATTCAGTTGCAGGTTGAATGCTGAGGAAGTGTTCTCTGATTTGTAGAGCTTTTATCTTCTTCTGCTTTTTGTATATCTTGCAAATGAATGATCCCTTCAAATGAATGAGAATGCTCTATTTATAGGCAAACGAATCCACGGGCTTGAGCTTTGACTTGGGCCTGAGCTTTGACTTGGGCTTGGCCCTTTAATAATTATTCTTTTAATTTAATTAAAGAGAATAATTATATGTTTTGATCGATAATTATATCTTTCTTTTTATATGTTAAAAAGACATAATTATTAATTATTTTCATTTATTTATTTGTCGAAAATAATTATTTATTATGATCTCGATTTCTCATGTGTCGAACCATAATCGGACGATCCAATCTTCTATGTAACCATTTATAATTTGATAATAAATGTCACACGCACATATTTGATCGGACTGTGTGATTTAATTCCAAAGTATAATTTATTAACTTGGAATTTAATTAATTGATTTAATTGAGACATTTATTTGATAAAATTTTAGTATCCTTTAAGAGGGTTGCTTCATCACCATGTTCAGTCTTTTGACCATCAGCAGGGGAAACAAATCCTTTCAATGGTGTAGAAACTAAACTCATCTTCTTGACCTTAGTGACTGGGAGATTCAGACCTTCTAACTTGGTAGGATTTGCAGACTTAACATTCTCGTCACTCTTGGTCTTTTCAGGAGCTTCTTCTTTTGTTGATTTTTCAGCTCCATTATTCTTTCGGATGTAATATTTAGCATCCGCAAAATGTGATTCATACTCTGTAAATGGGTTATCATCCGCTTTAATCGTCTTTTCGACTCCGTCTTTGCTATATTTGAAACATTGATGGAGTGTAGAAGGAACAACATTGTTGGAGTGTATCCATGGTCTTCCAAGCAACATATTGTATGTAGTCTTTGCGTCAATGACATGGAACCATGAAGTAGAATCCATTTCTCCAATTGATAAGCGGAGGGCTACTTTTCCCAAAGTCCTTTGGCCTCCTTGGTTGAAGCCTTGAATCATGAGACGGCTATGTTGCAATTCTTCAGCTGAAATGCCAACTTGTTTGAGGGTCTTCAGGGGTAGAATATTCACCGCTGATCCTCCATCGATTAGCATTCTACTAATTCTTTCTTCACATGTGTACCCTGATACATATAGTGGTCGATTATGGTCAACCTCTCCCAAAAGCAAATCCTCGTCTGTAAATGTGATAGAGAATGTACAAATTTCCTCATCTACATGCGATGTTGCTTCTTTACTCTCTTCTTTGGGAGTTTCATCTTCATCCTCGTACACATGGTGACAAGATTCAAATTCTTGGCTTTCCCTGAACGTCTTGGGCATGAATTCCCTTAAAGTGATTGGTGATGGTCTTTTCAATGGACTGCATTCTACTGCTCGTCGTCTGGGAGAGAAAGACTTCCTCGACGACTTTCTTCCTTTGCGATGGTTCATGACCATGTTCCTCCTTGGTTGAGTTACACCAACTTTTGCAGGAACAAGACGTCTTTTTCTTTGGACTAGAGTCCATCCTTCCTCTGAGTCGCTTTCGTCGACATCTTGCATTGACACACTCGTCTGGTTTTTGTGAATCTGCTTACTAGCATTGGTGACTCTAGCAATTATTGGTAAGGACAAATCCTCATTGACGTTAACTGTTATGGGATCTACCGTTCCGAATTCGATTGTTACCAGATTAGTCGCAGCTTTCTCTTCTTCAAGAAGTATTCTACCTTGACGAGCCAACTCCATTACTTTGTCTTTGAAGACAAAGCATTTCTCAATTGGATGACCAACTAGACGATGGTACTTGCAGTAGGTTGGGTCCTTTATTCTTCCAGCTTCATCCGGACGCTTCATTTCTGGCAACTCTATCAACTTCTCCTTCAGCAGGTCGTCAAACATTCCAGAGACATCAGAGTCAAGGAAAGGATAACTCTTCTCTTGCATCTCTTTTAATGAGACCTTCTTCTTGTCCAGTGGGGGACTCTCTCCTTCCTTTTTCTTGGATTTGACAGAGAGTTTAACTGAGGAAGAAGCAATTGTCAGCGCCTCCTGTTTAGCATCATCCTTCGTGAAGCTCTTTCCAGTTTTCTTGAACTCATACTTGTCTTTGCTTCTTCGGATGTCTTGAGCGGGAGAGTTGTGATTTTTATTCACGGCAATACTGAGCTCCATGTCATGAGCTCTCGTGGCCAACTCCTCGAATGACCTGGGCTTGATCCCTTGAAGGATATACTGGAGGTCCCAATGCATTCCCTGAATGCACATATCGATCGGGGAGGCTTCACACAAGCGGTCTTTGCAGTACAGACTTAGATTCCTCCACCGGTTGATGAAGTCAGTTACCGGTTGTTCTTTCCGTTGCTTAGCACTTGTGAGTTCTATCATACTAACAGTACGACGAGTGCTATAGAATCTGTTGAGGAATTCATTCTCTAGTTGTGCCCAACTGTCAATCGAACCAGGTTCCAATTCAGTGAACCAATCGAACGCATTTCCTTTCAGAGAGCGGACAAATTGTTTCACTAAATGATCGCCCTCAGTTCCAGCATTGTTGCAAGTTTCTACGAAATGTGCAACATGTTGTATGGGATTGCCATTTCCATCAAACTGTTGGAGTTTTGGTGGCTGATAGCCATTTGGCATCTTCATCGCGTCAATACGCTGACTATATGGTTTGACATAAGCATGTGAGGGCCTTGGATCTTCCAACTTATTTTTTATGGTTTGACATAAGCATGCAGGTTGAATGCTGAGGAAGTGTTCTCTGATTTGTAGAGCTTTTATCTTCTTCTGCTTTTTGTATATCTTGCAAATGAATGATCCCTTCAAATGAATGAGAATGCTCTATTTATAGGCAAACGAATCCACGGGCTTGAGCTTTGACTTGGGCCTGAGCTTTGACTTGGGCTTGGCCCTTTAATAATTACTAGCCGTTTGTGCACAGTCAAACCTGTGCAAATTCATTCCCCTTATACAGTTACCCTTCTGTATAATCAATTAAATATTGATGAGATTATATATCATATATATGAGAAAATGCAAAAGAGATTGTACACAATAGAAATGAGAATTTGAAAATATATTTATGAATAAAAGTGAAGCATGTGAGAATTCCCTTAAACCAATCTATTCCCTTTGTTGACAGAAGATGCTACAAATAATATGTTTTCAACCAAGAATATTCACTTGATACAAAGCAGTTACTCTAAAATAATATTCGGAAGGTGTACAATTGTATTGAATAATTATTCATAGTTGAGATTCTCATAGTTGAAACATTAAAAGTATGTAATGAATAATTCGGAAGGCACAAACATTAAATTGATCATGGTGATAAGCACGAATGTTCATCCCTAGTCAATATGCAAAACATTAACAAAAGATCCACTTTGTGGACTCTAGAATATAAACAACCATAAGCTTTGCAAGACCATCTAATTCATTTCTTGATACAATTATATACTTTTATTGCTCATCTTAACAAACCTGAGGAAGATTTGACGTCCATGTTACTCGTCAAGTTTGAGATATCCAGTGTTACAATTTCACTACCCATCCGTCGAGAATTCCATTGAGAGTTAAAATTAAAGCCTTACCATCGCTCTCAACTTCAACTCGACGCCACCCTTGTCCCCTAGCCAATTCCAAGCCGTCCTGGACTGCTATAGCATCTGCAACAACTACGTTTTTCACCAGCCGCTGCTGCAGAAATGCAGCAACTCTCAACAGCCCATCTGTGTTTCGAGCAACAATCCCGAAGTATCCAAATTCGCGTGTCCATTCCATCACGCATTACAATTGACTTTTAAGCAACCAGTCAAAGGTGGTCACAACTACAATGTAACAGTTCTAGCGTGACTGCCCCCACTCCTTGGAATCTTTTGATTAGCATTCTGGAAGTCACAAAAAAGAGCAAATAATGTGTATTCTGCACCTTCCACAAAATGTATTGACCATTTGGCTCCTTGTCATCAAATTATAGTGTGTTCTGTGCAATCCACCAACACCAAATAATGTAGGCTAACTTTCACAGATCTTCCTCAAGCCCCTGTGATTGCAAAAGTGTCGAGAGGTGAGTCCTTTAAACTGTCTCCTTTAAACTGAAAGCATTTTATTTACAAAATAACAAAACTTATTTACCAATTAGAAACTAATAACTGAAATTAACAATTCTTAACAATTAACAATAAAAAGAATAAATAATAAATTTAACAACAAATACTCAATAGTAATAGTTCAAAATATAACAAACAATTATTTAAAAATTAAATAATGAATAAACATTTTTAGTTTCTCAATACCAAACATTAAGGACATTTACCGGAAAGCTAGGATTTGGAGAAGACCATTCGCAAGAAGCATCGCTCCAAATCAAGATTAAGAGGCTTCTTCTCCTCATGAATCTAAGATCTACGGCAATAGAGCTGGACAAAACATCGAGTGACCATTCCCCGTGATTTCCAGTTAGGATTAAGGGTTCAAGGGACACAATATTATCCAAGGTAACCAGCAGGGCATGAACGGTCTATCATAAAAAAAACTTAACAGTACCAACTTCTAACATTACTAACCAGAAAAAACTTAACTCTGAGAACACTAAAATTACCTCCTGATGACTTGATTGGTGCTGATAAACTGTTTGCTGAAGCTCGGTTTGGTAGCATTAAAGAACCACTGAAGCTTGGTGCTTTACGAACTTGCTGAAACTTTACTGGTAGTACCTGACTTTCAGGTTTACTCTTGTACACAAAATCAATGGGACATAAATCCCATTAGTGCATTTGAAATAAAGGTACATGGTTAAAGAAGTTATTTAAGAATAAAACAGAATATCGCCATTAACACCAATCAAATTATGAATCATACCTATGCAATTCCAAACCTTTCTAATTCTTATGAGCACACATTTCTTATCCCTCTGGAACATAATTAACTAAATGCATAAGTGTTACAAGTTGGAAACATAATCATTCAATTAGCTAATTTAAGGGGCATGAACTTTTTTGAAGCGGCCTAAACGGTAATGGAAACACACATAATAGCATGATTTATAACAACGAAACCTGATAGTGGAATTACAATCGCTAAATCCAAGAAACCTCTTACAATTCATAAGTATAACTACCTTGTACAACAGAAACTCTACGTTTTAGTCTATAATCTATTATGCGACTTCACTAACTATATAGATTAAAAGTGTTAATATATCGAGAATCGAACTCATGACATTGCGATAAAAAATTCACTTATATACCTACTTTATGAACTTGACTTAAGCATTTTATCAAACAGGTTGCAAATAAATATAATTGACATGTTATTCACAACACTTTTACCTTGTGTATCAACAATTGATGTGATAATTCGTCTGGGTTCTTCTTGTTTCTTATTGTCACAAGATCTTCTTCTTTATTTCCCCCTTATTTTATGAAAGTTGGTTGGATTTTATCTTCCTTCGTGCATTGTGAATATTGGTGAACTTTGATTGTCAACTTTTATTATTGCATTTGAAGACAACCATTGAAGATTGATTGTGCGAATCCACAACATTTTTGCTGGTCACCAGTTTTTCGAAATAAGTAGTAAAAATGGAATGGATTTGAATTTCTTTTGTATGATGCACACTTGGTAACTGAATAGTGAACGTGGGGCTTCAAAATTAGACTAAAAAGCAACTGTTAATTGCCTGGTTTGTGTTTTATATATAGTGTCGATTCTTTTAATTTAATTAAAGAGAATAATTATATGTTTTGATCGATAATTATATCTTTTTTTTATATGTTAAAAAGACATAATTATTAATTATTTTCACTTATTTATTTGTCGAAAATAATTATTTATTATGATCTCGATTTCTCATGTGTCGAACCATAATCGGACGATCCAATCTTCTATGTAACCATTTATAATTTGATAATAAATGTCACGCACATATTTGATCTGACTGTGTGATTAAATTCCAAAGTATAATTTATTAACTTGGAATTTAATTAATTGATTTAATTGAGACATTTATTTGATAAAATTTTAGTATCAACACACGGACAATCATTTCTCCGTTTAATATTGTTAAAATTGTATTTATGACATAACCAATCCGACCAACAATTTGTATAAAAACATTTCAAATTGGCTTATTTGCAAAAAAGGAAAAAATTGAAGTCGGTTAGTGACAGTTAGCAACCGCGTGAAGTTTCAGCATTACCTTCCAACGGTTATATTGCTATGCGCCTATGCCTATATATACCTCAAACTCCTCTCATTCACTTTACATACTCGATCCTCTTCTTGATTTTTCTTTCTAATCTGTTTTCTAATTGTTGTTATTTTAATTCTTGATATTTTGTTTTCTTATTATTATTATTTTGAGATTTTTTTGGTATGGATTAGGTTTTTTGGTTTGATTTATTTAATTGGATTGAGTCTTACTGGGTTGAGAAGTGAACGAAAACGGATCATATATTTGTTTAATTGTGCTTTTTTTATTGTCATGATATGCCCCAAAAACATTGTCCGATTTGGTTGTCAAAGGAATTTTCCTTTTTCAAACAATTTTCACCCAAAGAATTTGTGATTTGGTTTTGAAGCAATTCTGAAGATCGTCAAGACTTGTACCAGGTTTTTGACAAAATAATTGTCTGTCTTTTGAATCAATTTTTGTCCCTAAAAGAACATCCAATTGGGGTTTGAAACAATTGCCCCAAAAGATTGTATAAGTGTTAAACCAATTTGTCCCCAAAAAGATTGTCCCGTTTGGTTTTGAATCAATTATGCTTGCCCCATTGAGTTTGAAACAATCGTCTTACAAAAAAAGGTTGTATTAGTGTTGAATCAATTTATCCCAAAAAGATTGTCAGTTGTGTCCCCAAAAGATTGTCCGGTCGGTTTGGAAACAATTGTGTCCCAACAAGGTTGTCCATTGAATTTGGAAAAACTCATGGTCCCGAAAAGATCGTCCCCAGTGTCGATTTTGTCCCGAAAAAGATTTCGGTTTTGAAACGATTCTGTATGTCTGTCCCAAACACATTGTTATATACCAATCTTGTCCCGAAAAGATTGCGTGCAATGGTTTTGTACCAATTTTGTCCCAACATGTTTCAAAAAGATTGTTCCGAGTGTTAAACCAATTCTGTCCCAAAAAGATTGTCCCGAGTGTTGAGCCAATTTTGTCCCGAAAAGATTGTTGGATTTGGATTTGAAACAATTCTGTATGTATGTCCCAAACAGATTGTTAGATACCAATCTTGACCCGAAAAGATTGTCCGATTTTGGTTTTGAATCAATTGTGTCCCGAAAAGATTGTCCCATTGGTTTGAAAACAATTCTGTCCCAACAAGATTGTCCCATTGGGATTGGAAAAACTTTTGGTCCCGAAAAGATTATCCCGAGTGTCGAACCAATTTTATCCCGAAAAGATTTCGGTTTTGAAACAATTCTGTATGCCTATCATCTGAGAAGGCTGTGAATCTGTGATGAAACTTCTTTCTTTGGGCAAATAATTTGTGATCCAAGTGAACTGTGGGTTGGCTGGGCAAAGAGGATTGTAATTGATGAGTTCGGTATGTTATCGCTGTAGCCATGACAGTTTGACAGAGTTTTTTGGCACTATCTGGCATTGCCTTTAATGGATATGAGATGAGTCCCTAAACCTAACCCTCTTTATCATTCTTTTCGGCAGCAAGAAACACTCGGGAGGCGATGATGATATGTTTCTTTAGTGTCTCTACTCTGTGCAATGCAAAGGCAACGAGGCTTAAGCTGGCCTGCATCTTGGCAAGGCAATGTGGTTTGTAAGTGTTGGTATGGAGGTATTGTTATTATTACTATTATTATTTGACTTTGATTAGCTTTTGAATAAGGCATTAGAGACATGATTTGGCAGGACAATGCGATTTGAATATCCTCGACAACTGTGTGTTGCAAGGGTTATTGGTTGTAATTTTTTCTCATCTATCCAGTTACTAAGTGTTTCAGCTTTCTGATTATTCTTGATTTATTCAATATTATGCTAGAATTAAGCTCATGACATTATGGTTGATTATTCATCGTCTTAGTAATAGATAGTCTAGCCCATAGAGTATGATGGAGTTGGCAAATTGATCATAGCGCTCCTTATTTTGTTCCTCATGTTAATGGTGTTGGTGAGTCCCTGTTACCCAATCCCACTAAGAGCTGGTACCTGTCGTCATCCGCGACTACTGAAATCAAGTTGTAAAGGCCCGAAACTAAATATTGTTATCAAGATCAAGCTATTGAAGCCACACCTGTCCACATTAAGTTCAAGTAATTGGGAAGGCACCCAGACTGGTCAAGCCCTTGCAAGCCGGACAGACCGAGGAAGTGTAGAAGGCACCCCCCCAGCTCGCCTACGTCCATTAAGCCAGATCTAATTGTTGAATGGAAGCTGCAAAAGGCTACTGAGTACGCATCCTGGTTGACTCAAGCCACGTTAAATCAAGGTGAGCTCAAATTACGTTCAACAATTATATGTTATCGCGACTTCAGGAGAAATAGATTGATACTCTAACTCCACATTTGATTAAACTTTGTTTACTAGTGAGGGTTTTTCCAACGGTTTTAAAATATTTACTAGACTATATACAGTTTTTACGTGTCTTTTCACTATTCTTTTGTTAGATAGCACAAATACAATCAAGCAACCAGTGCTATAAATTAATGAATTGTGTTTTGACATTTAAAAAAAAAATTCTGTATGCCTGTCCCAAACAGATTGTTATATACTAATATTGACATATTGTCCCGAAAAAATTGCCCGTTATGGTTTTGAATCAATTTTGTCCCAAAATGTTCCAAAAAGATTGTTCCGGGTGTTGAGCCAATTCTATCCCAAAAAGATTGTCCCTGAGTGTTGAGCCAATTTTGTCTATAAAAGATTGTTGGAAATGGGTTTGAAATAATTCTGTATGTATGTCCAAACAGATTGTTAGATACCAATCATGTCCCGAAAAGATTGTCCATTATGATTTTGAATCAATTTTGTCTCAAACTGTTACAAAAAGATTGTTTCGAGTGTTGAACCAATTCTGTCCCACAAATATCGTCATATTGGATTTTAATCAGTTCAGTCCAAAAAAGATTATTGAAGTGTTGAACTACTTTTTGTCACGAAAAGATTGACCTAGTGTTGAAGCAATTCTATCCCTAAAAAGATTGTCTAGGCGTTGAATAAAATTTGTCCTGAAAGATCGTCAGGTTTGAAACAATTATGTCCCAAGAAGATTGTCCTGAGTGTTGAACGAAAATTGTCCATAAAAAGCTTGTCTGACTTGGTTTGGAACAATTCTGTCTCAAACAAATCCTTTAGCCCCCTTTATACATTGGGGAAACAGGTTGTGTCTGTTGTAAGCGAAGACATATTTGTTAGAGTGTTACATGCCTTGAAACATTAAGGAAATTATTAATAGCTTCGATACATAGATGAGATCCCTTTTTTTCTGAAGGATATAGATTATTACCTGAATTGAATCTTTCTTTATGTGGAGTACTTATTATGACCTGGGGAAATATAATTTCTTATCTGCTCCCTTATGTGTACTGTTTCCCTTAAATGAATTAGTTTTCAATGTTAAATAATCTTATTGGTTCAGAACCTATAGTTGCTCTTTCACTTATGGAGTTGCCTGGAACTCCTGGTCAATTAGTATGGCTTACGGTTGGATTACAATAAGATCCACTTTTACTGTGGTAATGTATCATCAGGAAATGTATGTATTGTCGTAGATTTTATTCAATCTTATTGTTGTTGGACCTTTTCCTCTTACTGAATGAGTTTGTTTGTTCCTAAATTCCAGTTTATTCAATCTTATTGTATTTCATGACTGGATCCGGTTGAGACAAGTTCCCCAAGTACACCTTATATAGGGGAGGGGGAACCTGAAAATCAGAATCATGCTATTATTATCACTCGTGGAGAAGCTCTTGAAGCAATCTCAGATTAACAAACCACATCCGAATAATAAAAATGAGAAACATTTTGCAAGAATTTGTATGAGCACCATGTCATCAGCCGCCAGCGATACTTGGCATGAGAGAGCACATATTCACTGGAAGGTCAAATTTCTTTTGGTTCTTGAATCGTCATTTACCTATTGCTACATATTGATTTTGAGATTGTTAATCAATACCTTGTTGCCAAGCTCACAATTAATGTCATAGTCAAATGCTTGTGCTGACTTGAGACTCGATGTCTATTCGTATGAAAAGGAAAATATAAGTTATCATTGAAGCCTTAATCCATGACATTAAAGAGGTTACAGAATCTTTACATGGGTTGCGTTATAGTGGGACTTGTCACATACACCCTATCCAAGTGTAGGGCACCTGTTTTTTACTACTAAATCAAGCTAGCTCCTGCAGGACCAAGAGGTCTTGTGTTGCCGTTCTCACATACAGTTCTTATTGATTCCTGCTACAATTCTCTACAGAACACCCTGGCTTGAAGCCCAGACTTTTGTTGGCGGGCTCAATACGGTCTTCTGCATTGCAATGATGTAGCAAACAGCCATTAGTTGCTTTCCGTTTCTTTTCTAGGTTGTGTCGGACTTCTGAATATTTGAAGCATGATACATGATTTAGATAATGTGTTTATGTAGTGCAGGTCTTTGCTTCAATTCAACAAAATTCCTTCGTTTTATAGTGTTTCATCTTTAGCCTGGTTCATGTCCTATCAGGGGAGTAGCTTTGTCACAATTGGTCAAAGACTTTTGGCAAATCCATTAAGGTATTGTTTTGACTAACCCTTTTTTGTTCCCATTATTAAGAAATAAGATGGACGAGAAACGTGAACGTACCTCAAGAAAAAGGTCTTAAATTGACACAACTCGGTTGATTTGAAGTATAGCCAGAGAACCCCATTGTGTAGCATTTAACAGTGTGAACGAGCTGATGGGAATATCTTATGTTTAATCACTCTTACAATTCCCATTATTGCAGGGTTAGATTTCACTATGGGCATCCAGATTTATTTGATAGGATATTTCACCTAACAAGAGGTGGGATTAGCAAAGCATCAAAGATGATTTTGCAGGTGATAATTACTCATACTTAAAAGAACCCCTTCATGTAAATTAGCATTTATATAAATGTCGCACACTAATTTATAGTATTAAATTTAGGATTTAATACAACCCTAAGACGGGGATATATAACATATCTCAAGTACATGCAAGTTGGGTCTTAACTCCATTTCGAAGTTCAAAGCCAAAGTTGCAAATGGAAACAGCACAAACTGTCAGCCACGATATATACCGCCTTGGTCGTAGATTGATTTCTTCCTCCTGCTTTCATGTTACTTTACAACAAGGGGATTTTACTTCAATAGTTTGGTAATTGCTTTTTCCCTGAACTTATCTTATGTTCACTAACTGTCTATCAGTTTCTTTTATCAATATGTGGAAATGCACTCTTCAATTAATAGATTACGCCTTCGCATTTCATTCCTAAATAGTCTACAGGCCAAAAACTTTTTCAGTTAGTGGAGAAACTAGTAGTTGGGATTTGGGAACACCTAATGTGTTTATGCTGATAATGACAAATTTTGAACACTCACTAGTGAAAAAACATTTATTTTCTTTCAATTTAGTTAAAATATTCAATTATCCAAGTTTCATGACAAAAATGTTCGCAGATATCAGTTCTTGGAATATATGTGTTTCTTTATGGTCAGTTATACCTGGTGCTTAGTGGCATATAGAGAGCGTTGTTAATAGAAGCTAGGATTCAGAACATCAGATTATCAATTTGAAAACAGTTTCCTTGTTGTAGATGTACTGCCATCACTTTCTTTTCTTCTTGGTACTTATTTAGATTGTCCAGGTCTTTCATCCAATTCTCACTCTGGTTCACTTTCATTGGCTTGTCTTGTTCCTTTAAAATTCCCCTACCTCACCAATAATGAAGTTTGTAATGGCTTTGAGTAATCACAATATTGAAATTACTAGAAATAACTTATACCTTCTTGTGTTTTTGTTGCAACAAATATGCTAGCTGTTATTCTTTTCCAGGTGGCTCTATACCCCACCACCATCTTCCAGGATTAAAAGGGTGGAAAGGGATTGAGTTTTGTTTTATATTTCAAGATTGTAGATAAATATATGAAGTGCAGCCTCAATTTCATGAGAACATCAAAGTAAGCCTGACAACTTTCATGTTTTATAGTAGTATTATTATCTGGCGTCATCTCTGTCTCTTCGTTGTATATGAATGGCTCTATATAACCATGTTTCTGTAAATTTAGTAGATAACATTTCATGCAGTTTCCAGCATGTTAATTAACATTAGTCATAAGGAATTTGACCAAATTTACAAGAGTTTGGCTAATCTAATTTTGTGATCCATGTTAAGGTATATAAAGGAGTGCTGAGAATATGATGGATGGTGGACTTTTCATCGATTGCGTACCTGATCCATCACTCGGTTGAAATCGCCCCCGCTTCGGAAGGAAATCCCCACACCTTTTGATAAGCTTCCATTGACTCGTGGTTAGATTGATTTTTATATTCGTTTTCCCTCCCCTTATCCTTGTTTTTAAGCTTCCATGGACTCGTGGTTAGGTTGATTTTTATATTAGTGGGTCGACTTAAAGAGATGGGTACTAATGTTATTTTAAGATCAGCCCGGAAGACCGAAAATTTGTGCGTAACTTTTCATGTTCTCCAATAAGTTGCAAATAGGTATTGGGAGTAAAGAACCTTTTTATGAAGACACCCTTAAGGGACAAGGGTTGTCGTCATTATCAATAGAAAACAAGAATCTTGGCTTTATAAGTCTGGCTTCCCATTTTGGTACTTCGTATTCATTGTTTTTGGATTCGTTCTCTTAGTATACATTATGACGTCTGGTTTTTACGACAGGTCTATACATATACTGAAGGTTTTATCCTTCTAGCAGAGTTTTATATAAGGTTCCAACTTTGAGAAATATGACATAATATATTATGAAGTATGTTTTGAATCATGGAGAATGTTAGGGAAAATATTCGTGAAATATTGCATTTATTTTTTACAAGTGTTATCTAGGCTTTGGCCTTCATCAAACTATAGCTTGGTAACGTAACCTTGAGAAGTTAGCAGACATTAACGTTGTGGTTCTCTTTAGTTGTTCGGTCTATTTCAGAGTCTATCCATTTTTATGACAATATAATTTTCACTTCATAGACTTTCCTTCCTTGTTTACTATTGAAACTAAAGATGTGAAGGTCTGAGAAGACTCCTCTCATTGGAGGGCTACCAAAATAAACATAATTTAGACATGTACGGTTTGACTGCTTACGAAACTAATTAAGTCCGTAATAAATGCTAGCACGAGAAATTTGGCAAAGTACCACGATTTGAGGCCCAGATTTAAATAATACCATGATATCTTTTTTAATTGGAAAATATCACATTTTTTATGCGAAATGACTATTTTACCCTTAATGAAAATTGATAGCATTAAACTAAGTTTTTTTTTATAAAACTAAGTTTTTTGGGTTCAAATGACTATTATAATCTATTATAATCCATTATATTACGTTGTAATTGCTTTAAATTCACAACTAACTTAAATTTGTCATGATTTATCTTTGCATTAAATTAATGTTACAAAGTTCAACCCAACAACCATTGCTTTGATATAAAAATTG
Source organism: Echium plantagineum (assembly GCA_003412495.2). Classification (NCBI taxonomy): domain Eukaryota; kingdom Viridiplantae; phylum Streptophyta; class Magnoliopsida; order Boraginales; family Boraginaceae; genus Echium; species Echium plantagineum. The sequence continues at coordinate 13,356,539 of CM016562.1, forward strand.
GATTAATATATTAAAATTAGTACAAAGCACAAATAAATATTAATTTCTTTAGAGTGTGGAGCAAATAAATTTTACTAATACATTTGAAGAAAAAAAGGACCATGAAAAAGAAAAATAAAATAAAAATGAACCATGGGAATACTAAGTTGCTAAAAAAAAGAAAAGTTCATCTCCTGGACTCCATACAATCTGGTTGCATTATTTTTCTTCCTCAAATCATGCGTCAATGTCGATTGATGCTCTACTCCATGGTCCTCTTCGTTTAATATGGACCGCTGCTACCTGCTTCGAATATATGGTATCCCTAATTCCTCCAAACGATTCTTCCCCAACTTTCCATTCAACTTGAAGCCCATGTAAACCAACTCTCAAGTCATTTCATTGTACATTTATATCAATTGTAAATACACATAAAGTACATATATATTATAAAATGTATATTCGACTATACTTTATTATACATTGTTATAATCTATTAAACCGAAACTAGAAAGCTCTAAATTGTAACTACACATAAAGTACACAACAATGGACTATAAGAAACGAGACTATATCAACATAATACCAACATAATGCTTCATTATACTTCATTATAATAAATTATACTTCATTATATTATAAGAAACAAGAATATATCAACATAATACCCCTAGGATTCGAACTTTTATTCCAAAACAACATCAATTCTTCAAATTACACACAATATGTCTATATCAACATCAATTTTTGTCCAAAAAACCAAATTAAAGTACCAAAAGAACAAACTTTACACATATATCTATAATTTTTAATGCAAATTTAGCCACATTATTTTATTAAACATTGTTAGAACCATAAATTGTGCAACAAAAACTTAAGAAACGAGACTATAATAACAATGGACTATAAGAAACGAGACTATATCAACATAATACCAACATAATTCTTCATTATACTTCATTATACTTCATTATACTATAAGAAACGAGAATATATCAACATAATACCCCAAGATTCAAACTTTTATTCCAAAACAACATCAATTCTTCAAATTACAAACAATATATCTATATCAACATCAATTTTTGTTCAAAAAACAATATTAAAGTACCAAAAGAACAAACTTTACACATATATCTATCATTTTCAATACAAATTTAGCCACATATCCATAAAAATCTTAGGAAAGATTCAAACTTTCTAAAAAAGATTCGATCTTTTTATAAAAGATTCAAACTTTTTAGAAAAGATTCAAACTTTTGTTCAAAAACATTCAAATAACAAAAATACAATACATATAAAGTACATAACTAATCAAAATACGTGATTTTTAAATCAACTATATTGAAAAACGTGATTTTAAGTCAACTAAATTGAAAAAAATTTAAACTTTTCTAAGAAAAACAAGTTTAAAGGACCAAAGACGATTCCGGTGAAGATGGTGGGCTGCGGGGCGGCGGAATGAGAGAGAGCGAGAGAGAATGAGATGAAGAAATGGAGAATGAGATGAAGAATGAGTTGAAGAAAGGGAGAATGAGATGAATGTATGTATAATAGATTTAATGAGGGGCAATTTAGTGACTTCACCTAACTTTTGTGGTACTTTCCAATTAAAAAAGATATCATGGTATTATTTAAATATGGGCCTCAAATCGTGGTACTTTGCCAAATTTCTCATGCTAGCACTAATAAACTTATTTTTGGCTCATTCATAATTTACCCCCTATATTATCATTTTAGTTTCAGCTTGTCCCTGTATTTTTTATCGTTTTAATGTGCCCCTGAAACCTTTTTAGACACATCTTTTTATTTAATCAGATGAAATGATTATATTACCCCTATTATTATTCGAAAGTATATGGGACAACATTAAAATATTGGCTTTTTATACCATTAATATCAGACCCCACCCGCCACCCCACCCCAACCCAACCATTCTTCTTCAAAATCAAAATTGTACATCTCCAACAATCAACTACATCATTAAAAGTCCAGTCTTTACCAAAACATCACCTGCAAAATCACAATTTCTTGTTCAAAATAATAGATCACCGTTAGCTGCATACTTCAGAAATGTTGTGGGAAATCTCTCTGCAATGCGTAACATGAAACAGACCGAGGAATTAATCGAAAAATTCTCTCTGGTGATATATTGTCATCCTCACGAAGACTTTTTCCCCTCTTCCATGTCCTGGTTTTTCGAGAATGGGGCGCTTTTATATGGTTCAACAGGTTCAAATCTTCCTCAAGGTGGTTTAAATGATAGGTCATGGTGGCTTGATCTTCCCGTTAATGACGAAGCAAAAGAGGAAATTTAAAAAGCGTTAGTGTATATACATACTAAAGCTTCCTTTGGAGCTACATGTATTGATGTAGTTATATGGATATTTTATCCCTATAATGGACCTGCTAAAGTCAAAGCAGGTTTAATGAAATCGATTTGAAGAAGTTGGGTCAGCATGTTGGTGATTGGGAGCACAATTTCCATGGCTAGTTGAAAAGCATGTATTTTTCTCGGCATAGCAAAGGATTTTGGTTAGATGGAGCGGGAGAAAATTAGCAGAATACCACTAGTCAATCATCATATTTGATAAGGAAGATATTTCCTTTTTTATTTGAAGTTTACCATACTTGGAGAATGAATTGACTATTTTACCCCTTAGTCCATATCTACCAATATCTATTTTTGAATCTCACTTTTTTATTACATCAAATCTCATATATCACATTCACCTTACAACTTTTCATATCCCACCTACTTTCTTACATCCCACCCAAAAAAACACAACACCCAACACTTCTCTCTAGAAACAAAACTTTGGGTTTTCTCTAGGAGGTCTCTTCTAAATCACCCCCAAAATTTTATGTTTTGAGCAAATTCGGTAAGTAAATGGAATAAATTAGTTGAATTTAGCTTTCACTTTGAAATTTTCGTTTGTTTTTGGTAATTTTCTAGCTGATTCTTTAATTATTGTTGTTCTTGTTGTAATTTTCGTGTGCTTCGAGGATGAAGGATGCATGGAGAAAAATGATGGGGGTTTTCAAAGCAAAATCGTTACTTTTTTAAAGCAAAATCGTTACTTTTTTATAGCAAAATCGTTACTTTTTGAGCAAAATCGTTTCTGTTTTTGGAGCAAAACTGTGGCTTTGTTTTGAGCAAAATATTGGGTTGTTTTGGAGCAAAATGGTGGCTTAGTTTTGAGCAAAATGTTGGCTTTCTTTTAGCAAAATTCTGAGTGTTTTTGTAACAAAATCGTGGTTGTTTATTGAGCAAAATGGTGGCTTTGTTTTGAGCAAAATCTTGGCTTTTTGAAACTTTTCAAGTTATAAAGCTACATTTCACATGAAATGTAGTTTAAATCATAAATTTTGTTGTATGATGTTGTTTAATATGTATTAGGTTGTTTATAACACAATAATTTTTGTTGGTGTGTAGTATGTTGTTTATAACAAATTATAACACATTAAAATTATATTATAATGTGTTTTAAATGATTTTAATGTGCTCTAACTGATTTTAATGTGTTTTGCATGAGTATAATGTGTTTTAAATAATTTTAATGTGTTCTAACTGATTATAACGTGTTTTAAATGACTATAGTGCGTTCTAAGGTATAATGTGATTTAAATGATTATAATGTGGTATGAACGATTATAATGAGTGCTAATTGATTATAATATGTTCTTGGTGGTTATAATATGTTCGAACAGATTATATCTTGTGTTCTTGGTGATTATAATGATTATAATATGTTCTATTCGATTATAATATGTTCTTGGTGATTATAATGAGTCATGATTGAGTGCTAACAGATTATATCTTGATGTGTGCTACTAAGTGATTATTATAGGCGAAATGATTATAATGTATTTTGAGTAGATATAATATGTTCTATCTAGTTATAATGTGTTCTAGTTTAACTATAATATGTTATAATCGAATATAACCCATTATAACATATTATAATCGAATAGAACACATTATAACTAGATATAATAGATTATAACAACCCAGAACACATTATAACTAGAATTTTTAATGTTTGTTGGTATTAATTTTATACATTTTCTTGATAGGAGTATTGGCTCAGTCTAAGTTACGGATCAACAACATGGCTTATTTGACTTGCATTGAACACGTCAAATATATTTTGTATGAAGAAAGTTTGAAGTTAATGCGTGAGGAGTATAAGCAAGACAAGAACATGAACAAGAAAGTTTGACCAAGACAAGAGCATATGAAAGCAATACACGAAGTAGAGTTATATTGTATTTTATTCTAGTTTATTGTGTTTTATTGTATTCTACTGATGTTTATTGGGTTTTATTGTATTTTATTGAAGTTTAATGTATTTTATCATACAAACACAGCAAAAATATATAATTTTTTTTACCTTTCTTCCCCTCCATGAAACTTCGAAATCAGATCTAAAACATAAGAACCTTAAATCTGTTGCAATGAAGGTGAAGATTTTGATGGAGATGATGGTGAATATGATGTTGGATATGAAGATATGAACGTTGTTGTGTTTTCATAGAGTTGAGAAATGGGAGAGACTTGAGAGAAAATGAAGGAGGTAGAGAGATAAAGAGAGTGAGGAAATGAATGTGAGATGTAGAAAATAGAGCATTTTGATCCATTTGGCTGTGTTAGAAATTTCTCATTTAATGAGGGGTAAAATAGTCATTTTACTTTTAAAATGTGGTAAACTTCAAATAGAAAAGGAATTGTCCTCCTAAGCAAATAAGGTGATTGACTAGTGGTATACTTCCAATTTTCTCAATGCAGCGGAGCTCGAGTACCACCAGAACGGCAGAAAACCTAATGTATATTCGTCGTTGCACGGGCATGAATTCATGAATTGGGGGAGAAACTGCGATTTTGCGAGTGAGGTTTGGTAAAGTTTGGATTTTTAAGGGTGGGGTATGATGGAGAAGAAGGGACGGGGGTATAATATTAATTGTGTAAAGTATTTTAATGTTGACCCCTATACTTTAGAATAATAATAAGGGTGAAATAGTTATTTTACCCGATTAAATGAAAAGAACGCACCTGAAGATGTCCTAGGGGGCATATTGAAACGATTAGAAGTATAAGGGGCAATCTGAAACAAACTTTATACTATAGAGGGGCAAACAGTAATAAGCCTTTATTTTGTGGTTGCAAGTTGCAACATTTGTAGAAGGGATAAGCATATCCATGCTAGTTTCAGGCCCCTCAAATTGAATAGGCCCAGTTATCACTTAACGGGCAGGCTAGGTTCGTTAACAAGCTCGGACCCCGTAGGCCGTAATCTCTTAACGGACAGGCCCGGTTCGAGGCTTAGTGGACCGACATCCATTCATTGAACTGCACAAAATGGGCCACCACACTTGGGTATTATCCTATCACTCTATCAGTCTTGTTTCTGAAGCCCCCTCTTTGAATTTACAAAAAAGAGTCTCCAAATTGTTTGAATATTTTTTCTGGTGGTGAATGGTGATGGTTTCTATGTCATTGAGCATTCAAACAAATGGCACCAATGATCTCTCTCAAAAGTAGGACACATACATTATACATATTCTCATTAATGTTCAATGTATGCAATCAAAACTATGATCCACCAAAACATATTAGTATTATGTACTGTTATTTTTTAATTTGTTGGTCCACTTTGGGACTTGTTAGGATAGTGGCTGAGGGATTTATAGAATACTTTGTGATGCTTTTTTAAAGAGAATATAATTTATTCCAAGATGGTGATACATGAGGATGAGAATTTTGATTTATTCTCTGGGAATTATATATAGATAGAAGCTCATGGATTAAGCATTACAGTCAAACCAACTCCATGCCTTTCATGTATCACTCTAAAACAAACCCAAGTTGGCTTCCAACTGAAAAGAAAAGAAGAAAATAGGAGCCAATTACTACCATTAACTGCTTATCCATCATCAGTTGCTCTCCCTCAGAGATGGTGGAGGCAGACCAGCAAGAAATGATGAAAAGAAGGCTAGCGATTCACTCGGCTTGAATGTGGGAACGTCATGGCCAGCTCCTCTAAATGTTGCGAATGTAAGCCCCTCATATTCTTGAACCCACCCTCCAACCTGAATGCAACATATATATTAGTAGTTCATAGGTTAAGATTCTTTCTTGGTTTTACGGAATAACATTGATTTTTTGTGCTTCAAAGTTCGGAAGAAACAGAAAATTATATGTCATAGCAATTGCTACTTAATCTTTCAAGAATCCTATACCTGTCTCTGATGGTACCATGGTCTCCAAGCTCTGGTGATAGGCAATCCTAAGGAACTCAGACTGTATCTCGTGGATAATACAGGAACTCTACCATCAGTGTCCCCGCTGAGTTAAAAGAACAACATTGAGTCAGATTGTGTATGAAGTTATTTACTGAACCTGGGTACATTATGTGCATACAAAAGGTTGACTTCTGTCCAAAAAGAAAACATTGCACCGCATAATCTATTGCTATAGTTGTGAAACATTACAGATTTAAAGTCAAGAAACATGTACCTGTAAACCCATATTCTGAGTCCTGCGTCTATAAGTTTCTTATAGATAGGGAGAACGGAGTCTTTCGAGTCTTTCCAATTCCACCTATGGAAGACTGTCATACTGCAATGATATTCATGAGTTGACGTATGTTATGGAAAATGTATATAATTAATAAACTAATTATAGAACCTATTCACCAGTAGAACAAGCAAGAAAATCTGCATATATGACAAAGTTTTAAAAAAACAAAGCATTACTTGCAAATAGTCCAGTTTTTTAGCACGAGTCCATCACTAACATGCAAAGCAGTCTGAACATCAGGCCGGTTGTAGTAAGTATTAGCATAGCCGTCCAAGCAAGGGTCGAATCCACCCAGGAGACCCAGCTTCTGGAGAGGAAGGTCATCAGAAGAGGAAATTTATTTACAAACAAATTGAGTATACATCTAGAGAAGATTAATTATGTATTTATTGTAGGTAAGATGCAACTTATTTTCTTACCATCTTTGATGATCTCTTTAACACTGCTTTTGTTGATTTAATATCTGAACCACTCAAATTTTCTACACAGGTGGATGTATAAAGGCTATAGATGTCTATCTCGCCATACTGTTTAAATATTTCATCTACAGATTTACTACATTTGTCAGTCCATGTGTTATTTCCTTTAAAATCACAGGATTCTTTTATGGTTTTGTGGGTTTCATCTGATATTACAGCATGGCTCCAAGCATAATCCACTATGCCCATCCAGTCCTCGGCATCAGATGTTTCCGGATTACCAACCTGCATAGCAGGTAAAGCTCTATTATCAATTAGATAGCATGCTACTGTATTTATTACATGAAGGAACCAAGGTGGAATACGATGAATAGAACTGGCAAACAGAGAGTGGACAAGAACTCGATGAAATCAAATCCATGTAAGCAAGTCAACAAATTAAGAAGGACTTTTATAATTCATATGTTTGTCTGTGATGTTATGGAACTTCCGTACTGGAAATAGTCATACCATTATGCCCTTGAGATCAATAAAGAGCGACGGATCTTTATTATTGTCATGAATTAACTCCGCAAGCTCAGGTACATACTTGCCTTAAGAACGTCAAAGAGAGCATCAGTGAAGGGGATGCACGAAAAGTTCTAATAAGATATATGATGAAGTGAAAGAGTAACATAAGCTTTACCTGCATAACTTTCACCTGCAATATAAAAGGCCCGTGTTCTGTATGACGGGAACTTGAGAAACCATTGGTGGAGGAACGCATACGCATCATCAGCTGATTGAATAATAGCAGCAGCATAAGTTTCAATATTTTGAGGTAAGCAACTAGAATTAAATTTGAAACTCCCTCCACCGCTAATAGATCACCCAGGTTTGAATTTTGATGAGTTGAATTTTAAAATTTTGAACTCAAAATTTGTAGATATGATGTATATTTTTGTAAATTTTTTGTAAAAATATAGTATTTTTAACCTATCTTTTGTTTCACATAGTTGTGTGTGTGAATTAAGACGGTAAAGTTTGATAGTATTGCTCATGGAAAGAAACTAGACGATATATTTGGATAGAGGTAGTAGTAACTAGTAACAAAATACTATAAGTAAATCATGCATGTTGACGCCATGAAGCAAATCGAAATCTCCGAGTCGGAAAATTAGATTAAAAATAGCTATTCTGGTTGCGGTATGATGTTAAAACATTAATTGAAAAAAGAAGCAACATATATTACCTGAAAAGCCGTCTCCAAGATTGTCATAATCACTGGAAGTATTTGAGTAAGAAAATCCAACACCAATAGGAGATTCCAGGAATAACAAGTTCGCCTCTGCATTATAAGAAGAAAACACTTGAAAGAAATACTTTATTTTATGGCAAGATGCATCATACAGAAATACTTGATTTATGAGTGGAGTTGGGCTCCTTCCTATACACTACAAAAGTGTTTCAATAAATTAAGTGTAATTAGATGAATCTAGTAATTGACATCCATTTCAAAAAGACAGATTTGTTTACTTCTCTACTACAAGGAAGATAAAAATAAAAACCTTTGTTCCATGAGTAGGGATTAAGTTTTAGGCCATTTCTATTTGTATCCAGAAAGAAGGGTCCTATTTCTTGCGTAGCTCCATATCCAACAGAAGAACATCCAGGACCTGCAACGTGTCTAAAGTTACGTCAATAAACAAAAAATATACAACAGAAAATAAAGTACATCAGGAATATAGGAGCATATTGCGAGTTCCTAACGGAGGGTGCATGAAACGTTTATTTTGTAAGAAATCCTAATGAAGTTCATGTTCAACGCATATGTGCTAGACTTCATCTTGTAACTAAGGTATATGATTTACAGGGAATTCCTATTTTTCGTGTCCCTTACCTCCATTAAGCCAAAGGACTAAAGGTTTTTTTTCGGGAAGAGTTGCAGCTTCATAAAACCAATAGAACAATGCCCTTCCATTCTTTTCATTAACCGTGGCATATCCGGCATAATGTTGAAAGCTTACACTCGGCTGGCCAGGCAAATCTATAACTACATCCTGCATGGTTAACGAGTTATGTTTTTTCTCAAAGGACCTTGGCCAATGTCTAGTGCCTGCAACAGGCTCTAAACTGAACAGTTCAACTACAAGTAAAGAAACTATAAGGTATATGATTGACAGAAAATCCATTTTCAACAATGATGAGCCAGACAGAGGTAGTAAATGATGATTCAAAAGAAAGCAAAGCAGGTCTATTTATACTTGTGAGAACTACAGGCTCCCATGAAAGCAGAACTACAAAAGCATCTAATAGACTCCATTTTTATTTTAAGAGTTCGCACGTGGAGAAGTGACTTTTGATTTGGTCAGCAACTGTACCATATGACATCTGATGTAAGATTTTGGCTAAGTTGAATAGGTTGCATGTAAGTTAATTCTATAGACTGTGGGTTGTCTGATCACAATAAAATAATAAGATAAAAGAATAAATGTGGTTCTTAGAATTAGCTGAGTTCAGTAGGCCCTCATACAGATATTATAAGTTATCTTAGCCTTTTAAATCTCCATCCAACATCCTTTTTCCTCTATACTGCCAATACAAACTCTATATTTATAATTTCCCTAAATTGAAAAGTGATAGAATGGCATTTTGTGATCAATATGGATAAAGTACAAACACATTATAGTGACTCTTTTATCACAGTTGTCATATTTGTTGTTCTGTTATGATAGACCTAATATTTAACAGTCTTTCCTTAAGAGTGAAAGCTGCCAACCTTTGTACATTTTTATACTGTATGCTAATGCATTGATTCATTCATTACAAAGGTTGGCAGCTTTCACTCTAAGGCAAGTCTGGTAAAATATTTATAGAATAGTATTCGACTTAGAATTGATTACAAGATCATCAACTGTGAAAAGAACACTACAATTTCCACACAAAATATAATAAATAATTAAGAATATATTACTACAAGAACCTGGATTAAGAGATAACAAGGCTGTAATAACTGGAACATCGCAATATAAAATAAGAACACTGGGTCCAGAGGAAGAATCAAAACATGGGGTTAATTTAAGACTAAACTACACATTAAATATGTCATCTGGGTTAAATCGTATGTGACTAAGAACTAACTGAAACCTGGTACTTAGAGAACCTTAGTACTTCATGGTCATTTATTCAACTATTCAAGTCATATAAATATGTCATGTGGGTTATAAAAACCAGTCCTGTGGAAATTCAATATACAGTCACAACATTGTGCACTATCTTGGAATATCATCATGAAAAGGAAGAAAGGGGAAAATTTCGTGGCGAACCTCATGTGTTACAACTTACAACTATTGCATATGAAATCAAGGTGATGAAACAGATAATTACAAGAAAAAAAATTCCTAGTGTGAACTGTGACTTGGATTCCAACATATTGAGTTGAAATATTAATACAGGCCATGTTCAGATTATCATGTGCAACTTTAACTAAGAACTTATGCATGTCTCCACTATTAATCATAATCTGGTCTTCTATATTTGAGGAATGTATTCGTAGGTCAACTTCTTTTTCCTCCCCCTATCCTATAGTCTGTAATCTATAAAGCAAAGAGGTCATTAGCAACAGTATCCTCGATTATTAAGAATTATAAAGCATCTGCGCTTAGACTTATCTATTTGTCATTTACAAATACCATCAGTCACACCTTTAAGAGTTAACTTTATGGTTCATCCATCCTCCCATATAAAATTGCAGGAGAGATAAACCTTCTTTACTCAGTAATGGATCAATTATCATAAACAAATGACAAAGCAGACATCGATGCTCATATCCATATTAGACCTTGAGAGTGGAATCATGTCGGTTCCCTCATACTCCTAAAAAAAAAATTAAGTCAGTTTTCAATACTTTCGTTTATCAGTTGTCTTCCTTTGTTTTACATGTTGTCTAGTTTCTACCTGAGACAATACACTTCGACATATATAAGAGATTTATGGCTGAGGGTATTTTTGGTTGATATGAGTACAGAGGATAATACAAACTCAACAGTCCACACCAAAGTCTTCGTCCTCACTGGAGGTTTACTTACATACAGTGTGTTACAGGAAAATGATGCCCTCCTGATTTGTATAGTGAAATATATTTTTTAGGACCTTTAGATTGTTTATGTCTTAAGCATGAGTAATGAGAAAAAGTAACCTACTGAGTTCGTCATGTAAGGTTGGTGTGAGCAGTATTCAGTTTTATTTGTTATTAAGCACTTGGTAGTAAGTGCAAGTTTAATTACCATCACTTCATGATCATTAGTGGAAATTAGTCACTTATACACAATGTTATCAATGCACCAATGTTTTAATTATAATGGGACATAACCTCACAGCTAATGATAAAAGAACAGATTAACTTTAATTTGCCTAGGTTAATGCATTTGGCAAATACTCTTTATCATGTCATCTTTATTCAACTACATCTTTCTATTTTGTGAAACACCTAAGAATCACTACTTCATGCTAACAGTCTTGAGAAACATGAGTAAGGCTCATCAGGTTAGGTTGAAGAACAGCCGAAACACACAAATTGATTTATCTAAATCAAACATATTATATGTATTAATTCTACTTTTCACAAAACAGATTGTTGACATGTGATTGCATCAAACTAATAAAATTGCACATTTAGCCCCCATAAATGGCACTACGACATGTTTTCTTAACCAGTAGATACAGGTCATCAGCTTTAGTTACAGTAAAGTTGAGAATATTTCAAAATGGTCCTACATTAAATTACAGTTTCCAACATGGGGATTGATACTAACACCTCAAAACTTGCCCTGATAATATATCTTGAACCAAATGTGCCATTTACTCTCAAGTTTAACATATGTATACGTCAGGTTCAGAAACATTAATTCAAATATTACTACCTTCGAGAATGACAGTAATTGAATGATACAGTATGTATAGCCTTACAAATTATATATGCTTCTTGCCTGGTAAAATTTATGCATTTAAAACAACAGTTGTAAAGAGTAAACATCTGAGCATCCTGCATGGTACTTACCTTACAGAAGCTCCACTACGGTTCAAGAAAAGGAAGAGCTCTCCTGGTTATCATAAAAGAGTGCTACAAGGTCCTGAAGGAGCAATTTAACTGGCAAATAATAAAGAACACAAAGTAGCAAATAACAAATTACTTCCGCTATCCCTATCCCGCAGGTAATACAGTTTTTCAATCAATCGATAACCTTTCCTTTTGTATGAACGGATATTATTACATTCCAATTGCCATTACGAACGTGAGCCTATGACTTAGTAGAGGTTACCAGCAGAAGAAGGGAGCAATGTATTTCTTCATCCTACATTGAGCATTTCTTAGCTTCAAAAAGTTCTAGTGTTTCATATACACTTCTACTGATGCTTTACGAGATGCCAAATCCGTATTCTTTAAACATATTACAAGCTCCCCTCTGATCTTATCGCCTAAGGTCTGATAAATTACTTACTACATCTAAAGCTAGGTACCCTCATATATTATATTCATGGTATTGCTTATAGATGGGCTTTCCAGTTGAGTGTGATGTCAGCTTTTTCTCAAAGAGCATACAACTATTCTATTGAAAGGTCTTGAGCAGTAATATGGCTTGAGTTCACATCTTGGATCAACGAATATGTAACTCAAATATTAGTAAGTGAACCTCTAAGTAACGTAACCTTATATAACTGTCAGGTAGTGTTCCATATATAAAATATGTTTGTTGAGTTGATCATCAACCTTAATCTTAGCAAATAATTTTACTTTTTTTACGAAAATAAAGAGGAAAGTCCAATATTCCATAAGGATAAGTCTTCCATCAAGATTTTGCATACATCAGCTTCAAAGAAAGGATAAGACTTCAGTTAGAAATTAACATTATCCAATCAGAGAAATAACAGAAAATCCACTCACTACAATTTTTCTCATCCTTGAACGAGAGGTACCGAGAGATTCTTATTTAGATGAACAGCATAATCATAACGAAGATCCTTCTATTGTTAGGTAAGGCATCAAATGTGAGACATGTGATCAAAGTTACAGAAAGTTAGTTCTGGTCAAAAGAAACAGTGGAAGAAGTAGGGCAAGCTCTAGTCATACAACGTTCAGTCAAATCTGGTGACCTTAGTGCATATTATACTCAATGGACTACTTGACAATATTCATATATTCCTACATGAATGAAACTTACCATCTTATATCATTGTCAGTCAACATTTATCAAGGAGATGAGGTTAGTGTTTATTGCCAATTAACTTCTAGATACTAAAATTTCTGATGCAGAATTCTCACATGAAATTCTAGATATTAAACTTCTAGAAAACATTTATGCGGATATTGCTCGTAGAATGCTTATAGGTTCTACAATTGAAACATATTGTTTAAGTATACATGAATTCTCAAATCTAAGTTTTATTTTTGTACTATCATCAATACAATAGAATAGGTAAAAATCGATATGTTGAGATCACATAAGGTAGAATTACATAAGCCACTACATTGTCTTTTATACTTTCGTGATCCCTCGTCTCCTACACTTCTGATGATGTTTTAAACCTCACTATTATCTCATACAAAAAGCCTCGCGCACCATCCCCCCCACCACCACCACCCAAGCCATTCCTCTCGAAGTTTCAAACAACTGCATAAGGGGAGCATCAAACTAGTTAAGTATATGGAATTATTTAAGTACCTAGGTATTCCATCTGGTTCTCGTAGTCGAGCATATATTCAGTCCGTCCTCTTATCACCATTAAATATCATGCTATTAAAATTACCCTATAATATCAACCAATCCACGCATAATCAAAAGACATTCCACCCAAGCCATATAGATGAACATAAAGTCATATAAAACTCCTAGGTGTTCCTTTCGACTGAACAAGAGAGATATTCCACAATGTGAATTTCATTGTACCAACCCAATTATATGTTTATTAATCAATCCTAAAAACCCATTAGTTTGTACTTTTTGGAGCATACTTATCCAGAGTTTAGAGGTCTAATTAAACAATTAAATTAACACCATTATCAGCCTTGTTCCAATTATAGAGATGCAAGAATAAAAGAATCATTAACAGTTACCATTGGGCCCTTTAAACCTCCAACATCATTTGCCTTTAACCTAACTTTATCCCTCTGGAATCATGTCATTTTGACTAGAAAATGTGATGAAAGATAAAAAACATGTCTGTATTACGTAACCACTGCTTTGTTATGTATATTATATTCTCCGACTCTTTCATATAATTAAATAAATCAATATGCTTGATCAAGCTACATGCATTTCTTATCTATTTTCAAGTAATAGATAGTATTTCTACGTCATCGTGGTTCGTGGATTCGTTGGCAATTCAAAATCGTCTCTTCGTTCACATGTTTTTATGTACCACAATACCAGTTCGATACTTGACAAAAAAACCAGACTCGATACCTACTCAGTTGACATCCCAGAGTAAAATCAATTGCACCATATCTGGAGCAACTCGTAATTACTCGATTCGATAAAATGATAAGACTACCGTAGTTTCAGGTATTCGCTCAAACCCCACTTGAAGTACTTCTAACATGTTATTGTTATCGTTAATGTTGTAGTAACTAGCCCACTCCAAATAAAAATAAGAGACAATATAAAATTATGGTTTGAGGTTGATAATGGGTAGAAGAAAATGAACATATTAAACCTACCCAATTAGCAAGAAAAAGAATAAAACAAAGTGGGGTTAGCTTTAAACAAACAATATTAAAATTAAAAGATTACCTTTTATCTATTGCTTCCCCCATTTGCCACAAAAGCATTACTCTGTTCAGATTTTCAGTGCAAAGAGGTTGTATATGAAGACCCCAATACAGCAACATCATCATGTAATTTCATTTTCCATGTCTCAAAAAGTCAACATCCATACATATATTTATTTCAACATTATATAATTCATGATATAATAAGTTTATTATAGTATTATAAAATGAAGGAAGTATACGTAAACATGTAAAATTAGCAAATACCTTGGTATTAAATTCATTTTTTTACCACTCACAATCTCCACTCCGGGAGGCTGATGCACGTTTCTCTAGTGGGTAATCGGATTGTGGAACGATATAATTACTCTATTTGTTGAATCTTCAGTAATGCATTATGCTTAATATTAACATACGTTTTATGTTAATATAGTGAATTTGTTGCTAACGTTGATCATCACAAGGAGGTAATTTGCGGATGTGTTTCATAAGATTCTGCCACTTGTAGGACAGTAGGACTCGAAATCACGCCCTGTGAAGAGACTAGGTTGTTAGCGCTTTAACCCCAAATTTTTTACCAATTGAGTTATGCCCGGGTGTATCGTGAATTTATTGTTGCAAGTGAGCATGTGAAATTAGCCGTTTCCTACCCCGGTCGGATTCAAAATATAAAGTTTTTGACAGGGTGAGCTTTAAGCAAAACTCTTTCATTTTAACATAAAATCTATGCTAAATTAGGTTTCGATGTTGATTATGTTTTAGACTTAGGACTGCAATTGTGTTTAGCTAGGTTTTGGTTGTAAGGATTGTGTTAAAGGAGGAGCACTGAAGGCGATTGTTGAAAATTATTTAAGAGAGAAAACAAACTTCTTCGTATATTTACTTAATAAGGAGATCTAACCAGTTACAACATCATTAATCCAATAAAAATTACATACATAGCCGGTCCTGGAAGTGGTAAAGGGGGAATCGCCCGGTGCCCCTTGGGGGCCCCAAATTTTTAAACATGTTTATGTATATATTAGATATGAAATAGATACAAGAAATAGGAGCAACGCATTGGGAAAATGGACTGCTTATTGGTTTGACGTCTTGAGTTCGGTTCGAGGCACTTAATTGATTTTTATCTTAGGTAAAACTATTATCACTAATTATTATCTCTAATTACTTTCTCCTATGATAATTTTAAAGAATCACAATTAATAATTATCTCTAATTACTTTCTCCTATAATTACTCTATTTTACCACAAATTGTCTACAATATGTATCTATTTCTCATAATTTTGTAAGAAGTGTGATAAACAGACATCCGTAAACATATTACATATCAAATACTACCATTTAAGAGGCGCCCTTAACAAACGGGTTGAAAACCCACCATACTCTTATTGAATGTGGGCTAAACCAAGGATATAGGCCAAATATACTAGGCCCTCAAAACTTAGATTTAAGGGCCCATTGAAGGTTTAGTTGCCTAGAAAGGGACTGAGTCTGAGATTGATGTGAGCCGGCCCGATAAGTTGACAGAAAAGGCCATTGAACACGATAAGGGACCCCATTTTCTTTCCTTTTTAAGGGTTAGGCCCAGTCCATACCACCAATCAGTGAATTACCAATTGCGTTTGGGCCTATCAAACTAACGAAATTGCGTCAAATCTTAATGTAAAATCGTTACACTGATGTCGTGCACTACTATTATGGAGTATAAGAATGAGGAAAATTATTGGACGTGTCTCACCTGATCTGGACTTATAATTTACCTTCAACCACTTCGTCAATACAAAGTTCACTCCGCAAAAGTCGAACTCAAGTTGTATAAAGAGGTAAGACTGTTGATATTTAGCACTTTAGTTCTTTATTAATCGAGCTATGTCGCAAACGGTGATTATTGAACATGTTTGATAAGTTAACATTAGTAATCCTTTAGTTGTTGTGAATGTGGTTAGCTTTAATAAATAGTACTAGTAGTAATTTTGGACAAGATGATTCATGATTGTGGCACCAACTATGTATATAAAATTGTACACAATGATGAAAATAGGAACATTTATTTTGGGTATGTCACTAGTCAAATGATTAGCAAGTGGACGCTTGTCGGCTTCAAGTTTCTTTCTGATTATTGTTAACTAATGAAATTTAAAGTGTTTTATGCTAGTAATTCTTAATAATTTCTCCTTCTAGCTAGACTTTAAATAGTTTGTTACTTTACTTAACCATCTAATATTCTTATAGTACTACAAAATTAAGATCATGATAATAAGGACTATACTATATTTATATTTATGATTTAACTAAGAAAATTATAAATATGATGCTTTTCATATATAATAATATAAATTAAAAAGCAAGTAAATAAATTTGAAGTAATTGTAGAACGATATGTAATGAGTATTAGATACTTCTCAAGAGGAAATGAATAATACGTAATGTAATTCTTAAAAGAAAATGTAACATATATACAGTATTAATCGCTTTTAGTAATTACTAATAAACAACATTAAAAACTAAGAGGTAGAGTAATTTATTGAGAGAAGTGAAGTTCACTCCACCATAATTGGGGCGTTAGTTCAAATGTCACACATCACCAAAAACAATCACTCCAAATCTATCAAATGTGATCAATTTAACTACATAATACCATAGTTCTAGCTCTAATCCGTGGGAGAATGATTTATAATTGCATACAATAATTGTTGGAAGATGAATATTTGATACTATATATAGCGATATTGAGATTAACTAAAATTATAGTATGAAAATTAAAGCATGGGATAGATAATGTAAAATGTGTAAGTGCAAATGAGTGTGGTAATGGTCAAGATAATATTGTAGCTTAAACTTGACCTCGTATCGTGTTTATCACAAAACCTTATACGTACCCTAAATTATCGCTTAATTATGGTAGAATTACTTGCTTTGCAAATTGCAAGACGTGATGACAATAATGATAATGTCCTGTAAAATACTTTTTTTTTTGAAAATAGAGTTAATAATGTATTATGTGTGAGATCATCAAATGAGTTTATCACATCTCATTAGTTGTGTATTTTAAAATATTCCAAAATTACAAGTTATGTTTAAATGTGTACATAATTTTAGAGTTAATCGCATAGCCTAGTGGAAATGGTTCTTGCCAGTGATCAGAAGGTCTTGGATTCGATACTCATCCACCGCTAATTTACAAAAAAAAAAGTGTACATAGTTGATTTTCCATTTAATAATTTTGTTGAGTTAATGGATGTGCCATATTTGAAGGGATATTTTTGACATTTTCTATCAAATATTAAACTTAAAAAAGATTTTTTTTTAAAATGAAAAAATTAAGAATTGACTAGATTTTTTCTTTTGATATCAAATATATCCAACACATTTTATGTTTAGGTTTTCATAATTTTTTAAGTTCATTTTTCTGCTTAATATGGATACCAAAAGATTAAAAAATATCACAAAGCTACTTGAATATGATAAGACGAGAAGAGATTAGTGAATGATATACTCCCATAAAAGATGGAACGAGAACGAAAACATTCTCTAATAGAGTAATTGGGCTCTCCCATTTGCTAAAATTCAATTGAGAAAATAGATCAATAAATTACCGTCATCCGCTCAATGAATTGCCACACTTAATTGTCAAAGATGTTTATTAAGACTAGTAATATCTGCACAGTTCAACCTGTGCAATTTCGTTCAAATAGTATTTCATAAATTTTTATAACTATATTCACCTAAATATGATATCATAAAATAATAAAAATTAAATTGTATATCTAAGCATATTAATTAGAAAAAATACTCTTCACTATTAACTATTTGTCATTAAAATATATGAACATTAAAGGTAATTATTTTTTAAATGTTTGTCTTAGATAGGTGGCAAACATATATGATCCCACATGGATAACTTAGATGATTTCCTAGGCTTCACCAAACAAAGGATTCCCACATTATAGTATAGATTTGTTTTGAATTGGTATTAGATGACTATCATTCTTTCGTACCCTGGATAATTAAATTGTACTGTATTACATAAGCATTTTTCCTTTTTAAAATTATTATTAAAATAAAGTCCTTTCTTGATCCAATAACAATTAAATCACATCATTATTGTCTTACGAGAAAGCAATGCAACTATAAAATACGGAGTATATTTTTTATATGTTTAAATATAACAATGATAAAAAAAATTCAAGATCTTATTGACATTACTATCGATAATTTGAAATAATGATATGAAATAATTCCCTCATTAATTTCCAATAAAGGGTTAGTTGAAACATTTGATGATGTGGATTTTATAAAGGACAATTGAATTACCTTTCATGTACTACACGAAAGCAACGTCATGCATTCCATTTGAATTTTTTATTCAACTTTGTTTAACATTTTCATTTTTAATTAACAATTTTTGTAAAAGTGTAAGAAATGAAGTTTATAGATTTCTTTTCAAGATTTATAATTAGGGACTAAATTTATTTTATTTGGATAATAAATTTTGTATAATTTATCCTTAAGACACATGTTACGATGTTAATAAAGGAAAATATATGACTAAATATTTGAATTTGATATGAAATAGGAGTAGTAATTGTTTTAGTTATATTTCCTTATACATTTACAATATGTTATATTTTATTTTTATATTAGCATTTTAATATATGCACTCCATAAGAAAAAGAAAAATGAATTATATACTCAATTACTTTCATAATCTATCTTCGTACAAATAATATAAACCGAGAACGATATGTTAATAAAAACAAATTAACAAACAAGCAATAATATAAGGCTATGTTTATGGGGATTAATGGAATTTATGTAGTCCATTAATCTATTCTTATTTGAAAAGGATATTCTTCGTGAATCTGTATTACACTGCACACTTTTTCGAGAATCGAGAGACTGAAAAAAAGACACCATTCAAACACACACACATTTTCACACTAGTGAGTAGTGAGTGTACTTCAAATCTTTCAATCACCTTTTTTGTCTCAAACTTTCCCACTCTCCTACTCTACTACAACTAAGGTATCTAAGCTGCATTGTCTTTTTCTTACATAATGTGTTATAATCCTGACCATTATTTTTAATTGATATTTTGGTTTATTCGTATAAAGAATTGATGAATTTTTTTGAGAGAATAATGTTAAATTAAAATATGGTATGTTCAAATACAAGTCCATTGATATGAAGTGATAGTTTGTCCTATGTGAGTGATGTTTATTAGAGTAAGAATAATGATTAGTGATGAAAGGTTGACATGAAAAAACGAAAACAGAGTTATTAAGTTATTGGAGTAGTGTTTTAGTGGCATTGGGATTGTAGGTAGTGGTGTTATTTGGTTTTGTGTTTGACTAGTTTTACTTTTTGTGAACTCAAAAGCTGAATTTAGATGTTAAGCATGATAAAGAATTGATTTTTTTTTATTTTTTATTTGTAAATTAGCGATAGATGTGAGAACCCAGACCTTCTGGTCACTAGCAAGAGCCTTTTCCACTAGGCTATTCGATTAACTCAAGAATTGATTTTTATTGGTTTTTGAATAATGGGGTTGCTTTATTGTCTTGGATTTGTCATTTTTGCAGGCTCTAAGCAGGAGCTTTGAAGGGGAGGTTTATTTGAACTGAGGGAGAGGGAGAGAAGTGGCCTCTGGATTGGTTACATTATATTATGGGGTATCTAACTTTGGCAAATCTTACTTGCTTTTTTGTGTTTTTGGAGATTTTTGTGCCAGTTTGTTGGGGTGATACTGATCCTCGTGATGGTAAGCATGAGAACTCTTCTTGATCTTGTAAGTTTTGCTACATAATGAAGTTAAAAGGGATGATCGAAGAAATCGTATTAATATAGTCGACCGCAATTGGTGGGATAACGCTTAGTTTATATTGTGAATAGTTTTGATGTATGTTCTTCTTTTGTGTTTCAGTTTATGCAATAAATAGTTTATATGCGTCTCTCGGGTACCCACCGCTTCCTGGTTGGCTACCTGTTGGAGGAGATCCTTGTGGCCAGAGTTGGCAAGGGGTGCAGTGTGTCAATGCTAATGTGACTGGACTGTAAGCAACACTTGCCACTCAATTCAATATGAATTATGAGGGAAAGTTGATTTTTGAACCCAAAACATTAAGCATTTGCATCATTGGTGGGCAGGGTTCTAAGCGGTGCAAATTTGGGTGGCCGATTAACTGAAGACCTTGGTGCTTTTGCTTCAATCATTCAGATGTACGTGAATTTATCTAGATATGATGATCACATGGCTCGATTGTGGTCTAACCGTCTAACCTTTTAGTTTATTACTGTGACCATTAAATTACCAGCTTTAAAACATTCATTTTCCCTAGAGCGTTGAAGTAACAGGGACGGCTAGTTTTCCACTCGTACTTCGGCCTTTTTTCTGTTTTGGAAAAGAGGTTCTGGTGTACTGTATTTAGTAGATTAAATAAGGCTAAAGAAGAATTTGTTATCCTACAAGGCAGAGATCTCAGCAGTAACCAAATTGGAGGAGGAATACCATTGAACTTGCCTACTACTCTCCAGCACTTGTAAGTTCGCTGCTCAAATTTCAATACATAAATAGAATAATATTGCTTCATTGCATCTTATTTTTCGATCACACAAACTTAGCAAAGGGTTAATAATTAATTATCTCGAGTTGGTAACTTTCCCTACTTTTTTATTAGTTATCTTTCAGGTAATCAGTTAACTGGAATCATACCCGACACACTGTCGTCATTAGGTCTACTTACTGACTTGTATGTTAAATCTATCCTACTCTTGAATCCTTTTCTCATGAAGTTGGCTATATGCATTATATGCTTGTTTTATTTAATTCACTGTAAATTGTTTACTTAAGGTCACTAAACGACAACCAACTAATGGGAGTGGTTCCAGATGCTTTTCAACAGCTTACGACCTTACAGAATTTGTGAGTATCTTCTGGATGTTAATTTTAGAGTTACGTTTGGATGGTTTTAGTTGATATCCTTGTATTTCTCAAATGTTCGCTGCAGGGATCTATCTGGAAATCATTTGATAGGTCAGCTACCAGCTTCAATGGGAAGTTTGTCATCATTGAACATATTGTAAGTAATTCCTTTCTTAGTATGTTGTTTTCATAGTAGGCAAGATTATTATGCAATGTCACCATGCGTTTAAGCTAGATGTTTAAACTGAAATTCTGAACCCAAGATTTGATTTGAACCACCAACTAGTGTGGTAAAATGTAGTGAATTTAATTATGATAGTAGGAATATTTTACTTGTGCTATGTACATCAAACAAATGCTAAGCAGTGTGATGTTTTCATCGTGCATCAGTGATCCTAAATTGGCTGACTTTTGTAACTATATATGCATGTCTGGCAAATATATCTGTAAACAGATTTGATGACCTATTACTGCTTGCTTCTTATTCCCTCGCAGGCATCTTCAGAATAATCAACTCTCTGGAACTCTGGATGTCTTGCAAGATCTTCCCCTTAGAGACTTGTAATAAACTTATTCAGAACATAAATCATCATAATTTCTTAACTCAGTGATTTGATGTGCTACTTTTTGCCCCTTTGTGCCACAGAAACATCATGAACAACTTGTTCTCTGGGCCTATACCAGACAAGTTGCTGGCTATACCTAGTTTCAGGTGAAAGAATTATTTCTTTTATTAGGGTTTCGTCAATGGAATTGCGGGTCAGAATGGTTGAATGGCACTTCTGATCTTTGATACTCGTATATTTAATTCCTTAATGTACTCATTTTTTCCGGTTGCATTGGTTGTTCAGTCGTGCAGGAAATCCATTTAACACCACTGTTATTCCTTCGCCACCAGCTGTATCTCCTTCCTTAGCACCATTGGGGACCCCTGGTCCTGAAGCCCCTCCCAAAGGACAAGGAACTCAACCTCCGCCAGCACCAGTAATTTTTGAAAGTGTAGAGCCTTCTTCTAGGAACACTAAAGGAATTTCGTGGGTCGTTGTTGGTGGAGTGGTTGTGCTTATACTTTTTGCCATTGGTATTTGCCTGTTGGTATCACTGTGCTGCAAAAGAAGGAGGACTTCAAAGAAAGCAGCAAAGAGCCACGAAATATATGCTGTCAGTGAGCAAAAGGAGAATCCCAAGCGTGGCGACACTCTTAATAAATCTTTTCATCAGACAGAGAAAGGTAGTGCTATTGCAACAATCTGAAGTTTACTATCACACATTTTCAACTTGATGTTTTAACTTCGACCTAAGATTTCGTCACTTGGGATCTTAAATCAGTATCTAAGGAAGATGGTGCAAGGCCAGTTGTTGGAGACATTAAGGACCACATGCAGAGTAACTTAGTGGCCACATCAGAGATTCTTCAGGGTAAAGATTACAACAGGAAAGGTGCATTGGTAAAGAAGCAGAAAGAACATAAGATCGATATCTCTTCAGAGTTTGAAGCAGATTCATTAGTTCCACCCCCTCCACCTCCATTTCCGATTAATTCAGGTGACGGACTTGTATCAGATCCAATACTACCCCTGATGACCTCAAGGCGACCTGCCATGAAAAGTGTGAACTCTGCCAACTTTTTCACCATTGCATCTCTCCAGCAATACACAGATAGCTTTTCGCAAGATAATATTGTCGGGAGTGGCATGCTTGGCTCAATTTATAAAGCAGAGCTGCCCAGTGGCAGGGTAAGAAACACTAATGTGATTTAGCCTAGTCATGGCCTCTAATTAAAACTTCACTGCGGCCTTACCACATTGTGAGGAATCAAGTCCTAGGATAATGGTTGGACGCTTCATTATGGTTCTGTCATTCCCATTCTCTTTGGCTACTAACTTGATCAAAAAGTTACTTATTTGGTTCTTACATTATATGTGCATACAAAACTTCTAATGGGTGTCGTTCAACTTATCACCTCAATTATCCCCTCCTGAATCCTGATTATTGGACAATATATCATCATACTTTCTGGTGCCATAATGCAATAATTTCAATAGCAATGCCTTCATTCTGGATGTCTTTTGGATGTTACTTAAGAATTGGTATGACAACTAGTTACGTTTATTTTTTCATTCCTTTTGGGAAGCGTTTTTTACCAAGTCTTGGAACTTCTTTTGTTCTTTCTTCACCTTTCATTTGTTCCCTTGTATGTGTATTGATTTCAGGGCTTCACTTCGCTACTCTTATTGCTTGACATTTCATGACTTAATTTCTTCTTAATTTTAGCTTCTGGCAGTGAGGAAACTGGATACTGCAGTTATCTTGCAACAGAGTGATGAAGAATTCCTGGAGCTGGTATCACATATTTCTAAGCTTAAGCACCCGAACATAGTTGAACTTGTTGGTTACTGTGTTGAGAATGGACAACGGCTGCTCATATATGAATATTGCATTAATGGGACGCTTAACGAAGCACTGCACATGGATGATCAGATCCATAAAAACCTTTCATGGAACACTCGCATGCGGTTAGCACTTCAAGCTGCAAGAGCAATTGAGTAAGTAGAATAACTGACATTGGATATTAAGAGGGAATATCGTTTGACGTTTTAGATTATTGTTGACATCAAGACATCTAACAGTTAGAGATGGATACCTACTTTTCCTGCGATGCTGTTGGACTTTATTAAGTTATTATGCGGGACATAATTTCTAACTAGTCTGACATTTTGTTGTTTTGTATTACGTATAAGGTACTTGCATGAAGCCTGCAGACCGCCTGTTACTCATCAGAATTTCAAATCTGCAAATATACTCCTAGACGATGATCTTATTGTTCGTGTTTCAGATTGTGGTTTGGCTCCTTTACTACCTCCTAACTCAACTACTCAGGTAACATAAATTTTATGGGCATATTGTCCGTTCTCATTTTTCTTCATCTTTTAAGGGCCAGTAAGATATTTAGTCAAGTAGAATTGAATTGCTCGTCAAATTCACAGTCCCCAATATGTAATTCCTGGAACATGTTATAATGTCATGCTAATCTCTTCAGTTGCCAATGGGGAATACAAAATTAAGATTATTTCTTCACTGATGGCCTAGGAGTTCCTTAAAAGTACTTTGCTTTTAAAGTTGGGTTATTGTTCAATTCCAAGTTCAATTAGATAAACCCATATTCATCTTAGCCACCAAATTTTCTTATTATTCTTTGCTGACCATGGACACTATAATAAATTGCAATTATCCAAGTTGATTGATCATGGCTATCTAATAATCTGTAATAAGTTTTTGGTTCTTAGCAATGAAGCAAATTTAAGAGAGCAGATGAACATGTAATTACATAGCAGCAAGTTCATATTAATTGGAAGTTATGTCTTGTTGATGACCTAGCTTTTCATTGTATCAGTTGCAAGGTCAGGGCTATGGTGCACCAGAACTTGAATTAGGAAGATACACGACCCACAGCGATGTTTATAGTTTTGGAGTGGTTATGTTAGAGCTTCTTACTGGGCGAAAAGCATATGACAGGTGACTTGTACTCAAGAAATGCGATAGTGATTTACATTATTGAAAGAATCAGAAACGAACATGTACAGGAGTAGGAGTATTCAGTCCAGCTTCAACTTTACTTTTGCAGGTCACGCCCACGAGGAGAGCAATCTTTGGTTAGATGGGCAATTCCACGATTGCATGACATAGATGCATTATCAAAGATGGTCGATCGTTCTCTAAATGGAGCCTATCCATCCAAGTCTTTATCTAGGATTGCCGATATAATTTCCTTGTGCATCCAGGTACCTTTTCCGTCTTTCTTCTTACTGAGTATGACATTAAGCTGATAAAATTTACTAAATCTGAATGATAAGTTAATCAAAATGGAAAAATACATAACATCGGGAAAAATACATAGCATTATTACTGAGAGAAATGCTGTCTGATTGGCTTATCCCTTCTCCTGTTTTAACAGCGGGAGCCTGAATTTAGACCCCCGATCTCTGAAATCGTCCAGAACCTGTTACATATGGTTCATTGAAGGCCGCACAAGAAAATTTAGCAGATAGACTAGTACAACAATGGCGACATGATCGAGTTGTTGTTTATTTACTAGCCACGGTAGAGTGCATATTAAAGGCTTTCAGAAGCTCTGAGAGTCGATGCATCAACATTGTCTGTAATGTAATGATTATCAAGAATGTAACAGATGTTGCAATGATGGAACTGCGCATTTGGAATGTAACAAGTGGGACAAGTAGTAACGGGTCGCCTTTAGGTTTTCAACAGTCCTGGATGGGAATCTGCCTAGGCGTAGGTTGATGTTGTGAGTTAAAAAACTCGCTGATTAGCCAGGGAACAACATGATAACAACATGATCTTCATGAGGAAAAAGTTCTATTTGAGAACTATTGTATGAGATGCTATTGTGGTACGAGGCTAAAACCATTGTGTTTTTAATTTATCCTAATATTGATCCCTATGTTTTGGAAACACCATTAAGATCACTAATGCCTATTCCGACTAAAACCCACAATGAACCGTTCAGAATTCCACTACATTTATTAATTTTAAGTTCTTAATATTTCGGGGAGGCCGGGACTACCATCCGAAGGCCAGCCGTGGAATGGTTATGCTAGAACTAGTGTACATATTACTAGGGATAATGTGCATATTATTTAGGACTAATATACAAATTAATCAAGATTAATAGAAATGTAACTCCTGTTACTCATTCTAACCTTAGTTATGATCAATCCTTATGATTAATAGTATAAATCATACTCTTATTAGGAACTTTTCCACCATGCAGAATTTTGAGGTTATGCACAGTAACTCCTGTTATGGGAAGAAATTAAATGAACAAGCGACAAGTGAGATTTTTTTTTAAAAAAAGTGAATGTAGAAGCCGATGGCTCAATAGCCTAGTGGCATCCGGCCCAACCTTTCATGTAAGAGGTCAAGGGTTCGAACCTTGTTGGAGACATACTTGTCTCATATTATACTCTAACTTTCTATTAGTTAGCAATTTCTGTATTCATGTTTGTAATATCATTGTAGTCACAATTCATCGCTAATTATCAAAAAAAAAAAAAAGTGAATGTAGAAGGGACAATTAAAATAAGATGAAATGTTGAAGGGACAATTAAAAGAAGATAAAGCGTATAAGGGACACCAAATGAAGATACATCCGTCTCTTTTTGTAATCATCATTTACTTTTGTACAAAGTTTAAGGAAAATTTGAATCCATCTCATGAATACAATTTTTCCATTTCTCACCAAATTTGGTAAAAATGGGGCCTCAAAAAGGGATTGTTATTGTAGAAGAATGGTTCTTAAATTAAGGACAGAAGGAGTATATACTTTAAGAAGAAACAACGCATATGTTATAACGATAATGTTCAGGAAACAATGCAATAATTGAGAGGGTGGCTAATTAACCTTAGCGAAGGGGCTCAGTCGAACATCTTTTACAATGGGAACCCATAACCGTCTGCAAATTAACCACGCAATCGGACAAACCATATTAGGCAAGTCGTGTGTACAAGTTCGACAAAAAAAATGTTGATAGGAGGAATCGAACTCGTGACCTTACGATCCCAAGTTCACATACCCCACCAACTTGATCAGCCTTGCTGGCGCTCAGTCCAACATCTAGTATTATGCATAGTGGCCTTAGCCAGGGCGGACTTAGAAAGCATGGCGTACCCTAAAATTTTGAAACTTACGATGTAATACGTACATGCCATAGGAAGAATATATATGTTTCTCGCTCAATTGGCCCCCATAACTTATTCACGCGAAAAGCGAGGGTTTGAATCCCTGGTAGAGGTCGTGGGATCAAGGCACAAAAGCAACACTTGTATTGTATTTTAGCTTTTCTTTCACTATAAATATTTTTATTTTTTCGAGAAGTCCTTTTACCTTGTTAAAATTGATCCATTCATTTTAATCCATGAGCTTAGTACAAGAGGTGGTTGGCCCCATACATAGTTAAATAACGGAAATGAACACAATTTCAATATGGGGTATGCCGAATGGGGTATGGCATGGGTGAACAATATTACGAATGAATGAAGGCTTAATTTCATCTAGGCACCTGAACTATTTTTTAATTCTCAAATAGGCACCTGATGACCTTTTTATAACAAGTAGGCACCTGGATCCCAAATATGCACCTGAACTATTTTTTAATTCCCAAATAGGCACCTGAACTTTCGTTTTTCTCAATTTTTTTAATTTCTCAAATTTTAAAATTTTCGATGCAGGGCAAATTAGTCATATTACACATACAAACTAACTCAACTACTTTTAATCTAACCCAACTTCAACCCAACCCCCATTTAACCCCACCCCCATTAAATATTAAACTCAACCCATTAAAAACAACATCTTCAACCTTATACCCACCCCCACCCCCACCCCCACCCTCACCCCACCTCAATTCACCACCCATCCACCCCCATCTTATTTCGTCTCATATAATGCTCATCTAGGTAACCTTATTAATAGATTTTTTCTTTTGATGTAATCTTATCTGCACTTGCGTTCTCTGATTGCATTTTAATGGACTGAGAACTCTTTCAATTGTTTATTAATTTTGTTATCTGGCTTCAACAAGTTATGCCTATTAATGGCTTCAATAAGTTATGCCTATTAATGGCTTCAACAAGTTATACCCATTGGGTCCAATGTCTGTTACTATTGGTCTTCTTCTGTGGTTACCTTTGTTAGTGATGCTGGTTATATTGCTATGTACTGTTTGCTCAGATGGGGAACTTCATAGTTTATACTCCAAACCAATTTAAGTGGGTCAAAAAAATAGTTGACCCACTTCAAAAGTAATAATTCATAGATATAACTTTTTAGTTTTAGTAAATAGATTAGTATTATTAGATACTATTCATCAAACTAAAAAGCTTTGGACACAATTTTTTTATTTGAATAAGATTATATTGGTTCAAAATCAAGTTTCCTTAAATGGTTAGTCAACCTCAAAGCTATAATTAGGATGGAGGTGGTATATATCTCGAATGTGAAAGTGTATCATTGGTTTAGTTTTGTAAAAGATGGTACCGTACACCGATTCACGATATCAAATTGTGCATTTTCTCATTGATGTGGGGGTGGGTATATACGGGGTGGATGCGTGGTGCATTGAGATGGGGTGAGTGTGGGGGTGGGTGTGGGGGTGGGGTGTAAGGTTGAAGATGATGTTTTTAATGGGTTGGGTTAAATATTTAATGAGGTGGGGTTAAATGGGGGTTGGGTTGAGGTTGGGTTAGATTAAAAGTAGTTGTGTTAATTTTTATGTGTAATATTACTAATTTACCCTTCATCGAAAATTTTAAAATCTGAGAAATTAAAAGAATTGAGAAAAACGAAAGTTCAGGTGCCTATTTGGGAATTAAAAAATAGTTCAGGTGCCTATTTGGGATCTAGGTGCCTACTTGTTACAAAAAGGTCATCAGGTGCCTATTTGGAAATTAAAAATTAGTTCAGGTGCCCAGATGAAATTAAGCCATGAATGAATGAAGAAATTAAAAAAGTAGGGTTGGTGGATAGTTGATAGAATCATACTAGTTGATACCCACTCCAGCTCAAACCAATTTGATGAGCTTTTTTAGAAGAATGATTAAACAAACAGAAGTCACTTATCATATTACATGTTTATTCAATTTCATGTGTGGATTCCACGTGTTGTCAATCAGTTGGATTAAAAAGTTATACTCTACGAGTAGATTCATCATTATTCACAATATAAAAGCTACGACTAATTTAGTGTATCTACCTAGTTCATCAACTTCCTATAATTATATTATTAGCTCAACTAATATGAAATGGTTAATAATTAAGATAATAAATTAAATATCAATAAAAAGCATTAGATGCTGATTCATCAATGCCAAAACCATGCATTAACGTTCAAACACCACCTCACAACGTTGACTTAATTGTTAACATTATGTCTGTTTCATTACATTTACGGCTTCATTAGGGAGGGAGAAATTAATTTTTTTAAGTCCTATATTCTTCTAAATAAGAGGAAAGATCTAGTGCAGGTATAAGTGGAGGAGGGAAAGAAGTTATTTTTGATGCCACATAGTCTATATCTCCTTCATTATAGACGGAAAAGTTTATGATATAATTTCTTTTAAAATTTTGTAACTAGTTTGTACAATAACTATCTTCTGCTATTATTAAGTATATTTATCTTTATTTTTTGAAAATGATTTTATGGTAAATATTTTATGTTATTTTACATATAATATTTAAGTTTAATGTAATTAATATGACGTCAAATAAAAGTATTACTTATAAATGTTATTTTCTTATACGATCAACAAATTCGTATGTATTAGACTGTGGGGAAAGTAGTTCAATTTTTATTTTGGGAGGTAGTTGACCTAAAACACTTGCGTATACAGACCTAGGCGGTGGTTTATTTTGTTTTGCCATTTGAATATTTTCTATTGTCTAACACCACACAAATAATGAACCTAATAACGTTTTTACTTGTGACTTGTGAGAATAATGATTTAGTCACTTGGATACTATAATGAGCTGCTTTCCTTAGTTTATGCTAAAATACATATACAATTCCAAATATGATACTATCAATCTATCAATGTTATGAGGTTGGAATTAGGATAGTAAATAAATTCCTTAGCATTGGATACTAAAGTAATGATAGCCATCAATAAGGTGAGTTAGTCGATTATGATTATTCAAGGGTAAATTTGTCATACTAATTTCTTTCTAATTACAGTTTAAAATCTTGCAACAAAATACTCAATTCATAACTATTTTTTACTCTACACCTTTTTTACTTCATCTAATAAGTCAAAGTCGTAATGGCCCACGGGTCTCGACAATGCTTGATTAATGAAATGGTTTATTTATCAAAAAAAAAAAAAAAATAAGTCAAAGTCACACCATTAAATTAAAAGAAATGTAGAGATGTGAAACATCTCCTTAATTTGTGCGCTTAATTTGGCTCGTGGGATGAAAAATTGAGTTATATTGGTTGGATTTGCGAATAATCCATTATTTTTACGTGCTTTGCACCAGAGCCCAAAGATGAGAAAATTGTAGGTTTAGCACCTTTTGAGACTTTTTATAAATTTATAGCACTACTTTCTATTTTTTACATTAAATAGCACTAGAGGGGGGCAAAATGACTAAATTGCCCCCCAATATTTGGATACACTTTTTTTTACGACTCTTTTTTTTAAAAAAATTTTGATTTTTTTTATTTTTTCAAGATTTTTATTTTTATTTTCTTCGATTTTTATTTTGTTTATTTTTGTTCTATTCTTTTTCATATTAAGAAAGGGTCGATTTTGGTCGTTGTTTTAGCTTAAATAACTAAACGTATCGATTTTCGTAGAGAAAATCCGGTTTTCGTAATTATTTTAGCTAAAAAACGAAAAAAAACTAAGAAAATCGAACATTTTTGTGAAACAACTACCAAAAGTAACAAACTTTTTTGGCAAACAACGACCAAACTTTTAACTAAAAACATTTTTTGTAAAAAAAAATCGAAAAAAAAATTAAAAAAAAAATGTATCAAAATATCGGGGGGCAATTTAGTCATTTTGCTCCCCTCAAGTGCTATTAAATGTAAAAAATGAAAAGTAGTGCTATAAGTTAATAAAAAGTCCCAAAAGGTGCCAATCCTACAATTTTCTCGCCCAAAGATAGTTTACGTAGGAATAATTATCATATTAAACTACCTTTTCTTTTGACTTTATCAAAAATCGACCAATCTCTTCATTATGATCTGGTAGGTAGTATTATTTGAATAAAATTCTACTTACTTTTTACTTATCTATTCAATTCACATAATGTTCCTTGGGTATGGATAATTATCACATTAGTTATTAAGCTACTTTTACTCTCTTTATTTTTTTTGATAATTAACCACTTTTTCTGAAAGAATTCTATGCCACTATTCACTAAGAGAGGACTCTGAAAATTATTATGCTCAAATTTTACTATCACAAAATATAATAATTTCATGTGTACTTAAGAGTTAAGACTCATGTAATGACTTTAATTGTTTAATTTAGTATACTATCTTGCCACGTGTAATTTTATGGAGAAACATTAATTATCATTTAGTTAGTCTTTGAATTTAGAAAGAATACGGAAATACACTAAAAAATTGATTTGAATAAATAATAAAAAGAAAATATCTTTTTAGATATCTTAATTGGACAAATTTGATTAAGTAATGAAGTCTCCTTTCGATGAATAACGAAAGAATTTCTTTAATCACGATTTAATTGGTTCATTGAATAAATCCTTTTGATTTTAAGTCTTTATTCATTTAACTAATTTTGATCCTCTAATTTTTGTAGACTATCAATTTTAATTTTAATAAATTTTTTATTTCTACACTATCAATTTATATATTGTCTAAAAAACAATTAACAACAAAAAAGTTACACGTTAGAGTATCACTAGCTTTATTCAACTTTACCTTTTTCTTATGACAAAGAAGGAAATTATTTATTAATAATATTTTTCATTATAAATATTTATATTTTGTTAATTTTAGTAATTAAAATCACAATTTGCACAATTTTTTTGATGGTAATTGACTTCATGAGAAGTAATAATGTTCCAATGAAACCTTATTGAGTACACTACTAACTTTAGTTGTTGTCATCTTATTGAGTTTCTGCCGCTGCAAGACTCTCTTTACTGTTCTTTTTCCGACGGCGACTACCCCACACGCGCCCCCACCTTTTCCCGTTTTCCCTCTCTTCTTGATACGTGTCCTATTTACCACCCTTTTCTCTCTCAAAAACATCCTCAAACTTCACAACCCAATATAATTATTTACACAAACATACACACACATAATATAAAATATATAAATATATATATTATATATATTGATATATTGGTTAACAGAAGTATATTAAATACTTAAGTTGAATATATATTCGTAATAAACGATAACCGTTGGTTTTTTGCTATAAAGTTGGTATCTTTAGCTGAAGAAGCTTGTTGGGTATCTTCAGGATAGCTCAACATTGCGTCTGTATTGGTGTTCAAGGTACTTCTTTCTTTCATCTTTTGTGGGTTATCGATACTTTGTTAGTCGGCGATGGAATCTAAATACGACGTCTCCAATCATCCCTGTGTTGGCTCATCGGGTGTTGATTCTCCGGTGTTTCATAGAAATATCAAGATCCGATTTTTTTTGTTATTGTTATAAATGGGGACAAGATTGAGGTTGGTTTCGTCCCATGATTTTGAATATTATGTGTTTGATGTGTGCATGTTTGAGCGGCAATTGGGTTTGTATAGTTTGGTTCCTCTGAGTCATGCTAAAGCAATGAAGAAATTACCTTTTTTTGGATCCTGTTATAATGTCTTTTTTTCATAGCTTAGAATCCCCCAACCCTTACCTGTTGAGAATCGAATCTAGGAGCCTCTTAACGACTAGACCAATCTTAACCACTAGGCCCATTCGATGTTTCCATCCTATTATATGTCTAATTCTAATTTGGTGTTGTTTAGTTTTGGGTGCGTGAAGTTTGTATCTTTCATGGGCTAGTTAGGTCATCAGGATCTTTTTTTAACGACCATTTCATATTCTGATACTCCTTGTTAGGATAAATAAAAGGTGCCACAGGACAGTTTATGTTTGTCTTTTGAAAGTTCGAGTGAAAAATCTTTTGTGGAAGATTATTTGAGATTCTCTATATATCCCTGAGGGAATTTGAATATTTTGGTAGTATATTATGAACGAGTTAATGTGTCGCTTCTTCCAATTGCCTTTGCGTACATGGTTAATGATTTGCAGAAGATTGACATGAATTCTCTAACTAAGGTAGTAATGTAGCATGTTTATATGAGTGAGTTAATATTTTTTAGTTACAGTTGAATTTGGACTTCACTTTGAATCTTCTGGTTGATTTGTCTATGCTTCCACCTATAACTAAACCTGATAAATAAAAAGTGAATGTTGGTGGTTCGCTTCTTGCATCTCTTGGCCAAGCAAGCCCGCTTATTGCTGTCAGCATAAGCCGAATTGATTAGTATTGATGTCAGCATAAGCAGAATTATATAAAAGATAATGCAAACATTCCAGTTTCTCTCACATTTTCAGTAACTAAGAGATGATCCCAAGACATAATGGGAGTTACCTGAATCGATACACTCAAACTTCAACTTGTTCTTTTCCTTTTCTTTTCACTTAATTGTAAGTCTAGAGTTTAGAAACTAGCAGCCTTCCAGTTGCATTTGCATCGCAATGAACATGTTATTTTTCCATTCAAGTTAATTTCGTTATAGTTATGTTGGAATTTGTACTATAATTGGAGCTTCCAGTTGTAACAATTGGCAGGCAGTATTTTTTTCTTACGAGTCTTCTCTACTAGTATGAAATTGGGAAAATGCAATTAATATCGAAAATAGTTGGTGGCTTAGCGATACGAAAGGCACATACTACAAAATCCATCATTGGTTCTCAGCCACTGTTTGGATAACATTAATTATTAGTATTTGTATTCTTTGAAAGGATGCCGCTCGATCATGTAACCATTTAAAAATTTTCTCTACACATTTACTGCAGTTTCTTATGAGACTCTTTTGAAGAGAACACTTGGCTGGGGTGCTCATGAGGGCATTAAAGTCAGGGAGTTGGTCATTCAAGAGAAAACATATCTCATTAGATGGGGTAAGGTCTCATACATTAGTTCCTGCATCTGATATTCACTTAGGATTGACCAAGTTATTTTCTTTGAACTCTTCAATGAACATGAACGTTCTGACCAAAGACAATTTTTGGGTGTGAAAATGGTAAAACAGGGATCATGCAGACCCAATGTGAAACAGTTACCATTCTTGGGAGCTGTTTGTACAATAATGCTGTTCATTGTATATAGGACCACAATTTATCAGTATGAGCAAACAGAGGTCAGCTGGCACGCCCATGAATTGCTTTTGTGGAGCTTGTTTTTTTTTGTTATTAATAAAATCTTCTTTTGTTTCATTTTTTGCTTAATTTGTCAGATGGAGTCTAGATTATTTCCCTTTTACACATCACAAGTAAGTGTCCTGTTTTAAGACATCATTTCAAATTACATTTTTTTTTTTGAAACTGATTGGACTCGACTGTTACTGCTTTGAACTTACAGGACATACCTTGGTCCAATGTGACAGAACTAGTGATAACTAATAACATTGCAAACTTCTAATTTTTCTATTTGGTGTTGTAATCCAGGTATCTGACAAGACTACCACAGGCCTCCTGCCTCGCGGAATGATTAACACCGGTGCAGATTATAAGTTAAAACCTTTATGGTCATCGAGTAGCACTAAGGCAAAGGTCACCTTCTTATTATTGCCCTTCTTTTAAGAATAAAATATTGTTCCTGCATCATCATCACTTCCTAGTTGCATGTTGAACATCTTTTTTCTAATCTTATTGTTCATGCTTAGCAAATTCAACAGAACTGTTGGTCCTTCAACTTTGCGTTAACCATATGATCATAAATGTTTCACTTTTCTTTTAAAATTTCATCGATCCTCTTTACATTGAGTCCCTCATCTTCCTCTTCAACAAAAAGAAGTGGTTCTCATGTTACAATTAATTAACTGTTATGAAGTAATGTGGAGGATAAAAGGTAATGTGAGGCGCAGTCAACCATTTACATTAGCTCCTAAGTATGACTACCTCATTCAAAGATGGTCTGACTGATCATATAGTTTCCAGCTAAGTTACTTTACTGGTTCTGTTGATGAGACTTCTAACTGTGCTGCATAATATTCTCTTTCAACTTTCAGGCAGTTAGTCCTGGTGAGCAAAATTTGTTGGCGATACCAGTTGGGATCAAGCAGAAACATAATGTTGATACTATTGTACAAAAGGTACACCATCTGAATGATGTTCGATACCCTTTTCTCCATTTGATTATGTTATGACCCCCAACTTCGAGAACATTTTGTATCCTAATTGTGTTATATTCAGTTTCTTCCAGAAAACTTTACAGTTATTTTGTTCCACTACGATGGCAATGTTGACGGATGGTGGGATTTGGAATGGACCAAGGATGCAATTCATGTAGTTGGTCTAAATCAAACAAAATGGTATGACATAGTTCTTGATTCAGTCTGTAGTGGTTCTTATATATGACATAAAAACTGTTTTTATCTAATTATGTGGTAGGAGGAAATTATTATATACTCCTGCCATAGCAAGATAAGTGATTTTTTAGGCTCGAAGTACGTCATTAATGATGTATGCAAGTTTTCTCTTTTATCCTTCATTGAAATAGAGGTAATCATTACCAGTTAAGATGAGAAACTTAGCTTTACAAGGACAAAAGTGTAAAAGATAATGGGA
The DNA here is from genome assembly GCA_003412495.2 of Echium plantagineum. Lineage (NCBI taxonomy): Eukaryota > Viridiplantae > Streptophyta > Magnoliopsida > Boraginales > Boraginaceae > Echium > Echium plantagineum. The sequence goes on from CM016562.1 coordinate 13,392,532, forward strand.
AAGTTTTCTTTTTGTTCAAAACGATTAGATATTTTGGGACGACTTTAGTTTAAATAATGACTTACATTGATGCGAAGGTGGTATATACGACACTGACATATAATTTTTTCTTTTTTGTATTATCATTGCAGGTGGTTTGCGAAGCGCTTTCTACATCCTTCTGTTGTCAATCCATACAATTATATTTTCCTTTGGGATGAGGATTTGGGTGTGGAATATTTTGATCCTGGAAGGTATAGATCTTTGCTGGGGTTCTCCTTTGCATCCCTTTCCCCACCCTCTCTCCTCTTCCCAGCACTCAACCATGGTTATTTTGTCTCAACTATCGTTCCAGTTCAGTTGGGGGTCTGAATTACTGTGCATCGTTGGGATGTACATCTTATATGCTTCTCATCTACTTTAGTTTGCTAGTCAGCAACTATTACTTCCTTCAAAATATGGTTCATGGATTTGTCCCTTTCTCAGATACTTGGAAATAGTGAGATCCGAAGGGTTAGAGATATCTCAGCCCGCTTTGGACCCAAACTCAACTGGTATACATCATAGGATCACAATACGTCAAAGAACAAAAAGGTTTCACAGGTAGGATTGAAGGTTTGCAAAGCTTTTTTAACTGCCAAACCATGCATCATTTGAGTGTTAACGCAAATATCATAATTTGCAGGAGAGTCTATGAGACTAGAGGAAGTTATAAATGTTCACAACACAGTGATGGACCACCATGTTCCGGGTAAGAACTCAACACTCTTATGTCATGCTTATTCTTCTATATAATCAGTTTCTTGCATGTTGTAGTATTATTTATATTCTGTTAGGGTTGATTCTTTGCTTCAATATTCAGCAATTGAAAACTTTGTTCAAGCGAGTTACTCAACATCATAAAAATGTACACTATTTTCTACATGCAGATTTGTGGAAGGAATGGCTCCAGTTTTCTCGAAGTCTGCTTGGCGTTGTGCGTGGCATTTAATACAGGTATTTATCTGATCTTTTCACTACAAGACTTATCAGTCTGACCATGGGAATTTCAAGTTTTCATTAATGTCTGTTGTATTCGAATACAAGTTACTGTAATTGTTGTGAGCTTTTATTTTGGCTTTTGTCTTCATGTTGTCTGTATAATTTAAAATTGATTTGAGTTTTAACCTGACCACTTCTTCTGGGTGACAGAATGATCTTGTTCATGGTTGGGGAATGGACATGAAACTTGGTTACTGTGCTCAGGTAATTTCTGCCCGAACTCTTCTGTAGGAGTAGCTTATATGCCTTCTATTCCATGAAGACTGTTTCCGAGCGCCCTCTGCATCTCATATTCTATATAACGTAGTCCTACTACAAGAATCTTTAAATTCCCTCTGTTTTCTGCAAGCATCCTAAGTTGTGAACAATATAAGTATATACTCATAGGATTGCAACCTGAATCTATTACATAATACTACTATTTTGTCGTCGGGACAATTCATGCATTCTATAACTATATAAAACTTCAAGCTGCACTTTCAGTATTTATCCTGATTTTTGCTAAATTTGCCTTGGAAATTCCAGGGGGAAAGGTCAGAGAAAGTAGGAGTGGTTGACAGTGAATACCTTGTTCATCAGAGTATACAGACTCTTGGTGGACAGTCCGGGCAGGTATTCTATTGCTTTATTTACCCCATTTACCTTCGACTTTTTAATATCAAGATATTATTTTCGTTTTTCTTGTCCTTCTGTGTATATTCATTATTATTTCTGTCTCGTGTACAAGTTGGAAGCTATTTCTGCAGTCCAAATTGTATTTTATTAAAAATAGAGTTTTGTTCAGATTGCTTCTTCGAAGTTTTGAAAAGATCGGGGAAACTGAAATGTTAGAATTTTTCTATTGTTTCCTCCTAGTATGCATGTTTGCTTCCCCTTTGGGTTGTCAAACTCTAAAATGATATGTCCTGGTTATAGTCAGCCTCGACTACGGGTGTTGGTCATGTCATGGTCTGTTCCTCTCTTTAAGCAACAATTTTCGTAAGATGTGATAATTTTGATCACGTCACTAAAGATTAATTTCACATACTAGTTTGTACAGAACAATAATCTCAAGTTAACTGCCTTCTCATCTCTCTTATGCTTTTGTTTACTCTTCCTACAGGATTCGAATTCTAAAGAATCTGTGAAGGTAAGATTATAATTGTGCAGTTCTCTGTTTAACAATTTTCCATGTTTGCGTTGGCATCCTCACTCAATTCTTCCTGCATTGCAGAAGCACGTTATTGATGTGCGATCTGAGGTGAGCTTATTTCTTATATCATCCACGTGTACTTTCAAAGCTGACACGAAAACATAAATGATAAAAGTGGGGTAATTTTTTTATTTGAACTTTCAATTGTTCATTTCCAGATTAGGAGGCAATCGACGAATGAGCTGCAAATATTTGAAGACCGCTGGGAAAAGGCTGCAACGCAGGATAGTAACTGGGTAGATCCGTATAGAAAGAGTCCAAAGCGAACGCGCAGAAAGGTTCATAAGAAGATCCGACGGGCAGTCCGTGTCCGAGTGCGGGGTAGCATTTAGTCGCTGTTGACATCCAATTTTGGTTCCTTCTGTGAGCATGATGTCGAATCGCTTTTGTTCATATAGTTTTTTTAGCCGATTGATTTTCATTTATTTATTAGTTAATTCTTTATCAGTACATAAGCCTATTTCCGCGTCTTCTCATTCATTACATACACTTCTTGCTCAGGCGGACGCGAATCAATGTATAAAGCAGGGTAGTGCATCCTCACCGCGGATACTGCCTCGTGGTCCCCTCAGCCAAACATTTTATGAGCATTTGCAACAGATGCCCTAAAACACTTCCTATTTCATATTTAGAATAGGAAATGACAAAAAAAGCAAAAAATTATTAAATAGTAGATTTCCTATATCTAAAAATTTCTTCAAATACTATAGGGAGTGTCTTATATTTACTCTTTCCCTAAATTACTTTTGTTCTTCATATTATGTGTTGTAAATAATGAACAGGGAATCTGAATTTGTGCAAAAGTTAAAATATACTTCCTAAATTTGGTTAAATAGTATAAAAAGTTGATTTTAGGAGGAAAAATTAGGCAATTTGTTGCGAAAGCTCTAATATTAACTAATACTTAAAATTGGTTATAGGAAATGAAAGATCATAAAAAGATTACTTAGCTAAAGATCATTAGATTAAGACTTCTCCCAAGTAGTGCCTGTGAGCTAGGTATGCAAGACATCAAAATATTTGGCTACACTAAGAACGGTTGTAAAGAGTTCTACAACCCTAAAATAATCAAGTAAAATTGTAATGATTCAACGATCTAGTAATATGTGATTTAAACTTTATAATCATGAGGTCTTGAATCCAAGTTTGGTTGGATATAATTTATCTTATATTTCAACCTAATTCTCTATCAATTAGTAGATTATTTATAATATCATTCTATTTATACTTTCTTTGTTAATTTATAAAAAATAAAAATAAAATAAAATACGAAGTAAGGATTTGACAAGTTGAGGGAAATATTATCATGTGGATTGATCCACCTTTTGAATTGCTTAAAATTTTATCCTATTACTTTTGCTCAGTACTCCTTCCAATTCAAATTGTTTGAATGTTTTTCCTTTTTGGGATATTCCAAAATTGGGTAATATTTGTGAACTATTGTTATGAAGGAAAATTTAAATGAAAGACATAAATTTGAATATACTTAATATGTATGAAAAGGTAAACTTTCCAAACAATTTAGGATGGAGAGATTAGGAAGCAATAAAATTCATTCCTCATAGAAATTGATCCTTCAAATCATTAAATACTTATTTTTATATATGCACCTGAAGTATTAAAAAGTTAGTTTATAATTAGGTTGAGTTAGTTTTAGGATAATTTGACTATTTTGCCCTTTATATAAAATGTTAAAATATGAAAAATGTGTAAAATAAAAGTTTAGGTGTCATTTTTTTATTTCAGGTGCCTATTTAGGAAAAAAAGTTCACCAAATATTGATTTGAGAACTTTTTAACAGTTGAGGTGAGGTGCAGTGCAACCATCATTAAATAAAGAATCTCACCACTTACTTTAATCGTAGGTATTATCAGATACTTCCTCCATTCGAATTGGGTTAATAGTTTGAGATGTTACTCACATTTTAAAAAGATTAGTTACCTTTCTGACCGATCATATACTATCACTTATGATTAAAATGCAGTTCACTCGATTCACTTCATGTAATATTTGTCCATTCACAATTTTCAAATTAATCTAGTCATTGCCTCTCATGGTCAGCCAAAAGATTGAAAAAATATGATAAATAATAGTATAGCCCAAATCTGTAAGGTGAAGATCTCTAATTATGGCATTAACGTAGATGTCGACTCATCTTACATAATTGATGACGTTCACTTATATCCTAGTAGTATTTTTATAATGTTAATTACGAATAAGAGTACTAAATTAAATTTGATTCAACACATGCATTAGTTAAAAATTGAGGCAACTATAATTATAATTAATAAATTAATACATCTTCTTGACTTCCTTGATTACATCAAAAAATAGTCCGTCAAGATAAAGCCTTCAAAGTTTTCTTCAGTCCTTTAGCCGTTTGAATTGACCACCATACTATTTCATTAAATTAATGCTCCAACAAATTATACTCCCTCAGTAGAATAATAATGTAAGTTGATGTTGCGTAAGCGTTAACGTAAGTATGTTTAAAACTGAGTCAATTTGTTTGTCACACTACTTTTTTTAAAATTAATTTATGAGATCATAGATGATGCATGTATAGTATAGGTGCATACCTTGAATTGAAATATACTACTTCCTCCATTTGTATAAGGTTATCTATTTTCTTTTTTACTAATAATTAAAATTAATGTATTAATTGGGAGGTAATTGTTGAAATGGTCCCAATAAATGGGTGATCGTTACACTTTGATTCCCGTAAGTGGTAATTAACGATGCGCAAAATGATCCCTAAATTAACACCACCGTTAAAAGTTAGCGGTTATACTTACTTGATCATCTTTACAATTTTGATAAAAACTGGAAAAATTATCAAATTATAATTTTTTTTCCAAAATATTTGCAGATGGTTCAGTAAGTGTGTATTATGTGCGCAAATGATCCCTAAAACAGATTTACATATTCTTTCTCCATCACTTACTAATGTCATATTTACGCATCGTTGTCACTTATAGGGACCAAAATGCATCCCTCACACATTTACAGAGACCATTTTATCAATTATATTTATTAATTGACTCACATAATTTTGATTCGAGTTAAATTTTCAATGTCAATGGATTGGAAACTGTGTGAAATTCATATAAAAAGGTGGATAAGGTGATAATTCTTCGGTTCGATATTTTTGCACGAGACAATTTTGTCTTGGACACTATTATTACTAGCTACATATTATTGTTTGAACTGGCAAGCAAAAATGTATTGTAAGGAATCTTGACTCGATACACTTCAAATTTATCCTTTGCACATCATCAAATTTAATTTAATAAATAATGATTTGTCTTAGTTCAATGAACTTCAGCTTGCACATCAAGTTTTTGAATAAGTGGTATGTAGGATAAGTCTTTAGTCACAAGTGGATGTTGTATTATATAGATGGAGTAGTTATCATGAAAAGGATTGATTAATTAAACAACCAATTGAATATCGATATATGTTATTATAGCCACCAACTAATTTTAAAAGCCACCACGATGAGTTACCTATTAATCTAGATTATGTATCAATTGCTGACAGATGTTAAATAATCACACATGTATATTTATTTAATACTATAAAATATATAATTAATTATTTATAATTTTAGACAAGTCATCAATCAAATATAAAGGAATGAATAATTATAGGATATATAAAATATCGAACATATATTTTTTATGTAGGTGTTTGAATCTTATGTCGTGAATATGTAAATATTTTCATGTTTGGTATTTGTTCTATAGTAGAATCAATATACCGACACTGAGTTTAATTATGAAACATGAATTATCCCACGTGATATTTATGCAAGGCAAATTATGCATTCTTGTTTGCCTTGGACACTACCAATGGAATATTTTCGTTTTATTTAAGTCGTGATTATTGTGATAATAAATTGGAAGTGGACACTAAGAGTGGGACATAAATGTAGAAGATAAAGCTACTCTTCACTCTTGTCTTTTAGATTCCTTTCATGGGAAAACAAAACAAAAGTTATTCCTTTAACAATAATTTTTCAAACAATTCAATATAAAATAATTTGAGTGATTTGCATTGCTTGGTTTTGTGCCTACTTCTATTATTGGAACTTTGGAACGCCTTGGGTGTAAAGAAGCCTTCTAGAAGTTTAATTTAAAATTATTTGAGTCTAACTTAAACCAATTTGAAAGAATATCTAGAACATCTATGACCTATTGACAAACAAACAATACTCATCAATTTTATTATAAAATTATAGAACTTAGGGAAGGAATAATTAAAAATTATTTTTAAAGTTCCCTATTCTCATATCTCCTTAATTATATGTCCTCTTATTTATCCTATAATAATTATAGTAAAACTTAGGGAAGGAATAAATAAAAATTATTTTTAGACTTCCCTATTCTCCTATCTCCTTAATTATAGGTAAATTATTATTTCCTTAGAAATGATTTCTAATTTGAATTAATATTTTTTCATAACAAACTGATAGTTAATTTTAATCAAATAAACATTACAATCAACAAACATCAATTGTGTCCATATAACCTCTAATTTTTTTGTCGCATGTGGGACAACTCAAGCCTTAAGCCTTAATATTACTTGAACCGAAATTGATGACTAGTGAAAATATAATGCTAATTTCATGGTTTCTAACTGTGTGAGCATCATCTATAATTCAAAATTATTTATAGATATTAATATTATTGTTCATAAGATTAGTGCTGGAAATGAGTCGAGTAGGTTCGGGTAGTGGAGTACCTCACCCTACTTCTTAAGATAACGAACTGGGTAGTAACGAGTCGGGTAATTTTGCGAGCATAATTTTAGTAACCTACTCGACTCCTTATGATAACGAGTAGGGTAGTAACGAGTCGGGTAGTATAATTATCCGGCTCCACTCCTTTATTACCCGGCTTCTTAAAGCAAAATGAAAAAAGAAAAACTTAGTTTTAATAAAAATGAATACTATATTGGTATATTTGGCACATTAATAAATTACATAAACCTTAATTATTTGAAATATTAATAATAAAATTTACAAAACTTAATTGTAAATAATATTTGAGCACACATATTAAATTAATTAATTAATTTGGTAGTTTGTTAAGGAGCCGGGTAATTATCGATAGAGTCGGACATTTCAAGCGAGCACAACCTTATACCCCTACCCTACTCCTTAACTAACGAGCGATCTATTGAGTCGAGTACTCGAGCTGGATACTCGACCGAATAACAGATTACCCGACTCATTTCTAGCACTCCATAACATCGATGGTGTATTTTTTTCAAAGTTATAGTACTCCGAATTAGTTAAACTAGTAGCATGCATGTGAGGAGTGACAGTGTGACACCTATACTGCTACACATGAAAATAAATTATTGTTCCCAATTGCCCATACAAGCAACATAATGAATGTACCCAAACTCAGCATTATATAAATTTATTTGTATTTTGTTTAAAAAATACCAAGAATTCATGACAGAGATATTTTATGGAAGGGCGATGAAGGTAATTTTAGAAAATATAGGGGCCCTTTTGAAAATATCTAGTTTATAAATAACAGCATCCACACACAAACAGAACACACACTACCCTCAATTACATCTGCAAAACATTTATTCTCTACATCCTTCACAACAAATACAATCAAGAAATTTTTAATTGTAAAAGAAATGGCCAAAGCAATGAATGATATGATCAACGGTGGAAACAACATGATGTCGAACAGAGTAGTTTACAGCCGTCCGATCCCTAGAAGAGGTCAAGTGAAGGTGGCGATCATGTCTGGTTTAGCTCACTCACTCTCTTCGATCTTCTCAAGATAACCAACCCCATGAATCATGATGGTCTTAAGGATCTGAAGATTGAAGCTTTAATTGGACGTTGTAAATGGTTTTTTTTGTTTTGTTTGTAAAGTAGCGATGAGGTGAGTTTCGAAGCAGTAACTTTTGATTACTAGAAAGAGCCTTTTCAATTGGGCTATTCGATTAACTCGGATGCTGTAAATGGTTTGGTTTAGCTACTTATCAATTCCAGTATTGTGAAATAGCTAGAGAATTGAGAAGCAGGAGCTTAGTTAGTTTTGTGTGAGATTCAGGGGTTTTAATTATATGTAAATATGTTGAGTTTCATATTAGATTTTGGATTACATCAATTATAAACTGTTGCAGATCTCTCAAAATCCACATCATTTCTATGGAATATAAAACTAATTCATCCTTCAATATATGTAAAACAACATTTCGTTCTTTATTTTATTTTCTATAAATTAACGATGAGCTGAGTTTCGAACAGGACCTCCTAGTCACTAGCAAGAGTCTTTTTTTACTAGGCTATTTGATTAACTCAAAACAACATTTCGTTCTTGATTAATTTTAAGAAATGAACTACGGCAGTGTTTATTGACAATCAACTATATTAATGTTATGATTAATGCTATGTATGGATTGGATTAATTAGAGTGAAGATGAGGTTAAGAAAATTATAGTGAATTACTACCTCCGTCCCTAAAAGATTGTCACATTTTGACTTTTGTTGGTCAAACATAACAAACTTTGATCGTGAATTCTCATTAATCGATAAGAAATAATATAGTCTTGTAGTACCTTGTTAGATTCGTCTCAAAACATATTTTTGAAATATCAACTTTGTATAATTTTTTTACATGTAGAGTAATAGATATTTATGTTTTAAATCGTGTTTTGTTGACTATCAAAAGTCAAAATGTGACAATCTTTTAGGGACGGAGGGAGTACATATTATATACTCCTTCCGTCCCTAAAAGTTTGTCATATTTTGACTTTTGTTAGTCAAACATTATAAAATTTGATCATGAATTCTCATTAAACGATAAGACATAATATAGTCTTGTGGGATCTTGTTAAGTTCGTCTCAATATATATATATATATTTTGAAACATTAACTTTTTATAATTTTTTCGCATGTAGAATAATAGATATTTATATTTTAAATCGTATTTTGTTGACCACCAAAAGTCAAAATGTGACAATCTTTTAGGGACAGAGAGAGTATTTTATTATCATTTAAATATTATAAATTGAGAAAGGGTATTGTGTATATGTACCAGCCAGTGGATTTTCGGGATGCTTCACACCCTGATCATGTGTGTTGATTACGCAAATCTTTGTAAGGCCTTAAGCAAGCGCCTAGGGCTTGGTACCTAACGGTTTGCTGATTTTGTTTATTCTATTGGTTTTATTCACAGTGCTTATGATCATTCTCTATTTGTGTTTCGTCGGGGAATTGATATTGCTTATTTATTATTGTATGTTGATGATATCATACTTACTGCTTCCTTTGAGAACCTGCATAGGTCTCTCATCACACTTCTTAGCACTGAATTTGCTATGATAGACTTAGGCACTCTCAGATATTTTTTGGGTATTGATGTAACTCACCATGCAGGTGGCCTCTTTATGTCACAGAAAAAGTATGCAGAATCCATCATTAGCAAGACTGGCATGGCCTCTTGTAATGCCACGTCTTCCCCTGTCGATACAAAATCCAAGCTCAGCAGTACCTCAGGCATCCCATGTGATGATCCTACCTTATTTCGAAGCTTAGCTGGGACCTTGCAGTATCTTACATTAACTAGACCAGATATTTCATATGCAGTTCAACGGATTTGTCTTCATATGCATGCTCCTATGACTGATCACATGAACGCACTCAAACGAGTGCTTCGCTATCTACATGGCACTCTGCATTATGGGATACACTTATACAGGTCTTCCACCACTTCTTTGGTTTCTTATACAGATGCTGACTGGGCCAGGTGTTCTGATACTCGCAGGTCCACATATGGTTATTGTGTTTTCTTAGGTGATAACCTCATTTCTTGGTCCTCTAAGCGCCAAGCCACCATTTCTAGGTCAAGTGCTGAAGCTGAATATCGAGGTATCGCAAATGTTGTTTCAGAAGCATGTTGGATCCGCAATCTACTCCTTGAGCTACATCATCCACTGACATCAACCACCATTGTCTATTTTTGCCCTCTATCTAAATTGTTAAAATATGAGAAATTTAAGAAAATGTAAAAAATGAAAATTTAAGTGTCATTTTTTTTTATTCCATGTGCCTATTTGGGAAAGAAAGTTCACTAGATACTGATTTGAGAACTTTTTAATTGTTCGGTGCAACCATCATTAAATAAAGAATCTCACCACTTACTTTAGTTGTAGGCATTATCATATGCTTCATTCATTCAAATTGGGTTCATGGTTTGGGACGTTACTTACGTTTTAAAAAGATTAGTTACCTTTCTCACCGATTATATACTATCACTTATGGTTAAAATACCGTTCACTCGATTCACTTCATGTAATATTTGTGAGAAAATTGCCAAAATGGTCCCAGTAAATATGTGCAAGTTGCACTTTGGTCCCCGATTATATTGGGGCTGCGGAAATGGTCCCTGATATTGGTAAAAAAGTAGCATTTTGGTCCCTAACCGTTACTTTTAAACGGAAAAGAGTTAGTTTGGGGCAAAAATGTAAGATCAACACAGTTAAGCCCTAAAAATGCGATTATAACTAATAATGGGGCAAAAATATAAAGTTAACAACTAATTTATAATAATTGGAGGGCTTAATTTTATTTTGGACCCTGAACAATCACGTAAGTTTCAAATTGGACCCTGATACTATCTTAAGACTCATTTTGGACCCTATACTACGCTTTGTCTCATTTTGGACCTTAAAATGCCAAATAAAATTGAAATAGGGGCACATTTTAAAACAAATTTATATGTGGGATCTTTTATAATTTTTTAATTACAAAACAACCCCTCCCTCAACCTCACATCCCACCCCTACCCCTACCCCTACCCCCACTCCCTACCCCCCCCCCCCCCCCACACCCCACACCCCCTTACCCCCTCACGTTAGGGGCTTATGCAGAAAGTGGCTACCATTCTAGCTGAAGTAGGCTTTACATGAGAGTGGACTCTAGTATGTTTTCTATTTTATCGTGCTTCTTCAATATCTATATGGGTATGTGACAGATCTTACGAGACATTCCTAACATATAAGGCAACTTGTTGAAGGTTTCCATTAGATTGTTTACGGGGGGGGTAGGGGGGGGTGTGAGGTTGAGGGAGGGGTTGTTTTGTAATTAAAGTATTATAAAAGATTCCCATATATAAATTTATTTTAAAATGTGCCCCTATTTCAATTTTATTTGGTATTTTAAGGTCCAAAATGAGACAAAGCGTAGTATAGGGTCCAAAATGAGTCTTAAGATAGTATCAGGGTCCAATTTGAAACTTACGTGATAATTCAGGGTCCAAAATAAAAATAAGCCTAATTGGAGGGAACAATTTTGGAGGGAATTGGGATGGGAGTAGACATAAATTACTTGTTAACTTTCTATTTTTGCCCCATAATTAATTAGTTATAATCACATTTTTAGGGCTTAACTGTGCTGATCTTACATTTCTGCCCCAACCTAACTCTTTTCCGTTTAAAAGTAACGGTTAGGGACCAAAACGCTACTTTTTTACCAATATCAGGGACCATTTCCGCAGCCCCAATATAATCGGGGACCAAAGTGCAACTTGCACATATTTACTGGGACCATTTTGGCAATTTTCTCTAATATTTGTCCATTCACAATTTTCAAATTAATCTAGTCATTGCCTCTCATGGTCAGCCAAAAGATTGAAAAAATATGATAAATAATAGTATAGCCCAAATCTGTGTAAGGTGAAGACTCTAATTATGGCATTTACGTAGATGTCGACTCATCTTACATAATTGATGACGTTCACTTATATCCTAGTAGTATTTTTATAATGTTAATTACGAATAAGAGTACTAAACTAAATTTGATTCAACACATGCATTAGTTAAAAATTGAGGCAACTATAATTACTCGTATAATAATTAATAAATTTATACATCTTCTTGACTTCACTGATTACATAAAAAAATAGTCCGTCAAGATAAAGCCATCAAAGTTTTCTTCAGTCCTTCAGCCGTTTGAATTGACCACCATACTATTTCATTAAATTAATGCTCCAACAAATTATACTCCCTCAGTAGAATAATAATGAGTTGATGTATGTTGCGTAAGCGTTAACGTAAGTATGTTTAAAACTGAGTCAATTTGTTTGTCACACTACTTTTTTTTAAATTAATTTATGAGATCATAGATGATGCATGTATAGGTGCATACCTTGAATTGAAATATACTACTTCCTCCATTTGTATAAGGTTATCTATTTTATGTTTTTTACTAATAATTAAAATTAATGTATTAATTGGGGTAATTGTTGAAATGGTCCCAATAAATGGGTGAGTGTTGTACTTTAGTCCCCGTAGGGCCGTAAGTGGTAACGATGCACAAATCCCTAAATTAACACCATCGTTAAAAGTTAGCAATTATACTTACTATATGAATTGTTTCATTATTCGTTCCGGGTCTATTCGTTGCATTCACTTACAAAAAGAATCATTTGGGTCATTTTTACAATTTTGATAACAACTGGGAAAATTATTTAATTTTAATTTTTTTCCAAAATGTGCGCAGATGGTCCAGTAAGTGTGGATTGTGTGTGCAAATGATCCCTAAAATAGATTTACATCTTCTTTCTCCATCAACATTTAATGAAAGTATTAATATATATGGACCATTTGTGCACACGATATACACTTACAGAGACCATTTGCACATCATTGCCACTTACAGGCCTAGGGACCAAAGTGTAACGATCACCCTCTTACTGGGACCATTTTATCAATTAATTGATTCACCTAATTTTGAATCGTGTCAAATTTTCAATGTTAATGGATTGGAAATTGTGTGAAATTCATATAAAAGGTGGACAAGGTGATAATTCTTCAATTCGACATTTTTGCACGAGACAATTTTGTCTTGGACAATATTACTAGCTACATATTATTGTTTGAACTGGCAAGCAAAAATGTATTGTAAGGAATCTTGACTCGAGACACTTCAAATTTTACTCTTTGCACATCATCAAATTTAATTTAATAAATAATGATTTGTCTTAGTTCAATGAACTTAAGCTTGCACATCAAGTTTATGAATAAGTGGTATGTAGGATAAGTCTTTAGTCACAAGTGGATGTTGTATTATATAGATGGAGTAGTTATCATGAAAGGGATTGATTAATTAAACAACCAATTGAATATCGATATATGTTATTATAGACACCAACTAGTTTTAAAAGCCACCACGATGAGTTACCTATTAATCTAGATTATGTATCAATTGCTGACAGATGTTAAATAATATTCATACACGTATATTTATTTAATATGAAATATATAATTAATTATTTATAATTTTAGACAAGTCATCAATCAAATAGAAAGGAATGAATAATTATAGAATATATAAATACCGAACATATATTTTAATGCAAGTATTTAAATTTTATGTCGTGAAAATATATAAGTATTTTCGAATTGAGTATTTAATTTGTTCTAGTAGAATCAGTATACCGACACTGACTATAATTATGAAACACGAATTCTCCCACGTGGTGATATTTATGCAAGGCAAATTATGCATTCTTGTTTGCCTTGGACACTACCAATGGAATATTTTCCTTTTATTTAACTCTTGATTATTATGATAATAAATTGAAAGTGGACACTAAGAGTGGGACATAAATGTAGAAGATAAAGCTACTCTTCACTCTTGTCTTTTAGATTCCTTTCATGGGAAAACAAAACAAAAGTTATTCCTTTAACAATAATTTTTCAAACAATTCAATACAAAATAATATGAGTGATTTGCATTGCTTGGTTTTGTGCCTACTTCTATTATTGGAACGCCTTGGGTGTAAAGAAGCCTTCTAGAAGTTTAATTTAAAATTATTTGAGTCTAACTTAACCAATTTGAAAGAATATCTAGAACATCTATGACCTATTGACAAACAAACAATACTCATCAATTTTATTATAAAATTATAGAACTTAGGGAAGGAATAATTAAAAATTATTTTTAAAGTTCCCTATTCTCATATCTCCTTAATCATATGTCCTCTTATTTATCCTATAAAAATTATAGTAAAACTTAGGGAAGGAATAAATAAAAATTATTTTAGAGTTCCCTATTCTCCTATGTCCTTAATTATAAGTAAAAAAGTTTCCTTAGAAAATTATAGTAAGATGGATGGTATATTTTTTTCAAAGTTATAGTACTCCGAATTAATTAAACTAGTAGCATGTGAGGAGTGATACCGACACACATGAAAATAAATTATTATTCCCAAATTGCCCATACAAGCAATATAATGAATGTACCCAAACTCAGCATTATATAAATTTATTCATGATGGAGATATTTTATAGAAGGGCGATGAAGGTAATTTTACAAAATGTAGGGGCCCTTTTGAAAATATCTAGTTTATAAATAACAGCATCCACACACAAACAGAACACACACTGCCCTCAATTAACATCTGCAAAACATTGATTCTCTACATCCTTCACAAGAAATACAATCAACAAATCTTTAATTGTAAAAGAAATGGCCAAAGCAATGAATGATATGATCAACGGTGGAAACAACATGATGTCGAACAGAGTAGTTTACAGCCGTCCGATTCCTCGAAGAGGTCAAGTGAAGGTGGCGATCATGTCTGGTTTAGCTCACTCACTCTCTTCAATCTTCTCAAGATAACCAACCAACCCCATGAATCATGATGGTCTTAAGGATCTGAAGATTGAAGCTTTAATTGGATGTTGTCAATGGTTTTCTTTAGCTACTTATCAATTCCAGTATTGTAAAATAGCTAGAGAATTGAGAAGCAGGAGCTTAGTTAGTTTTGTGTGAGATTCAGGGGTTTTAATTGTATGTAAATATGTTGAGTTTCATATTAGATTTTGGATTACATCAATTATAAACTGTTGCAGATCTCTCAAAATCCACATCATCTCTATGGAATATAAAACTAATTCATCCTTCAATATATGTAAAACAACATCTCGTTTATTTATTTATTTATTATTTTTCATAAATAAGCGATGAGGCACGTGTGACCCGCCGATGTTGTTTCCGGCAGTTAATACCGACGATGAAAGTTCCGCTGATGATTGGGTTACACGTGAGGGGGAGTGTTGAGATGCACATCCCACATCGAAAGTCGATGTCCTCCCGGTTTAATATATAAAATCTTGGGCTACTCCCTCTATTGCCAATTGGTTTTAGAGTGGAACCACACAGACTCTTATCAACTACCAAGAGTCTTTTTTCACTAGACTATTCGATTGACTCAAAACACCATTTCATTCTTGATTAATTTTAAGAAATGAACTACGACAGTGTTTATTGACAATCAACTATATTAATATTATGATTAAATGCTATGTATGGATTGGATTAATTAGAGTGAAGATGAGGTTAAGAAAATTATAGTGAATTACATATTATATATTTTATTATCGTTTAAATATTATAAATTGGGATAAGGTGCATGACGGAGTATATACTACATTGCCTGACATATGTCATTCTCCTCCATCTCTCTAATTTAAGCGAGGGATTATGATATCATGTCAAAAAAAACGTCAAGTTTTATGTAAATAGTACTCCATTATTAACGGACACTTTTTCTCTTTTTTTTTGTAAATTAGCGATGAAGTGAATTTCAAATTCATAACCTTTTTGGTCATTAGCAAGATCTTTTTCCATTACGCTACTCGATTAACTCATTATGAACGGACATCTGTGAATATATTACAAACTTAAATACCTTAATCATAAATCCAAAAATAAGTTAGCCTTTTTGTAATAAAGATTTCCTAATTAAGTTGAAAAGGGAGGAGTACTACATACTCCTAATTATTTTAAAATAAGCATGCTTGGGTAATACTTAATCGAAGTAGATGGACTTATGGCTTGTTTTAAAATAAGCACACTCGAAACTATCCCTAAATATTAGACCTATTTAGTTTTTCACAAAAATTAAGAAAATTTATATATATTTCATGTTTTATATTTTTCCTCCAATAATTTGTTTCAGAAAATGAAATTTAATTCAGGTATTTTTAAAAGAAAAAGTGGCCTTTAACTCTCTAAATTAATACACTGTTTGTTTTGGGGAATATCATGAGGAAGAGAATTTAATATTTTATAGTGTTTGAAAACTAAACTGACATAATTTATAATTTTGTTGATACTTCTATTTTTTTTAAAAAAAATTCCCTCCTTGGAATATATTTTTTATAATTTGGTTCCATTTTTATTTTCATACATGACTTTTAAATTAAGGGGTGAAGGGAATAATGAAGTTAAAATAGACTTATGACTGGCACCTAAATCGATGTCGCTTCAGCTTACATAACTGATGACGTTCAATTAAATATTTTCTAATGACAATTGCCAATATAAAACTTCATTCAACAACACATGCATGTTAAAGTGAGACAAGCAACTATATATAATTAATTTATCGATCTTTATTTAATTCCTCGACTACATCGAGAAATAAGTTGGTCAAGCTAAAGACTTTAAAGTTTTCTTCAGAGTTCAGCCTTTTAGCCGTTTCGATTGACCGCTGTAGATTACTCAAATAATTATGGCAATAATAACGCAAAAACCATTGGAGCAAGATGTGGTCACGCAAAAATTATATGGATGCGAGTGTACGTAAAAGATTCGATTTCATTTTTATTATTTGTCTCGAAAAAATTTAATCCGTACGTGACTTAATATATATGCATTGATAGATATCGAATCAACTGATAGAACTCAAACTTTGATATCGCTCGTATAGTCGTATATAAGCCCTCGTTACTACATAAATATACATCAAAATTCATCACGTGTAGACTAACATTAGTCTCAGTACAATGAACATGATAAATGATAGGACAAGTCAAGTCACAAGTGGATGTTGTATTATATAGATGGTGTAGTTGTCATGAAATGGATTAATTATAGAAGCCGCCATCAATATTGGATATCTATATTACTCCCTCCATCCTTAAAAGATTGTCACATTTTAACTTTTAGTGTTCAACAAAACACGATTTAAAACATAAATATTTATTATTTTACATGCGAAAAAATTAAAAAAACTTAAAGTTTCAAAAATATATATTGAGACGAATCTAACAAGGTCCTACAAGACTATTATTTCTTATCGTTTAATGAAAATTCATGATCAGATTTTATAATATTTGACTAACAAAAGTCAAAATGTGACAATCTTTTAGGGACGGAGGGAGTATATACTAGTGAAAAGGGTCCGACATTATGGATATTGGATATCTATATTATATACTAGTAAAAAGGGTCTGGCAAATGCCGGGTTAAAAGTTAGTCATTTCATGTCAGTATTAACTGTCCGCAAAATAATTATATTAGCAAAATGTGAGTAGTGGTCTACTGAGTACATATGTAGTTATTATTACAGTCCATTTGGTTGATTTGTAGTAGTAGTAGTTAGCTAGTCTATACAAATTAGATGTTGTTGTTGCATCAACCAATTTACATAGATTTTTTGGACATGACGACGAGGGTGGATGGTTGTTCACTTGTAGTCTTCTGGTGCATATAATTGCTTCTTGTGCTTCTTTCTGTTTCACTGAAATAGGAAGGTCAATGTTAAATAATCTAGGAGAGATTGTGTTTGAATGAGAGATTTTGGCCTTGGATTGATGTAGAAAATTGTGTGGAAGGCTTGAGATAAAAAATGGGGTTGAATGGTGTTTTATCGCCTTGTTTTGGAGCTCAAACGGCTATAAAACGGTCATTTCTGATGTTCATCGAGATCAGCCATCGAGACCACCTGGTCACTATGGCTTGTTTCTATGACAGATTTTGATAACAAAAAACTTCATTTTTCGCTTCGTTAAAGTTCCGATTTAGACGATTCAAAATGTGTTGGAAAACTTTTTTCATCCCCTTTAAGAGTATGTATTCAAACCCAATTTTTTATAAACATTAATATTTCCAAAACATACATAAAATCGTTAAAACACTTATCGTCTTTTTGTCAAAAATGATTTGGGTCGGGGCTCGAGAGATCGAATAGATAGGGCTCCACAAGTTTTGAATTCGCCGCAGGGGAATTCACACGAAAGGGAACGAGGAATTCTCAACGAAAAAAGACGAGCCACTTATTTCTCCGAAACAAGAGATCAAAGTGATCTTCCTCCTTTTTCCCAATAAGTCGACGGCGTTACACCATTGTAAAAAAATCTCCGATTTATAAGCTTCAACTAAGATTATTCAAGAGACTTTAAGCTATGATTGAAGGCTAAATTTTTACCTTTGTATGTGCTAGTGATCCATAACTCATTCGATTGAAATCTTGATCGCTCTTGAATATCTTTGAACTTCTTTCTTCGTTGTTCTTCGTGACCGATGAATGATCGACTCTTAGTACAGTCTTCATTCTTTTTTTTTAAGCTTCTTTTTGTCCTCAATGACTAGTGTATGGTTGATTCTTCTTCTTCATCACCACACTTGATCTTTGTTGAGCTTGTGTTCATTTGTTGTTGTCCTTCCGTGACAAGTGAATGTCGCCTCTTTATCTTGGTCGTCATTCTTTTCTTTAAGCTTCTTTAAGTCCTTAATGAAGTGTATGGTTCATTCTAGTTCTTTATCACCACACTTTAGAAAACGTTAGTCCAAGTTGTATTTTGTTATTATCAAAATTTTAAAAGTCGGATAAACATATATCGACTAAATCTTCATTTTGACAATAACAAAATACCTTATGCATGAGGGGTATGAGAATAATAGTAAGGTTAAAACATCCCTCATCATAAGCATCAACATGTTCATGTATAAATGATAACTTAAGTACAAAACATGAATGAGAAACATACCGACGATATAATTGGATCAATATATATTTGGACCCATCGATTCTCATTTTCCTTTCTTCAGTAAATCTTGGTCCTCTTGACCGGTGTGTGGATGAACTTTCATCATTGTCATCACATCTAATCTTTGAGTAGCTTTATGTAAATATCACAACAAACATCCGTTGCATATAGAATGTCATTAATCTTGTGCTCGCTAGATATGGTTCTAACATGGTTATGAGATAAATCATTAAACAAACATGTTAGATAGTAAATCAATGTTTAAGTTATCATTAAAACAAGGTGTACGGACTTGTAGTCCAACAAACTCCCCCTTTCTGATGATGACAAAACATTGATGTCAAACACATGTCATAACTACATATGAAGATAAAACACAATGACACGGTTTGCTTAAATATACATGTAACATAAAAAAATCAATGTGAAACATATAATCATGTATATTCATGACATCACACATAACTTAGCATCACATATAAACATTCTCCCCCTTTTTGTCTCATTAAAAAGGATGCAATATTCACATCATTCGATACTATATGTTTCTTCCACAAGCAAGAAGACATAGGTAAGGATAAAGCACATTTTGCAAGTCGAGATTATACCACATAAAGTTCCGTTCAAGATTTAATCATGAATGGTACAATCATCATGGACAAGTGATGTCAAAAGCATGTGTCATAAAGAATTTATGTTTAAGAACAATGACATATGATAAAATATTACTTCAACTCTCCCTTTTAAAAAATTTAGAAAATACACAACGGGGAGTAAATAATCGGATCATCCCTCAAATATAATTATCATTGGAAAAATTAAGAACAAAGTTTTTCAACTCATCCCTTGAACAAAAGTTCTCTTTTCCACAACATATACAAGTTACAAATACTTTTTTTTTTTGTAAATTAGCGATGAGGCGATCGAACCCAGAACCTTATGGTCACTAGCATGAGCCTTTTCCACTAGACTATTTGATTAACTCAACAAGTTACATATACTTACGAATGCTTTCCGCAACATTTCATCCATAAGTAAACAACCAACCACAAAAACAATTGCGAGATGACCACAAAAAGAAACAACCTAAAAATACTTGCTCTATTCTCCCATACAACGCAAAATAGGATCGAATATGTGAAACCAAAGTACACATGGAAAACAAACATATACAAGGAATAAGAACTATTGAAGAGGATTAAGACACCGAAAGTTCGAAATTGTTTAACAATCATGACGACAAAATTTTGCAATGTATTTAACATCTACAACCAAATGAGACACCCGTAAGGAGACGATTAGACAAAGAAATGTAGCAAAGAACAAATAATAACCTTGTCTTAAAAAAAAAAACGAGAGAGACATTATATGTACAAACAAATCAATAACCACAAACCACAAAGAACATACGTAATAGGTATATATTTGATCGACGGAATTGTTATTCTAGACTAGTAGACTAGTCAATTTATCAACTTTAGAGTGGGTTGAATTGGTGTTATATATATAAAATCGTTACAGACGACGGTCTTCAGTCTTAAAAGTGAGCAGTTCAGACGCTCCTTCATCTTAATACATTGCAATATATACAAGACCAGCGATTCCTATGGCAAGAGCAAAATGCTGGATATAAAGAAACCGAACAATGTCACTCTCGGACGACGATTTTCTATTACAAACTAATATAACCATAGTATTATTTAAATGTCTGCGGAAGTATCAACAAATTTAGACATTCAAACAACATCTAAAACTCAAAATAAAGTGTACAAACCACTTCTGTATAAATAGACCAATCCTCTCAGAATTTACCAAGTTCCAACCCTGCAAACTAAACCCCAAAGCATGAAACAAAAATATAGAAATAGCACCTTCTAAATTGGCAAACAACAAAACCATATTTCAGTAAAAGATAACAAAGCATTTTGGAAGTGTTCCAATGAATTCCAACTAATAATTTCAACGAAGTAGTTCTTCTTAACATTGTGACAGTCAATTAATCAGTATATTGTACCAATTAATTAAACACATATAGATATCAGAAAGATACAATTGACGAAGCAACATCAAGTAGCAACAGAGTCGCACAGAACAACTAGGACTTGGACTGATTGATAGTTTATTAGAAGAGAGTCGACTCAAAACCATATGGACAAACCTTTTTGGGACAGAGTTGGTTCAAAATCAACTCGCACAATCCTTTAGGGACAAAAACCGTATTGCACAATCTTTAATCGCAAATCTTTTTGGGACAGATTAGATTCAAAACCGAAGTAAACAACCTTTTTAGATTACTTCAAAATCGAATCAAACAATCTTTCTAAGACAAATTGGTCCAACACTTGGACACTCTTTTTGGGGGCAATTGTTTCCAAACCGAATCAGACAAACATTTTGTGACAGTACATCTGTCTATCCCTCTCGTCTAAAGAGGGGAAACAATGATAAGAAACATATTATAGTTCCCTTACGATCCCGGCCATTTCAGTACCCTACAAAACTAATAATAAAGCTATCCACACAGAAGCCATTAATTCCCAGAGAAACTAATCAGATGGTAGTCCAACACATAGTAAGTTTTTTGGAACAGTATAAGTTCATAACCGAATAAGATGATCTTTCCAGGACAAAATTAGTTGAACAGAAGGGACAATCTTTTTGGGACATAATAGTTTCAAAACCCGAATCAGGCAATCTTTTTGGGACATATTTTTTTCAAAACCGACTGTTTCAACACCCAGACAATGTTTTTGGACAAAATTATTCCAAGTTCGATAGGACCATGTTTTTTGGGACAAAAATAGGTAGCACTCTAACAATCTTCTTGGGACAGATTTATTTCAAAATAAAATCAGACAATCTTTTCAGGACAAAGTTGCTCAACCCCACCGAACAATCTTGGGTTCAACACTCGAGACAAAATCATATAGAACCATGATATAACCTACTACAAATAATACCCTTAATGGGAGACGCACCAGGTGCAGGGATTTTCTTCCGAAGCGTGGGGGACTTCAACCGAGTAGGGGATCAAGTATGGCAATCGATGAAACCTCCATCCATTTCCATAAGTAAAGCCTTCTCTATGAGAATAGGCTAGCTCAGTTAACGAGAACAATGCAATATTTTATTCACACTTCAACAATAGCCACAAGAGCTACATTTTTCTCACCCATTCTTCATATTCATTATTTCAGATATAGGATTTAATTCTCAGCAATCACATATAACTTCACATGATAAACAAAATTAGATTAGCCAAACTCTTTTCCTCCAAATTTTAATTCAAGCGCCAGAAAACTGAATTTCAGAAACTATACCTTCACATGTCTCCACTTCCATCAAAACTCTTGGTCGCAAGAGCCACATTTTTTTCCACCATCCATCATATTTTGAATGGAGGATCTTTTAATTTTCAACAATCATATAGAACTTCACATAGAAACAAAATTAGATTAGCCAAACTCTTGTGAGAGGGCGCCAAAAAATTGAATTTAGGAAACTATACCTTCACACGTCTCCACTTACAACATACACAAGCTGCTTTTCCCAAGGTTAGTGTGGACTCTTGATCTCAAGAGCCACATTTCCACCATCCATCATATTTTTAATGGACGATCTTTTAATCTCAACAGTCATATATAATTTCACATGAGAAACAAAATTAGATTAGCTGAACTCTTGTGAATTTGGTCAAATTCCTTACTAATGTTAATTAAGGAGCCAAAAAATAAAACCACATAAATTTACAGAAACTAAACCTTCTTATGTCTCAACTTACAACAGACACAAGCTGCTTTCCCAAGGTATATGGAGAATTCTTGTCCTCCGACATAATTGTTCCAAAACGAAACCGCATAACTTTACAGAAACATGGTTATAAAGAGCTCAGAAGAATTAGTTCTTGCCGAACATATAGAACGAGGAGACATAGATGGCATCAGATAATAAATACTACTATAAAACATGAAAGCTGTCTTACTCTGACATTTTCTTGAAATTGAGGCGCCAAGCTGGAAAATCCTTCATGTAATCTACAATCTTGAAATGTAAAAGCAACAAAAAAAATCCCTTACATCTAGGTAAGGCTGAAAAATGACGGTGGGGGTGTATAGGCACTTGACAAAGAATGCTAGTTAGCAAAAGAAGAAGAACGTAATTAACATATCTAAATTTTGTGGTAGAAGTTATTTCTAGTAATTTCATCATTTTGATTACTCAAAACCACTATAAACATTTATTATTGGTGAGGTAGGGAAGTTTTAAAGGAACATAAGTAGGCCAATGAAAGCGCACTAGAGTTAAATAAGTACATTCACCACAAAAATTGGTGGAATTTCCCCAGAAGAGCATAACTTAGAGCGAATTCCTTCTTCTTTTCCCTGTATAAATGCACTCACATAACACTAAATTGGACTGTGAAGGTTTAACAAGTGGAGACATGTGATATCAACTGTTTCGAGCCAAAAAATCGAGTATTATACGGAAATACCCATCAGATAAAAAAATCGAGTATTATACAGAAATACGCATCCTCACTTTTTAGTTTATTGTAGACATGTAAACAATTATGAGACCTAGGAGATCGCATAATTACAACTAGTGAGATGAGATACAAGTAAATATTATACGGAAATACGCATTCTCACATAAAACTAAATTTTGACAACGAATATTGAATCAAAATCGAGTTTAATTTGGGTACCGATTAAGCCACTCTATTTCCAAGCTGGTCTCGTCCCACCTTTAGTTAAGTGACTGCTTATGCAAAGAGATATGGTTATATCATGCTTCACTCAAGGGACTAGACCTAGAGAAGGGGGTGTGGGGGGAGGGACGGGAACAGAGGGGGAGAGCATTTGATGCATGCATATAAACCTATAAATCTGGAGGCAAGAGAGTTCTTAAAAGATGATGTTTTTCTTTTATTGATTATATTGAGTTGTACACTAACCTTGAACCTATCAAAAGGCTCTTCAGCCATCCGTAACTGCTGAAGCAAAGTCATCATCACTACAACCAGATTCGAGTATACCAGCAGGAGTCAAACCAGGTCTCATCAATGCATCGTGAAGTTGCCATCATGCACCATATTGATAAATCTACTAAATTACCCATCATAACTACTAAAGTATATAAGGAATTAATGCACTAATGTACCAATCATCTGAAAGTTCTGGACTCATATGACATCCTAAAAAAACCAAGCATATTATTAGGACAAGATTCTTTCAGCAGACAAACAATCTTTTTGGGACAAAAAAACACTGATTGTTTCGCAACCAACTCCTGCAACCTTTTCGGGACAAATTAGTTCACTTCTGGGGACAATCTTTGTGGGACCAAAATTGTTGCCCAACCAAACGGGACAGTCTTTTCAGGAAAAGATTCTTTCAACAACCGAACAATCTTTTGGGGCAAAAAGCACAGATTGTTATGAAACCAAATCCGGCAACCTTTTCGGGATAAAATTGATTCAATTCTTGAAACAATCACCGCGGGACCAAAATTGTTTCCAAAACGAATGGGACAATCTTTTCGAGACAAGATTCTTTCAACAATCAAACAAACAATCTTTTTGGGCAAAAAACACAAGATTGTTTCAAATCCAAATCCGGCAACCCTTTCAGGATAAAATTAGTTCAATTCTTGGGACAATCTTTGGGGACCAAAATTGTTGCCAACCGAATGCGACACTATTATCGGGACAAAATTCTTTCAACAATTAAACAATCTTTTTGGGGCAAAAACACATTGTTTCGAAACCAAATCTCGCAACCTTTTTCAAAGTAAAATTAATTCAATTCTCGGGACAATCTTTGTGGGACTGAATTGTTTCTTAACCCAATGTGACAATCTTTTCGGGACATAATTGACTCAAAAGTGGGACAATCTTTTCAAAAAAAATTGGTCCAAGAATCGGACAATCTTTTTGGAACATCATAGCTTCAAACCGAATCGCAAAATGCAATATTTTATGGGAGACGCATCCAGCAAACAGTAAAACTAGAGCAACATAGTGTTTAGTCAAATCATTAATATAAAAATCAGTCTAACCACGAGTCCATGGAAGCTTATCAAGAAGGTGCATGTATTTTTTCTTCCGAAGCATGGGGGAAAGTGCAATAAAACTCATACATCTTTTCGGGACATGTTTTTTCCAAAACCGACTGTTTCAACACCCAGACAGTGTTTTTGACAAAATTGTTCCAAAATCGATAGGACCATATATTTTGGGACAAAAATAGCTAGCACTCCAACAATCTTCTTGGGACATATTTATTTCAAAACAAAATCAGACAATCTTTTCAAGACAAAGCTGCTCAACCCCAACGAACAATCTTGGGTTCAGCACTCGAGACAAAATCATATAGAACCATGATATAAGCCCTACTACAAATAACACCCTTAATGGGAGACGCATCTAACGAACAGTAACACTAGAACAGCGTAGTGTTAAGTCAAACCATTAATATAAAAATCAGTCTAACCACGAGTCCATGGAAGCTTATCAAGAAGGTGCAGGGATTTTCTTCCGAAGCGTGGGGGATTTCAACCGAGTATGGCAATCGATGAAACCTCCATCCACTTCCATAGGTAAAGCCTTCTCTATGAGAATAGGCCAGAGATCAGTTAACGAGAACAATGCAATATTTCACTCACACTTCAACAATAGCCGCAAGAGCCACATTTTTCTCACCCATTCTTCATATTCATTATTTCAGATGGAATTAGTTAATTCTCAGTAATCATATATAACTTCACATGGGAAACAAAATTAGATTAGCCAAACTCTTGGTTGAATCCGATCAAATTTCCTCCAAATGTTAATTAAGGAGCCAGAAAACTGAATTTCAGAAACTATACCTTCACATGTCTCCACTTACATCAAAACTCTTGCTCGCAAGAGCCACATTTTTCTCCACCATCCATCCTATTTTGAGTGGAGTTTTCAACAGTCATATATAACATCACATGGAAAATAAAATTAGATTAGCTGAACTCTTGTGAATTTGGTCAAATTCCTTACTAATGTTAATTAAGGCGCCAAAAAACTGGATTTCAGAAACTAAATCTTCATATATCTTCACTTACAACAGACACAAGCTGCTTTCCCAAAGGTGTATGGAGCATTCTTGTTTAGGACATTATTGTTCCAAACTGAAACTGCATAACTTTACAGAAACATGGTTATAGGAGAGCTCAAAGAATTAGAACGTATAGAACGAAGAGACAGAGATGACATCAGATAATAAATACTACTAGAAAACATGAAAGTTATCTACAATCTTGAAATATAAAACAACAAAAAATCCCTTACTAGTCAACGCTGGAAAATGATGGTGGGGTGTAGAGGCACTTGACAAAGATTGGTAGTTAGCAAAAGAAAAAAAAGGTTATTGACAGATCTAAATTTTGTGGTAGAAGTTATTTCTAGTAATTTCACCATTGTGATTACTCAAAACCACTACAAACATTTATTATTGGTGAGGTAGGGATGTTTTAAAGGAACAGAAGTAGCCAATAAAAGCGCACCAGAGTGAAAATTGTATCGCACACTGGGATAATCCAAATAAGTACATTCACCACAAAAAATGGTGGAATTTCCCCAGAAGAACTTAACTTAGAACGAATTCCTTGTTCTTTTCCCTGTCTAAATGCACTCACATAATACTAAATTGGACTGTACAAGTTTAACAAGTGGAGACATGTGATATCAACTGTTACAAGCCAAAAAACAAGTATTATACGGAAATACCCGTCAGATAAAAAAATCGAGTATTATATAGAAATACGCATTCTCACTTTTTAGTTTATTGTAGACATGTAAACAACTATGAGACCTTTGTACAAATCGCATAAGAATTGAGACAAGGCTACATAAATTTGTACTATTACAGCTAGTGGATGAGATACATGTAAATATTATACGGAAATACGCATTCTCACATAACACTAAATTTTGACAACGAATATTGAATCAAAATTGAGTTTAATTTAGGTACCGATTAAGCCACTCTATTTTCAAACTGGTCGCGTCCCACCTTTAGTTAAGTGACTGCTTATGCAAAAAGATATGGTTATATCATGCTTCACTCAAGGGACTGCTAGAGAAGGGGGTGTGAGGGGAGGGACGGGAACAGAGGGGGGAGAGCATTTAATGCATGCATATAAAACTATAAATCTGGAAGCAAGAGAGTTTTAAAAAGATGATGTTTTTCTTTTATTGATCATATTGACTTGTACACTAACCTTGAACCTATTCAAAAGGCTCTTAAGCCATCCCTAACTGCTGATAGTTTACATAGTCATCTCATTTAACCGAACACAGCATTAGACTTGCTCCAGCAGCTCTGCTTTATCACCCTACTCATGGCAATCATCGCAATAACTGTTACCAGAGTTCACGACTACAACAACAAGTACTACTATCTACCTTTATAAGGAAAGTGGGTCACTTCGGGTAATGTGTCGTTATTCTTGTACGAATCCTAATAGAAAGTTCATTCAAATGAAAACGGTGTAAATAATAAATAGGCTCAATAAAATAGATAAATGACAAGATGTATATATATTATGAGAAATGAAGAGGAAAACATATATAAGAGGAATTGACATCTATATGTATACTTGCCTGGATTGTCTGAAAGGTTTCGAACCCCATTCTGGAAATGTAATTGAATGTCAATTTCGAAGTAATTTTCCACTGCGAAATATACATGTTTTCTTAGAAGAAATGCATTAGATTGTTTCGATAGTTGAGTTACTAGTAAAAAGTACAAATTCTCACATGACTCTGATATATACCGAATAAAATTCATGATGAGGGCCTGAAAGAACAGGTTTCTCATTGTAAGCACTGATAATCTTCCTTTCCGGTGAGGCATTCAATGTAAGCACTCATAATCTTCAACATTTGCTACACGACACAATATTTATAACCTCTCCCTATATGGCACAACTAAGTCTACAAGGAACCCTCTCACTTTCTCTATATAATTTTTAATAACTCTTTGTTAAGAAAACAAACACATGTGATCCACGATACATCAAAATATGCAACCTTTGTTGTGATAATAGGGAGGTTGGAGGTTGTTTCCTAGTAGACTCACAATCAAGTGCAAAGACATTTATTACTTCAAACAATATAAGAAGCCTACAGAGCGTAATGAGCCATTTTGATTTATCCCATTCTTATCCAAGAACTGGAGAATATAACAATACGAAAACAAAATTTAAGTTATTTTTACTAAAATTGACAGATGTTTATAGAGACCTCGAATCTTTATAGCAATAATGCTTGCCAAGTATATAAAACGACGAGACAGAAAATACGGCTTCAGATTACAAATATAAAACATGAAAGATGTCAAGCTTACATTGATGCTTTCTTGAAATTGAGGCGGCAATTCCTTCATATAGTTGTCTACAATCTTGAAATATAAAACAGAACTCGTTCCTTTTCCATCTGTTTTAGCCTGGAAAATTGTGGTGGGGTATAGACGCACCTGCCAAAGAATGGTAAATAGAAAATTTATTGCAACAAAAGAATGCAATTAGCAGATCTAACTTTTGTGTTAGAAGTTATTTCTAGTAACTTTACCGTTGTGATTACTCAAAAGCATTATAAACACTGTTATTGGTGAGGTAGCGGACTTCCAAAAAAGAACAGGACTAGCCAATGAAAGTGCACCCTGAAGTGAGAATTGGATCGCATACCTGGACAATCTAAATAATACCAAGAAGAAGAAAAAAAGCCTTACAAATTGAGCAACAGGATGAATCTTCTTTGGAGTTAAAATACATGAACTCCAAAGGGATATGCATACCAACCATTTCGAGCCAACAATTAGGGTAAGCCTAGCGTGGAATAGTATTACTTTGCAACGATAATTCTCGGGTTTGAGTAATTTCACAAGGGGCAGATTTTCAAACATAAACTGTTTTCAAATCGATTTCACTCATGTACAGAAACATGGAAGTGCATATATTCTTGACGGTTTACCATTTTACTTTTTTCAATGAAAAAGCTGGTGGTGGTCGCATTTCTAGTTGATCTATGTATAGCAACTAACAAGGTAGAGATGTATAAGCTGAAAACATGATATAGCTAAAACAACTATTAGGGACCTTCTTCTCTAAGAGACAAAATGAAACCTGGGCACCAACCATTGGTCTCCGGAGGAGTCTCTTTGAGGAAACTGCAATGTTATGGAAGCATCATTTGAGCCTGTCTAGACCCTATATCTAATGATATGCTAAAAAAAACAAGGTATCAGGGTAAAACTGCACAACAAACTGATAGTGAAACCCAAACACTTTCAGCATATGAGATATAAGACTGATAGTGAAACCCGAACAAGGTATCCTATTCTTGTTAATTATTTAGTTAATGGAGCTCATAAACAAGGCCAGAAGGAGGACTGGTTTTGTTTTTATTTCACGGGTAATTAACAAACTAATAAAGGGCAAAAGTTCCCCCACCCAAAATCTGAAAGAGAAGTAAAACCTGATGACAATCTTTTGAGACATTTTGGGATAAAATTGGTTCAAAGCCATATGAGAACATATTTTTAGGACAAGATTCTTTCAGCAAACGAACAATCTTTTTGGGACAAAAAAACACAGATTGTTTCGCAACCAACTCCTGCAACCTTTTCGGGACAATCTTCGTGGGACCAAAATTGTTGCCCGATCAAACGGGACAATCTTTTCAGGACAAGATTCTTTCAACACCGAACAATCTTTTGGGGCAAAAAAACACAAATTGTTTCGCAACCAACTCCTGCAACCTTTTCGGGACAAATTAGTTCACTTCTCGAAACAATCTTTGTGGGACCAAAATTGTTTCCCAACCAAACGGGACAATCTTTTCAGGACAAGATTCTTTCAACAACCGAACAATCTCTTTGGGCAAAAAACACAGACTGTTATGAAACTAAATCCGGCAACCTTTTCGGGATAAAATTGCTTCAATTCTTGAAACAATCTTTGTGGGACCAAAAAATTTTCCCAAACAAATGGGATAATCTTTTCGAGACAAGACTCTTTCAACTATCAAACAAACAATCTTTTTGGGCAAAAAACACAAGATTGTTTCAAATCCAAATCCGGCAACCCTTTTCGGAAAAAATTAGTTCAATTCTCGGACAATCTTTGTCGCACCAAATTGTTGCCCAACCGAATGAGACACCATTTTCGGGATAAGATTCTTTCAACAATCAAACAATCTTTTTGGGGCAAAAACACAAATAATTTCGAAACCAAATCCGGCAACCTTTTTCGAGACAAAATTAGGTTCAATTCTCGGGACAATCTTTGTGGGACTGAATTGTTTCCTAACCCAATGGGACAATCTTTTTGGGACATAATTGATTCAAAAGTGGGAAAATCTTTTCAAGAAAAAATTGGTCCAAGAATCGGACAATCTTTTTGAAACATGAATCGTTTGGGATAATCCTTCCAGAACCAAATCGGACGATACTTCTTTGGCATATCAAACAATAAAAGACCAATTAAACAAGTACGAAAGACCAATCGAACAAAATCAAACAACAAAAAAGAAATTCATATTAGAACCCCTCAACGTTAAAAATTTACAAAAAAGAAAGTTAAATAAATTCAAAATAATAAAGAAAAATCAATAATTGGAAAAGAAGTTACCAAAAAAGAAAAGTCAACAAGTGGCAGGGGAGTGTGGGGGGTATTTATAGACAGGTGAATGGAGCCGTTATCATATGGCGGTGGATGTTTGTTACGCGACTTCCTTGTACAGCTCAGCACAAAAGGGCATCTTCTTTTTGGAATTTATTTCATTTGGGTTTTTTTTCTTCAAAAGGTTAAGATAAAGTAATTTTAATATTGTAAATTAAAATCAATTTATATATAATATTTGACCTATGCTAGCTGAAAAGTTATTTATTCAAATTGTTGTAGGAATTAACTATGTCATACATAAAGTTTCAATAATTGAATGCGAACAAGTGACCGTTAGTACTTTTGAGGGATTTCGGTGAAAAATAATTGAATAATAAATTTGTGACTGAGCATATATGCTATTGAATACGCATACATTCTTTCAAATATACTATTCGTGAAATCAAACATACTTAGTATCATAGCTTATTTTTTTATAACTGAAATTTAATTTGACATTTAATTTAAAAATGAAATCAAATATAGTTTATAAGTTGTAATTAAAGTGAAATTGGTTTGGAAGGTTCTCTAATCTGATTGTTATTGTATTGGTGTCTTTTATATAATTAATAAATAGATAAGGAGAAGTCGTACATATGGAGTTTTAAGAAATCTGGATGAACAATTAATTGAAATATGATTCAAGATATACAAGTTGATATATAAGTTGTAATGAACGATTTACTTGATCAATAAATCAACTGATACGTATCTTTTTTATTGTTATATTGAAAGTTACTCCATGTACTAATGTAAAAGGTATAGTAGATTTTCTATGTCTTTTGTTGAATATTATTCATTGCTCAATGGAAAATTTAATATGTCAATGTAACTGATATGTTAAATAATTTATTACGATAAATTTGATTAATTTTTTCGTGGAGATGGGGGATTGTAATACCTCGGGTGACATGAGTATGAAGTGGGTTCTAGAATTTGTTTTTTATTTTCTTTATTTACAAACATCTTCTCAATTATAATAAATGTTTTCGAAAATCTTTCTTGACAGAATTAGCCATATGAAAAAATAAGAGTCTTGAAAGGGAGAAAATTTAAGGAGAACTAGTGATAATGAGGAACCAACATAGGTACCAAAGAAAAATCCTTCCCGCTCCAAAAATTAAATTATTTTTTACACCAATCTTTTTTTGAGTTTTCAAATAAATATGGAGATTCAAAAGTTTCCCAACAAGAAATTCTTAATATTAAACCAAAATCACCCAAATTATTAGTTACAATCGTTTTTTGTCTACCGTTTGTCACATTAGGCCATGCACACCAAGTCATATTAGTAAGGGTCAATGACACCATCAGTCACTCATGTTTTGTAACGTTCATTATTCGATTACTTATATTTTAATATTATGTCTCAATTGACTTTCTTGTTGAACTCAACTTTTAGCCAAACATATCCTTAATTTGAAGGGTAAGATAGTCAATTAACATAAAATTATCTTTGAATCCATACTTTAAAAACTCTCCAAATTAAGCATGAGTTCTTAGATTTAAATTAGTAAAATATAATTTTATGTTAATTGACTATTTTATCCCTCCAAATTAAGGATCAGTTTGTCTAATAATTGATGTCAACAGAAAAGTCAATCCACGTACCAACTGAGACATGATATTGAAACATGAGTGATCAAAAAATCAAGATGAAACATGAGTGATCAAAAAATCAAGATGAAACATGAGTGATCAAATAGTGAACGTTATGAAACATGAGCGATCGATTGTGTCATTAACCTTATTAATAAATTGGAACAAATTTCAACTAAATTTCAAAAAACTCCAATTCCTCTCATATTACCATGGATTTGTGAGAAAATTGTCAAAATGGTCCCAGTAAATATGTGCAAGTTGCACTTTGGTCCCCGTTTATGTTGGGGCTGCGGAAATAGTCCCTGATATTGGTAAAAAAGTAGCATTTTGGTCCCTAACCGTTACTTTTAAACGGAAAAGAGTTAGGTTGGGGCAGAAATGTAAGATCAGCACAGTTAAGCCCTAAAAATACGATTATAATTAATAATGGGGCAAAAATAGAAAGTTAACACCTAATTTACAATCGCATTTTTAGTTATAATGGCATTTTTAATTACATGATTCTCTTTAGTCATTTTTCAAACCTTTTTGTTTCTGATGTACAGTGGTTCAAAGGTGGCATTACCAACATTTGCTATAACTGTTTGGACCGAAATATTGAGTCCGGAAATGGTGACAAAATTGCTCTTCTTTGGGAGGGAAATGAGCCTGGGTGTGATGGCTGATGAGTGATGGGTAGTTTGTTTGAATATGTCAGAGAGCAGACATATGATCAGTAACTATAAAAGATGGTGCTTCTAGTGGGAGACATTTATTCCGCTATTAGTAGTTCATTCCTATTTCTGATATTTATTGACCTTCAGCTTGCAAATTACTTTGAGAGATGTTGGCGTATGCAAGGGTGATGCTGTTGTTATTTACTTGCCAATGCTTATGGAGCTTCCTATTGCAATGCTTGCTTGTGCTCGTATTGGTGCTGTTCACTCGGTACTAACACGATTGTCTTTATACTTTGATCATCCTGTTTGACAATCAGACTAATGGTATCTTGCGTTTGTTCACCGATGCAAGTTGTTTTTGCGGGATTCTCTGCTGAATCTCTTGCACAAAGAGCCTGGGTATGAAAGATACAGATGAATTGAAGATAATGTAGTATACTTAAATGTGGCAGGAACGAAGTGACTTGGGTATGAAAGATAGCTATGATTCGAAGCGAGAAAAGAATTTATGAATAAAGAAAGATAATTCAGTTGTTTGTGAAAGAGAGTTCAATCGGAATATGAAAGGCAAGGGGACATAGCAACCCCAAAACAAAGCTTTAAACAATGGTTGGAACTTAT
Source organism: Echium plantagineum (assembly GCA_003412495.2). Taxonomy (NCBI): domain Eukaryota; kingdom Viridiplantae; phylum Streptophyta; class Magnoliopsida; order Boraginales; family Boraginaceae; genus Echium; species Echium plantagineum. Next base: position 13,426,139 of record CM016562.1, read on the forward strand.
TCGAAAGCGTAGATATCAGTACTCCGGGCTGCCTCATCGGCCTAATCGTGGTGTTGATGTTCCCGTTAAGAACTGCAGTTTTTAAACTGCAGTTTTTTTTTTGTTTATGTTAAGAACATACGACAAAAAAGGACAAAACTCATATTAAATAAATTAAATTTTTATTTATATAAAGAAGTATGAAAGGACAAAGTTTGACAAGCATTGGCCCGTTCTCTGTTGATTTTCGGGCTTCAAACTAAGGACAAGCAACGACAAAATGAGCAAATAAGACGACTTTTAAAGAACGGCGAAATTTCGTCGTACCTATACCAAAAACGACGAGAAAGAACGAATTCCCTTGTCCTTTTTGCTGATTTTTCCAGTAGTGATTATTTGGTGATAGACAATTATTTTGTACATTCATATTCTTAAAGTGACACATGTAATTTGAGTGACATGTGTCATTAATATGATGATAATTATATTAGAGTTGGCTACATATAGCCAATATTGTACAGATATTATTCACAGAGAAAAACATATACTATTTGTTCACTTGAAATTGGTTATCAAATAGTTTTAATATAGTTTTAAAGATGTCTATTACTCTCTCCGTCCTTAAAAGATTGTCACATTTTGATTTTTGGTGGTTAAATATTATAAAATTTTGATTATAAATTCTCATTAAACGATAAGAAATAATATAACCAACGTATATTTTTGAAATATCAAATTTTTATAACTTTTTTACATATAGAATAAAATATATTTACGTTTCAATTCTTATTTTGTTGACTATAAAAAGTCAAAATGTGACAATCATTAAAGGACGGACGGAGTAATATTTTATACCCATTGTGTTCCATTCAGTTAAAACAATAGAAGTACAAGCATTGCTTATTGATTTATTTCTTAATTTATGTTTGATTTTCTTCATTAGTGGCCAGCTGGAGTTTATAACAACTATTTCCTCCCGTCATATTTGTAAGTCACTTAACAAGTTTCACATACTCTTTTTCCTCAATATTTTGTAGAAAATTTATGATTTTATTAAGATTTATTCTCCCTGAAATTCTCTAAAGGACTATCATGCATTTTATACAAAATTTACATATAAATCAAATTGTGTAGTTAATGTATTAAGAGAAATCTTGAGAAAAAAATTCTTAAGAGAACCGTAACCAATCCGAATAGGTAAGTTTCAAAAATAGATTGGGGCTCATTTAATTATAATAACATTAAATTAAAACCAATATTAGTAAATGTTCATATATCTCAAAAACTAGACAAATAAATATGGAATAACATAATGACCTATAAATAAGATAAAGGACATACTAAATTATTTATTTATAAATTAACGATGAAAGTATAAATACAATAATATTACAAATAACATATACATAAATTATTAACTAATTAACAATTAAAATTAAAGATGAAACAATTGTCTTAATTGAACAAAAGCCTCACTAAAAGTTAAATAAAAGGGAAAGATTCTAGTAACAGGAACTAAGAAAACAAGAACCAGACTGCATATTATATAATTTGCCTTGCATAAATATCACGTGAGAAAATTTAGGGACTAACCCAACATTTTAACATTCAATATTCATTTTATTAATGAATGAGAATTTAAGACATCAGCGGCCATGGGTATTGTTTCTAGTCAAGTAGTCTTGACAATTTGATAAAATTTTCAATTAAGAGATAGTAGGTTCAATTAGCCTAACACATATCTTAATCATTTTATTTTTAATTAAAAATTTATGTTTTCATTATATAATATCACTATATTCATATATTTTCATTGTTAATATAGAAAGAAAAAAAAACTCTTATAAGAAAGTCATATGCTAATCATCTAAATTATTTTATTTTTATTTACTCCTCGCTGTTATAGCTACTTATATTATTTAAGTACAAAAATTTAGTAGTAGGAGTATATATAATCATGCATACCTGGCTGGGGAACTGGGGAAGGCCATTTCGATCATTTTTGTTGGCCGATCTGAATCATCTCATGTGCCCTGCTGTAAGGATAGGTATTCAACAACGAATATTAAAATTAAAACTAATTAATTATTTTAACTAAAGATTAACTAGTTGTTAGCTAACTTTTATCAAAGAGCAATTAATTATTAAAGAAGATTAAATAACTATTACAAGTGGCGTACATACAATGAATCTTGAGATAGCCATCAAAATGTCAATTATTTAATTAATCAAACAAGTTAAAGAAATCAGAGACAAGGAATCGATATCAGATCTTACAGGAGATTTAGTGCATATACATAATAGTATTATGATAAGGACTTCTTCTTCAGGTACGGAGCCTCAGAATTTTGTGGAGTATTAGTTATTTTAATTTAACGCACATCAATATTAAATATTTGTTCAACACAACTCAAAATATGTTACATTCTCAAATCGAACAATATCAGCACTGATTTATCAAAAATATGCAAGAAAAGCATTTCGAATTGTTGAATAATCGTCAGAGATGTCTAGAACCAATAGTTCATTATCTAATGGATCTTAAATATGTTACGTTAACAATTTTGAAATCGAACAAGAGACCCTTGAAACTCAGACTCGATATTACTAGGTTAGAAGTGTTCAATTAACGTTAAGTGGTTAACAGTGGCGGATGCCACATTGTTCAAGGTGGTTAATTTGAACCACCTTGAATTTTATAAAAAAAAAGATTTATATAGCTTATACTATGTTCGTTTTTTAGTTGACGTTTTACATTTCCAAAATAATATTTGACGGATATTTTCTTTTAAGTTTATATTTAATGTATTCAAAGTGATATAATATAGTACTAATACATAAATGTAATCTTTTATTAATTCACTAATTAAAGACATATGTGTAATATGTGACTGTCTATTAATTGACGTGAAAATAGCTAGAACAGCAGCTAAAACACACAAAGAGAGTATGAAATCAACAATTTTGAGGTGTTTTTTTTTGTAAATTGGTGAAAAATTTCGACGACTCGGTGTAATTTGATGGCAGCAAATAGAAGTTTTTTCGAAAAAATCATCTTAATTGATTAATTTGGTCGAATTCAAACATCAAAAAAATGAAATATGTAACTATTAATATTTTTAAACGAGAAAAAAGTTTAATATATAGCACTTCAAAAGTGGTAAATCCGCCCTGATGGTTAACGATCAATAAATCTTACACATAGATTGTGTAACCACTAACAAGACAGAGTTCAATGCATGCCATGATGCCAAGAATCGAATCGGATTTTTACATTTTAAAAAATTACGACAGAAAGCCACCACACATGACCCCAATTAATCATTAAAGACTCATTTCGTGAAGTGGACCGAATAATAGCACGTGACATTTGTTCAATGCTTTTTACATGTGTGAACCCGGCATTAGAAAAGTAGAAAGGTATTAACTAAATTAAATTTAATTGAAAGGTGACAAAAGAAGGATCAGAGGTGTGAACACAATGGTCAATTGAAAGTCAGGATTGTCTAAAAGACCAAATAAAACTACTTGTATTAACTTTTCAAGCTTCAAAGCAACCACGAAAACAAAAAAAATATGTTTGAATATATTCTTCTGCGAGAATTGAACTCGAGACCTTTTGAAAAGAAGCTCAAATTTGGTACCATTAAGCTAAAAGCCTTGATAATAGAATAGTTGATCTTGTGATTATAAGTACAATATTTCGATTCAAAAATGGATGATGCGACAGATTTTGTTAGTAGTAGTCATATAAATTCCGAAGTAAAACGTGTTTTATCTGAAATAATTTTGGGATAAATGATCCACTAAAAAATATCTTATTGAACACGTGAGTGAGGTCGTGAGTGAGGTCAATTAGCAAAACGTATTGAAAAAACTCGTAATGATTTGTCAAGTCACTCCATCAAATCTAATAATGTACCTAACTGATATTAAAAAACAGAGCTTACAATAAGGTCATAAGTTTGATCCTTCTTATCGATATTTCATCATTTCTTGATTGATCCTAACACACGAGGCTTGCGTTGTTAATTTATTTGACTAATAAAATTTGCAAAACTATTATATAGGTCAATTGAATGTACACTGGACTATTGAATGTGAAGTCGATGATGAGTAGGGACAGCAATTTCTCTTACAAAAGATAATACAGTTTGTAAGATGGGTAATTATGTCAATAATGAAGGCCATTTTAGAACTTGCGCATCTATAAATAGCAAAAGCCCAACCAAAAAGAAGTCCAGTTTAGCAATAAACAAACATTCATCTTCAATAGCTCTACTTCAATTGCAAAAACAAAGATGGCAGGAACTAGGAGAGATATGATCAACGGTGGAAACAATACCCTCTCAAGAAGGGTAGTTTACAGCCGTCCGATTCCTCGAAGAGGTCAAGTGAAGGTGGCGATCATGTCTGGTTTAGCTCACTCACTCTCTTCAATCTTCTCATCAAATGGAAGAAGAAATAATCACTTGTGAACTTGATTATTTGGTTTCTTAAGCAACCAAATAAGAGGTTTTGAAATAAGAAAGGGAAAATATCAAGATTGAAGTTTTTGTGGATCTTGTAAATGTTTGTTTATTAGCTACTATATATATATGTGTTTACTGATCATCAATTCCAGTATTGTTAAATAGCTAGAGAATTGAGAAGCAGAAACTTAGTTTTGTGTGTTGCGGAATTCAGGATTTTTAACTTGAATTTCGAATTAGATTTTAATGTGATGAGATTGTACTATGTTTTTCACCGTACGTTAATAATAATGATCTTCTTTCATACGGACATAGATTTTACCATTATATCAATTCACGTTTTTTTAGTAAGTAACTCATTTAATTAATCAAATATTGTACAGTTTAAAAGATCAATACAAATTAAAATTCAAAATATTACAATTGTTCATTTAATTCTAAAATCAACTATTCAATAGATCAAGTAACAATAAATATTCAAAAATTCAAAGTGAACAATAAAATTTGTTAATTAATATATTTTGTGGATAGAATTTTGAGAGATATGAAAGTGAATTATTTGAGTCTATATGGTATATCTATAATTACAACAATAATACTAATCGGCCCAATTTATGTATTCAATGCAGGTATCTTGGTTAAATTTCTTTAAGTAATTTTGTGGCAATTAGTATAATTTTTAACTTTTAACTATTTAATTGTATATTTATTTAATGGCGATTCATTTCAGATTATTGCGGTTTACTAAAAAGAAAAATCAAATGCAAACTGACTAATACATGATTTAAAAAGTCAACGTAAAAAAATTACTCCCTCGATCGCTGAAAGATGAAGGTGTTTTAACTTTTTTGGTCAAACTGCAATAAGTTTGATTATGAATTTTGATTAGTCGGTAAGAAATTATATAATCATATTGGATATTGTTAGATTCGTTTCAATATATATTATTGAAATATCAATTTATTACAATTTTTATCAATGTAAAATTAAAAATATCTACATTTATTAAATCATATCTCGAATACCATGAAAGTGTAAATGGCCTTATCACTTATGGATGGAGAAAGTAAAATCTATCATTATCCATTTGAATTGGATTAGGCAGTTTTGGAGGTTTTCTTTTTTGAAAATAAGCGATGTATTAATAATCGAACACAAACACAATTACAAAAGGAATAGTACCAGGGCTAAAAGTGGACTAGGAAATTCACTACACTATTAGAACTACAACATTAGTCCTAGGCTCCTAGTTTAGTCCAAAACAGAGTGTTGGCAGTCGGACCTTACGAAGTGAGCTGGGTCATATATATATACCTAAAGACTCACCCTATAAATACCCCCAACCCTCAATTCCTACTTCTAGTTCTTATATAGATAACATTAAACACACATGAGAATTATGTTTTCTTAAGCTGAAATTATCATTTATTTCCAATTAAACTTCTTCACTTATTACACTTCGAAATAATAAAAGGAGGACAAAACATTAATTTAACTCCTAAAATTACTATTTTGGTGGAATTTTTTTTTGATAGAATTTTGGTGGATATAACAAATCAGTTATATTATGTATAAAGATGTATTAAATATAAACACATATTAAATCACACTTCATTATAATAACTAACCTAAACTAAAAAGAAAATATTTATCAGTATTATCAAAAACTAAAATACCAAATTATATTAGAAAACATAACTAGGACATTCAATTAATAACCCCACCATAAGAATGGTTTTAAGGCTAATCTTCATATTAGCCCTTTTATTTTGGGTAAATTTTAAATTGTCCTCTGAATTTTCATTATTGTTGACAGAGAGAGAAAGAAAACTTAACAAATATTTCGGGAACATAGATTTAACCTCCTTATTTTCAATGTGAGGTATTTGAGGTAGTTTAAATAGGGGAAGAGAGGAATGTGAGGAAGATGACATAAGATTCACAATATTATTAGTCTTAAATATCTATCAAAAATTATAAAAATGTCTCAGAAATAATTAATAATAGTTAACATTTTACAAGAATCATTCATATCGATATCATTTATGAAAACTAATTAACGTGCAATAGTGACTCATCGACTGGGACATTACCTCCCAAGATTGGTACTAATATATTACTCCCTCCGTCCCTAAATGATTGTCACATTTGACTTTTGGTGGTCAATAAAACACGATTTAAAATACAAATATCTCTTATTCTAAATGCAAAAAAATTATAATAAGTTGATATTTCAAAAATATATATTGAGACGAATCTAACGAGGTCCCACAAGACTATATTATTTCTTTTCGTTTAGTGAGAATTCGTGATCAAATTTTGTTGTAATTGACCACAAAAGTCAAAATGTGACAATCTTTTAGGGACGGAGGGAGTATTTTATTTCTCTCATTGCCTATATTTTCTTTAATTATTTTCCATAAAGAGTTAAAAGGGAAATTCCTCATCCGTCGATCGAGGAAGTCATGATTTCTAGAAGGTCTATAATTATATTTATATACTCATTATTTCATACAATGAACCTTATTTTAAAGAGATTCAAATGAACATTATTCTTCAATGTATTTAAGGATGCAAAGCAAATCTTACATGATATCTAATTAATGAATATTTTGTGATAATGATCCGACTCTAAGTGGTCAGATAAAATAATAGAATCCATGCATAACATATACTCCTATATATGAATTTTCTGGAACCACTCATGAAAGGTGAGTGTATACATATATGATATGCTCATTTAAAGCGTCCGGCTTGGCTAGCCCGTTGCCCAACAGAGGAGTGTATACATATATATGTATAGACATATGGATGAGCGGTGTGAAAATATAATTAAGAAGTATATACTAAGATTTAATTGCTAATGATATTAGTTAGTCGTGGGTGCACAATTAATGCATGTGTATTTATATTTTGTTTAGTTAATATTCGTTTATTCGAAAAATAATGAATATGATAAATTTCTTCAATAATTTATGTTAAATCAACAATAAATGGAATTAGTTAAATGAATTTAATTGATATATTTTTTAAAGAGAGTTAGAAAAAATTGAACATAAGAATAATTTTTGTATTTATCTAATATAATTAAAATGATCTTATCATTGAATTTTATTAAAGTAATTACCAACTAAAAGAAGTTAGTGAATGAAAAAATGAAAGAATGATATATAGTTTTTTGAAACTTTAGGCATTATATATAGTATAGATTTCTGTGTTAGGCAGCTGAAGTTTGAAAATGTGAAACTAGAATGCATGTACTTTCAACATTTGAACTTTTGAAAAATATATTTTTGACATTTAAACTTCTCTTGGAAGATTTGTGGATTTATTATTGTTTATTGTGAGTATTAAGGTAACAATAATATATAACACCCAAGGCTTCTAGTGATTTCCGGTAGGAATTTTGATCATTTACAGCACTTATTTTGTGAGATTTTAGAGAGTTTCAGTTAACTTTGGGTATTACGTGAATTGAAGTCATATTTAAAAAATGAAAGTTCATTTAGGCAACCATCAGAGAACACAAGCGGTTAACTTGAAATTTAAATGTAATTTGATATAGTTCGAGTATTTATAACTACTATTGTTTGGAGAAAAAAGTAATAACAATAATAGTGATACTTATTATCTTAATGCAGGTTCATACAATGATTACTTAGTCAATAATGTTGGAACATAAAATATAGACTCGTGGCCCATGGGCTCATGGTTACGATATCCGGACTACTGAGTAGCATTTATTTTAGTCCTTCTTTCTTTGATCCTATAAATAAACATATCTTGAGAGCAGTGGGAGCCACCAAAAGCAGAAATTATATATCGTTGAATAAGAAAAAACTAGCTCCTTGACGTCAAACTTAACTTGAATAACCTTCCTCCCTCCACCGTCTAGAAACGAAGAAACCAAGAAGTTCCATTTCATAGTTCAAAACACAACAATTAAAATACTCCCTTTCAAATTAATATAACTAAAAGTTTTCATATATTAAGGTCAATTTTATGATGATGAGTTATTATACATTTTATAAAAATGTCAGCTGCGTTTTAGTTAAAGGAAATAAAATCATAAGTAATTATATATAGTAATAAGGTTCCAGAATCTTCTTTGATTATAATCATATTATTAGTTGGCAGTCAAAAAATTGACTTTATTTACCATCATTAAATTATATGGTGCAGTACTAGTAGTCCTTTCAATTGACTACCGAAAAGTCAAGACATAAGAGAAATCATTTTAACTAAAAAAAAAGGAGAAAACAGAACAACCACATATATATGACCTATATGTGGACATATATATGTGATGTGCCTAATTGGCCACAAATAATATTTGTTGTGAATAATAAACAAATAATATGAGAAATATATAGTGTAACCATTTTACATTCTATTTTATGATAGATCATTTGTCAAAACCTTACCCAAAAATGGGTGATGTAAAAGATTTGGCATGATTGGATTAGTAGTACTCATATCATCAAGTCTTTTCGAAAGTTGATCTTGTAAGAACTTTAATATTAAGCGTACTTAATTTAGACCAATTCTTACAGGAGTGACTCACAGAGAAGTTTTCTTGTGAACACATCATTGACTCGGGAGGACAAAACGTGTTAGAAAGATTTATGTTGGTTTGTGTCTAATAACCTACCGACGCAGTGTTTTAGGATGATGCGGTATCAGAGTGAAGTCGTCTAGAATTGTGATGAGAACTAAGTGTTATGCTGCCCAAAGTGCAACGACAAGGACGATATATATACACCTCTTGATGAGGTTGTATATGTGAGTCACTTCTAGAGTCTCACACAGTATGTTGTAGCTTCACGTGGACTGTCAGAATTTATTGGGGGATATTGTAAGACGCTCATCTAAAGTTGGTGGCTTGATAGATTTAATATGATTTGATTAACATTACTTATACTATAAACATACATCTTCTTGTTGGAAGCTCGTCTCGTAAAAACTTCAATAGTTCAAGGAGCAACTTAAAAATAAAGTGCGCTGAAAATCATTTTAAAAGATACATTCAAATTGACATATAAGGTCAAATATACTTACAAAGTGTTATTGAGGGAGGTCAATGACTCAATAGTCTAGTGACATCTAACCTAACTTTACATATAAGGTCAAATAATAAATATATGTATCCATTTATTATAATATCATTATATTTATAATTCATCCATAATTTATAAAAAGAAAAAAAAAATGTCAATGAGGGAGCAATAAAGTAGAAACTAAACATGGTCATGGTCAATGATTGTCAAGAGTCAAAGACTAAATACTGAGTCAAGATTGTTAGAGGACTTTATAAAGGAATACACAGTACTCTTTCCAAGTACTCTTTCCAAATATTCAATGGCCTTTGTGAACTCACCCCATCTATAAATACAACTAAACCATTCACTTCTCCAACACAACAACTCTCTCAACAAATATATCCATTTTCAAGAAACCTAAAAGACCAAAAATGGCCGGAACAAAGAGAGAGATGATCAAAGGTGGGAACATTAGAATGTCGAAGAGGCTTGTTTATAGCCGTCCGATTCCGAAGAGGGGTCAAGTGAAAGTTAGCGTAGTTGTGGTTGTAGCTCATTCTTTATCTTCAATCTTTTCGCACAGAAGAACTGTCAAGTTGAGATAATCGAATGGTTTAGCGGTTGAGTTAGCATCCTCTGTCCAACAAGTTAAGGGTAGTTCAAATCTCATTATGGGAGAAGGGGGTTGAGAATTCTTATAATAAAAAAACTGCCCATTTCTGAAATGTTAATGAGCAAGAAAAATAAAGAAAAGAAATAGACCTCCATTTTTGCTACTTAATTGGCAAGAGATTGTTGAGTTTTCTGTCAAAAAATACCTTTGTGCTTGCTGGAATTTTGTAATTGTCTTCTTCAAGTTAATAAATTTTCTGTTCATTTCAAGATTTAACTATTTTTTGAATTGTTGATTATTCTTCGATTTGATCTTCTTCTTTTGTCAATTGTGATAATGCTTTAGCTAATTTGTTTTGAGCTAAACTAATCTAGAAACTGTACATTGTAGTGTATGCCTTTTTGGAAATTTCTTATATACCGGAGGCTTCTTTTCCGGTATCATACCGGACTATAAATCTGGACCCTTGAATAACAATGAACAGCTGAGATTGAGATTTAATCTAATTCGTATTTAACCACAGTTAGTAATAAACTTGAAAATCTCAATTAAAACATAGAACTTTTTTATATATTTTACACGAAATATCATTTGATGTATATACAAACCTTTGAGATCGTAATTTAAAAAGTCAACCATCGAAATTTTAAAATGGACAAAATTTTTGGGACAATTACCTTAACACCAATCTGCAATTCATCTACATCCTTGAATTTCTTAGTCGAAACTGAGGAAAAAAACACATTAATTGAAAAATAATCGATTTGAAGCTTTGATAATTGGTGAAAATTGGGGAATTAACTAGATTAAAACCGACAAGCACAAAGATTGAAATTAAAAACTGAATCTAAAAAGACTTGAAAATTAATAAATAGAGAAAAAATAAAACCTTGAGAGTTGCGTGTTGGTGGTGACTTTGTGGAGATAAATGAGATGGAGGTGATATGATGAGTTCAGTGGGCTGGACGATCGAGATTGGTGTTGTCTAACGGTGGCGGAGAAGTGAAGAAAATTGTGAAGAAGAGATAGTGAGTTAACTGTGGTTAAACTTGAATTAGACTAAATCTCAATCTCAGCCGTTCATTGTTATTCAAGGGTCCAGATTTGTAGTCCTGTATGGTACCGGAAAAGAGGCCTCCGGTATATAAGAAATTTCCTGCCTTTTTTCATGAAAAACATTTTGACAAAAAGGAGTTATCTACAAAACACGGGGCAAAAGTGAAAACGCAAGAAAAAGTCGGGGCCAATTAAAAACAAACTGAATTCGTGCCCTAAAATCGAAAACAAAAGCGAGAAAGGGAAAACCATGGGAGGGGGTATTTTTTTAGGTGTTTGTATAAAACAACCCATATCTTTATTTATCACAAATTTACAACCAATATCTTCAAATTCTAATTTTAGTTATATTTTATAGTATGCCCTTATTTCATTTTGTTTTTTTGCCTTCAAATACAAAATAGAGAGTATTTTAAAAAGATAGATAGCTCAACCCTTTATTTAAAAAGATTGAATGTTCAATCTCGCATTTGAAAACTTAAAAGTAGTTTAGACGGTCGTAAAAAAATAAGCATGATTTTGGACCGAAGGTATCAACAAAGACGAACTCAAAAGCAATTATTGTATTATTTGAGAAAAATATAGTCTCGATAAAGGTTCATAAACTCGTGGATATCTCGTATTACCTCTATTTTAAAACATGCGTTTTTTCATGTCTAATTAGCAATAACTAATTAATTAAAATATATAAAAAATTGTAAAAGTTTATTATTATGAAAATACTCTTCAATGTAATTTTATCAATGTTAATTTTGTATTTTATGAATAAAATAATATTCCCTCTATTCCACTTTAATTGACGTTTTGGGAATTTATGTCAAACTTTGACTACAAATTACAACTTATTCATTAGTTCAAAAATATAAAAATTGATATAATCGAATTCATTTTTCAAAATACTTTCATAATATTTTTTTTTTATAATTTTCTATAATGTATATATAAACTAATTGATTATTGAAGTTGTGTTTCAAAAAGTATAAAATCAATTAAAGTGAAATGAAGGGAATATTAATAAGTAATTGACAATTAAAGTTGAACCCGTAAAAACAAAAACGTCGTGTACCAGTAGTACCAATCAATTTGTCCTTTGCCACCTTGGAGTGGCGACAAAATATATGGTGATACGTAGATGTGTGGTGCGGACACATGAACAAAGTCGTGTAACGTTCTTCTTTCTCCACACCTCCATTACTATACTCACAGACTCCTCTCCTCCAAAACCTAACAACAATGAAGGGAGTAGTGATCACATCTCTGGGTGGTCCAGAAGTTCTGCAAATTCAAGAAGTGGAAGACCCACAAATCAAAGAAGATCAAGTGCTGATTAAGGTCACAGCCACTGCCCTTAACCGAGCAGACACCCTCCAGCGCCAGGGGAAACACCCTCCACCTGAGGAAGATAGTCAACTTCCCGGTCTTGAATGTTCTGGAACTGTTGAACAAGTTGGTAGAGATGTCACTAGGTGGAAAATTGGTGACCAAGTTAGTCCATTTTCTTCAATTTTTATACCCTTTTCTTAATACTCCCTATATATCTTCTGGAGTACTTGGTGGAATGTTATACTATCAAAAGATCGTATTTTTAACTTGACAATTTTGATTTAATTCGAGGTTATATGTCAATTTTTTTGAGTTAATCGAATAGCGTGGAAAAGGGTCTTTAGAAGGTCCTCGTTCGAAATTCACCTCATCGCTAATTTACAAAATAGAAAAAGGGTGTAGAGTTTTCAAATTGATGAATGTTACCATTAAAAGAGAGTAGCATTTTTTAATTATTAAATGATAATTTTGATTCTAACATAAAAATTATATGTCAATTGAATATAAAGTTGAAATTTTGACAACTGAATATTAGATATGGACAATCTTTGGCAATGGAGGGAGTATTAAAAAAATAAGATTGGCAAAGGCAAATTAAACTTCAACTAGTATCTTTTTTATGATGGAGTTATGTTTTAGAGAATTTTAGAGATTTGGTATGTACTATGCACACAGGTCTGTGCGCTCTTAGGTGGTGGAGGTTATGCCGAGAAAGTTGCTGTTCCTGCTGCACAGGTTCTACCCGTTCCTTCTGGTGTTTCTTTGCAAGATGCAGCTAGTTTTCCAGAGGTCGCATGCACTGTCTGGTCTACTGTCTTCATGACAAGCAAGCTATCACCGGGGGAATCGTTCCTGGTAAATGTTTTCTCATCTCTATTGTATACTTTATATATGGACACGGGAACAAAAATAAATTTCTGAGTTTACACAATGATGATGTACATGTACTACTTATAAGATAAATCGAGTTTTAGAAGTTTCGGTATCTGGAAGTTTCATTTAGTTGGTTATATCCAAATTTCTTGTTCAGTTCAGAATAATGTTAGTTACATTTTCGATGATGTTGATTTGATGCATTGTGCTGTTGTTGACAATGATATTGATGGAATCTGCAAACTCCCTTGGTAATCATAGTAGCTGTTTCTTATCAATTGCGGCCTTGTGCAATGAAGTTTCATGAACAACTAATCTCTTTGCTGATACATAATCTGAAATTTGATATGGAAAGTAGAAAACCGTGGTCTTCAAAAGTCTTTTCAAGTTTCTAAGAAAGTGACTTGGAATTTTTGTGTTCAATGCACTTAATTATAAGACAACCTTCAGGTACATGGAGGCTCTAGTGGGATTGGGACATTTGCGATACAAATGGCGAAATACATAGGATGCAAGGTTTTCACTACAGCAGGTTCAATAACAAACCATAGCATTTGACTAATACCTCCAATAAAAGGTTTCAGGAATTTTAACTAATTAATTACCACTATTTGACATCAAATTAGTTTGGATTGCTTTTAAAATGGTTTAGCAAAATTCCTGCTTGGAGGACGAACTTAACATTTCACTAATTAAGTAATGAAGTGAACATTTTGATGCTATGTACTTATATGCTACTTGGGTATCACCGTATCAGGGAGTGAAGAAAAACTCAATGCTTGCAAAGATTTGGGAGCAGATGTCTGCATCAATTATAGGAATGAAGATTTTGCTGCTCGTATCAAAGAAGAAACTGGCGGAAAAGGTAATAAGAGAACTTATATAGTAGAATGGAAATTATGTGAAGTGTAAATCCTCATGTTTTTTTAATAACAGAAAGAACTGATTTATAGTATATTTGAAGTTCTTTTTGTACGCGAAGCATAAACTATAGCGGTAGTCTTGTGACTGAGTACTGAATACTTCATAATCCACTACTACGTAGTAATTTGTTATTGCCACACTATGAAGAATGTTTACGAAGTAATGATTTACGTGGAGCAGGTGTTGACGTTATTTTGGATAGTATTGGAGGTTCTTATTTCCAGCGAAACCTTGACAGCTTAAACATTGATGGGAGGCTTTTTATTATTGGTTTCATGGGCGGATCAGTTACACAAGTAAATCTTGGATGCATGCTTGCAAGGCGCCTCACTGTGCAAGGTATGAATCACCGCACACACCTACTTCTTCAAAATATCCTTCCTAACACTTTCAAGCTTAGGATAGGCGAAAATTTGTTAAAAATGTTAGAAGGGTAGATCCATGTCTAACTTGCTATTGACATAAATATGGACCTTATTTTCTAAAGACATCTACGTGTGAGTATTTTTAGCGGCGGGCTTGCGGAAGAGAAGCAAGGAGAACAAAGCTGAGATTGTGAGTGAAGTGGAGAAGAATGTTTGGCCTGCAATAGCAGCTGGAAAGGTAAAACCAGTAATATACCAGTACTTCTCCTTAGCTGATGTTGTTGAGGCGCACAAGGTCATCGAAAACAGCTCTCACATAGGCAAGATTCTCCTCATTACCTGACTGAGAGATTGACCTCTGACCTCTAATCTCCCTCTCTGGAGACATATAGATATATTTCTGTAATTTGAACACGTCGTTGTTAGTTGATGTATGGAAAAGTGGCCCTTGTGTGTTGTGCATCTCTTGTCTAGCGTAGTGATCTTTCTTTACTATTGATATTGATGGTTTACTCATGCCATTGAAGTGGTTGTTGAGAATCTCAGGGTTCCACCAGGGCTGGTCCTCACGTCTGACTGGCAAAAATAAAAAATGTAAGAAACGGCCCCTCCAATATAAATAGAAGAAAATTTGACTTATATTTTTATTTATAATAAGATTTTAGATACAACTATAAATTCACAAAAAGCAATTTCTACCGAGCATTGGTCATTTGCTTGTCACAAAATTATTAATAGAATCGATATTTATATTTCGTAACATCTCCTTTTGATGTATAAAATTGAAAATCATTGTCTTTCTGAAGTAAGATAAGCTTTTAACCAACTTCTGTTGATTTATTATATACAAACACACTTGCACACATATATAGTATTATTTCGTCCCAAAAAAGTTGTCATATTTTGACTTTTGTTGATCAAACATAATAAAATTTGATCATGAATTCTCATTAAATGATAAGAAATAATATAGCCTTGTGAGACCTTGTTAGATTCGTCTCAATATATATTTTTGAAATATCAATTTTCTTATAATTCTTTTACATGTAGAATAATAAATATTTACGTTTTAAATCGTGTTTTGTTAATCATCAAATGTTAAAATGTGACAATTATTTAGAGATGGAGGGAGTAATATATAAAATGTGTAATATGTTTATATGATAATCCTTATCAATTTGTGTTGATCTATTATACACAAAATACACACATGACACATTACATATATGATATACTCTATATGATAATATATAGAGTACAATTTGTAATATGTCTATATGATCCATGGGGGAAGAAAAAACAGATCATTTAATTATGTTTTCACGTGCACAATTCAAGAATGAAATTAATGAATTTTCAACCGAAGAAAAGCAAGTCATTTTTTCAATAATCAAGATCCAAGAATGAGTAGAGATAGCCGAATAGTTTAGTGGAACAGGTTTTTGCTAGTGAACAGAAGGTTCTGAGTCGAATTTCACCTAATCGCTAATTTATAAAAAAGAAAAAAAAAGATCCAAGAATGAGTAGAGTTAATCAGTTAATCGAATAGCTTAGTGAAAAAAAGCTCTTGTTAGTAATCAAAAAGGTCATGGATTTGAAACTCACCTCATCGTTAATTTACAAAAAAAAGAAGAAGAAAAAGAATGAGTATATTAAAAGACATTTAGTAACTAGGTTGTTATTATTCATTAATACTTATCTTATTGGACAGACTCAATTACTACTTTGATAAGTTTATTTTATAGATAAAAAAAAAAGCAAGTCATTATAGTAACTAGGTTATTATTATTCATTAATATCTTAAATTCATTTGCTGCACAAATTCATATTTTAACAATTCAGTACTACTATGAATAAACTAAATTATAATCAAATACTAGTAAGATAATGATGATGATGTTGTTGAAGATAAACGGCAGGGAAGTAAATGGTCGAATTCTTAACTCTTTGGCTTTCAAGATACCTATTTAGTTTGTGAGAGAGGCTTGGACTTTGATTTAATTGAAGATATTTTGATTTTCATATATGTTTATTTGTAGATGACAATAATAATGACGATGAATAATCATAATTTGGTAGTTAAAAGATAGAGAAATTAAAAAAATTTGGTGGTGGATTGCGGAAAATAATCGTAAAGAAGTGAGATGTAAATAGATAAAGAAGATATAATTTAATAGCGACGGAACAGTAATTTTACAATATTTTGGTAGTTCAATAGCGACGTACATTTATTTCATTATCGTATAGATATTTAGGTAGTTCAACTTTTGATGATTAACTAAATGTAAATATTTTATCTCAATTAATTTGTCACAAATGTGTTATTATTGCAATTTTCTTAATGATATATTCGGGTAACAAACTTAGAATAATGTATTGGGTTGCACTTGTAGAACACGTAATGTTTTTCGAGTCCCGTTCGAGAGAGTAACGAATAATTCTATTGAACATTGGGTGTATGTATATGTTTTATCAAACGGAGCGTATGTATATGTTTTGTCGAACGGAGTAATTACTTAGCTACTTTGCATATCGAGCAATAATTTTTACCCAAATACTCGATCGAGTCGGGTTGTGATCGAATATAAAATTTGTACCTCATTGGTAGGTCAGTTAACATGACAGCCCTAATTTTATGAAACTATGAATGTTAAACAATACTAGTAGTAATGTTGTCGAGGGTTTAGTGACACAGCCACCATGGAAACTGAGGAGCAGGGTGCTGGAGGATCTTCTCACATACGAGCAAGACACATAAAGAAGAGAGCTCTCAAGAACAAATCTCTCTCAATCTCCTTCGACGAAAAGGACCTCAAGTAAGCCCTTTCGTCTCCAACCTCGACCTTCATTTTTACTTATAATTATTACAGCAGTTAGTTTTTCTTGAATATTTTTGAGAAAACCCAACTCAAAAGTTGCACCCTTTTTAATTTCACTTGGGGAAATAATGATATTTTATGCTTATGTTTAAATTGAATTTTGTTTTGATTATTTGTGATAATTGTATGTACAATTTATACCAAGATCGATTTTTTAGTGTTTTCTTCAAATTATTTGAGTATCCAACTCAAAAATTGTATCTTTTTGGAGTTTGAATTGGATAAGTAATGATATGTGTTCAAATTAAAATTTGTTTTGATTATTGTGATAATTGCATCTAAAATGTATACCAGGATACGATTTTTTAGATGGTAGGAAAGATTGTATCTTTCTTGCAATCTCTGATGACCCAACTCCAACACTCGATCTTTTTTTATGTTTGAATTGGATAAGTAGTGATAATATATGGTTGTAGTATATTCAATTTTTAATTTGGTTTGATACTTTGAGATCATTGTATCTAAAATTTATATCAAAAAGATCGGTTTTGTATATGGTAGGAAATCTTTTATTATTTCCTGAATATATTTGAGAACCCAACTCGAAATTGGATCTTTTTCGAGTTTGAATTGGATGGAAAACTATACTTATGATTAATGTATGTTTAAAACTTCAGAGATTTTGTGACTGGATTTCACAAGAGGAAGAAGAAGAGGAGAAAAGAAGCTAATATCCAAATACAAGAAGCAGATAGGCGAAAGCGTATTGAACTAAGGAAAAAGGTTCCGTCTTTTTACTTGTTTAATGAGATCTTTTTAGTGTCTATTAGTTTGCTTTGAGTTTATATGACTCTGAGACGTTGAAGCTCATTAATATTGACAGTAACTAAAATAGAAGCATAACTATTATCTTTATTGACACCTGAATAGTTCCAAGAAGGAGACACATTTAGGTTTGAGTACTACAATAATTTGAACTATTAGTTCAATAGGTAGTTGTTGTAAGGAACTTGTATTCGTATATTCGGAGGTAAATACTATACATGTATCATGATCAATTTTTTGAAGAAGGTGAATTCGAACAGTCAGATGAGGTCTATTATGTTGGTGGATGACTGTGAATCCATTGAAGAGCATGAAATCTATGCTTTGAGTGGCACCACTTAGACACAAACTCACATCCGTGCTTCTGGAGGAGGATACAGACTGCCTTTACAACCAGCCCATTAACACTACTACTTTTTCTGTTTTCATTTTGCATAAAGATTGAAATAAATACTCTGTATTTCTTAAATGAGGGGAAATTCTGCGCCTCTTTGGTTATGGAACTGTTGGTTTGATTAGGAGTAGTTACCATATATGTCCCTATAACACTCTAAACCCTTGATCCATTTTCTTCTTCTGACGACCAGTCTTGAACTAGCACCAAAAGTAATGTAAAGAAATAAACCTCATTATCTTAGAAACGTATGTTCTTCCTTTATAGGATCCTGAGCATAAATTTTCTTTCTCAGTTGTTTAGGAGAAAAGTTCAAGGATATACACTATCTTAGTACATTTTTAAGTCATGAACTTCATAAAATGCTCTCATATCTTTTTGTTCAGACTCCAGAGTTTTTTATAGGGAGTTTGATAGAAGATTTATTTTTTTCATACAGAGAAAATTGGATAAAGAGTTTGTGTTATATGGTGGAGCTCCTCCACCTGATCTAGATGCTATCGAGGGGGAAACTGTTGAGGAGGAAGATCATGAGGATAGTGAGCCAGTTGCATCACTTTCAGGTATACTCTTATATCTGCTGACAACTATTTCATCTATAGTGTGTTTATAGTTAATATCTCTATAATATAATAGCACCCTCATATATGTGTTGACATATCCCCTACATGATACTTTTATGTGATCCTCTCTAACATCAAGCGTTTCGTCTACTTATAGTCTTATACACAATAATGTAAGTTGAAACTTACGTCCACCTTAATTGGATGTGACAAATTTTACCTAGTATCCCGCTTAGGCAGCTTCTTGAACATTTTAATACCTTTGCCCGTTATCAATAATAAATTCTTTTTTTTAAAATTCATATTTTCCGACTGTTAGTCCACATATTTTCTACTACCGAGTACAAGACATTAGCTAGAGCTTCTGTCATTGACCTCCAAATTAATAGACTTTGTTTTCACTATACACAAGATTCGATTATTCCATCTAAAATATTCCTGGATCAGCATTATGTTAAGATAACTCCTAATCAGTTTCCAGTAGCCTTGTCCATCAATTATTCCGCAACTAATGTAGATAGTCTCAGTGCATGGTTCGTTTTGATGAAACTTCATATTTTCTTCTGCCATTATTTATAGCTGACTTTATATTTCATGATATAGCGGTAACCATGTATGAAAGTGGAGACGTGCAAGTCACTGTAACTACTAGTGAAATATCACGTGAAGAAGAGAATCCTCCTACCATGTCTATGCCAGTAAAACGCCCAACAGTTGAAGGTGTTGATCAGAAGAAACAAAAGGTAACAGCGATAAAGAAGAAACCAGTAAAGAAAGCCTCAAAAAAGAAACCGCAAAAAAAGACACAAAGTAAGAGGGATAAAAGGAAGGGCAAAATCCAGAGCAAGAAGCGCTGAGGTTGCAACTTACACTCCTTTTTCCTGAGCACCTACATGTAATGTTAATTGTGTTACTCAGAAATCTTATTTGTGAAGCTCATATAACCAAGGAGTCATATGTCAGCCCTATGTGGCTTTCACAAAACAACTGCAACAGAGGAAAGTATAACATAACGAGTTTATGTTGCAACTGCTGTTGTATGTTGTGCCTTTTTGACATTGTTCACCTTGTTTTTGATACTCACTACGATACCAAGACATCTGCAATCGTATTCAGTATCCTACTCTTACGTAAATGCATGTTATCCAGTTTAGTTATTGCCATATCGGATTGAGTATCATGCAATATTAACTACTCGAGCACGTCTCAATTGCTCGTCTCGTAGTTGCCATGTCCGACATGGCAACTTCGAGAATTTTTGGGTCCTAGTATTAATCTGGATACTGAAGAGAAAGGTAGTCCTTTTAATTACTGATTCTGTTACACTTGAGGCATGCTTACATTGTTAGGGGGCAGGGGCTTAGGGTACCACCTGCCGACTCTTTCTACTTTAATTTGATGTAGACAACTAGACAAGCAACACTCATATGCACAATATAGAAATGGATGGGTTGGTATGGTGGGATGAATAATTTTGACAATGCGAGTTCAAATTGATAACACGACATTACTTCGATAAAATATCGTGAGAAATTTTTATCTGTTTTGTGTCCCACTTGATCCCGTGTTCGAAGAATAAGTTTAAAAAAGGGTAATGATTAGTAGGAGAAATTTGGCATGTGGAGAGAGGAGGCAGCTGTGACTTTTATGCACTGTGCTTGTTGAGAACAGCCAGCCAAGAAAAGCCAATTCAATATCCAACGTCAGATGCAAATATGACCAAAACTTGATATGCATATAATACTCCGTATCACGTGGGGATTTACTTTGTTTTGCCTGTTGAGTGTTTACTCTCTCTTAACGACAACTCTGCGCCGCCCACTTTATTTTATGGGGGCACTATGGATCCGTATGGATTTGTATAATGTGTTAACGAGTCGGGTTCGATCAATGTAAAATATTTTTTATTGAATCAATATTTATTAGGTTACGAAGGAGATATTTTTCAATTTCAGGATATATTATTTTATCATCACAAATCAAAATGAATATAAAAGGGAATTGGTGAGGAGTTGGTCACCTGAGTTACATAATTTATCAAGTCGGTTTAAGTTTTGAAAAGAAAAAAATACCGTGTATGTGAGACTTGGTTGATAATTCGGTCAAAATTTTAACAGTCCGTTTGACGATAATGGATTACTAGATTAATATATACTTCAAAATATGTGTTTTTGTGTGACAAAATGTAAACAAAACAGGCTCAAGGGTGCTCCGCTATTAGATTAATATGTACCTTAAAATATGTTTCTTTATTAGATTAATGCCTTTATCGTGATCTTGATTACCGATTATGTTGGGCAGCAAGTTAAATTATCCACTCACTCAACAATCAATCCGCTAAACAAGGTCAAGGGTGTTCCGCTATTGTCATGGCAATCAATTTTTTTTGTATAAATTTGTGTACTAAGAATTTATTTTACTACCGATATAATTATTTTGATTCAAGCAAGAATTTATATGCTATCATTGCAATCATAAAAATATGATCATATTTAAAAGAAGTATATATTTATAATCGAGGACAGGACGAGTTTCGAGTTAGCGGGTGAATTATCACATGCCATTTAATTGTAGGAGTAAAACTGTGACAATCGAGTGAGCCATCAAACAAGAATAGTTTATGTTAACGTAAAATATACATGAGCTACAAAGACAAGAACAGCTTGTAGTGTGCTGTGTTTTTCCAAGAACCAACACAGCTCTGAAACTTCTATGAAATCTCCCAACTCTTTCTTACATCCTTCAATTTTTCCCGCATTTTTGTCAGTTGGATGTTTTCTTCAACTGTAATATAACTCCTACTTGATGACTCATTCATGTTATTACAATATATTACTATCAGATCAGATCTTGAAAACCCAAGTAAATTAATTGTTTAATAAAAGAGTTTACTTTTTTAGTGTAAGAATTTAGAGTAGTTAAAGGTGGTATTCTTGAAGGAAGATGCAGACAAGGTACATGGAAAGATCAAACAGCATGAAACGTAGTTTGGATCAAATTGGTAATAACTCAGAAAGTCAACCTGATAAAAAACGTCCTGCTCTTGCTAGGTAACTTACCTCCTCATTCAATATATATAGAAGATCAAATGATTCTTTTTATTTTTCTTGAAATGCCAATTTAGTATGTCGATAAAATCAAGATTTCTTGCTGTTATGAATCATGCATGCTTTGATTCATAGAGAGTGATGATTGAATGATTTAAGTAGTCTGTTTGTATATCATGGAGTTAATTAGTGGTAGTTACTGATCATTGTGGATTAGATTTGGTGGTGTTTGGTGATTGATGAGCTTGGTTCTTTTTCATATATGATTGATGGGATTGGTGGTGAACTGTGGAATCATGGTTAGCCATATAAGTTTGGAGGTGTCTATCGACTATCGTCAAGATAGGTGGTACCCTGAGATCGATTTGTACGCCTCGATGATCTGGGATTTGTTCATTCTATATGAATAATGAAATTGAATGCAGTGTATCTTCTTAATGTAATAAACAAAAGGGGTTTAATATGTAAGTATGTAATGTCTGAGAGGTTTAAGGTAGGTTCAATATGTACTGAAAAAGTTAATGAGAAAGCATGGGGAGATCTTTGCTTCGTTGCATTTGTTTTGGTGGAAAATATGCAAAAGAATAACTTCTTAACCGATTCTGTTGCAAACAAAAAACTCGAACTAATTTTGAGGTAGTCTTAACAATGGCACGAAGAACCTCAACCAAATCTGGTTGTGTTTTCAATGGGAATTTATATTCAATGCCAACTTTGGTTATATATATGGAGAAGTTCAATTTAACCCTCTACCTTTATCTATTCCTGAAAGAGGGTGAACTGAAAACAGCTTCTATGTTGCAATCTGCAATTTTACGGACATTCCCCAAAGTAGACAATCAGGGCATTCAAACCAAAGTAACAAGCAAGTCGAAAGCTAATAGTGTGAATAAGAAGTAAAGTTCATGGAGTTGGGGATGTCATATTGCGAGGAACTCAAAAATTTATGCGCATTATTGTGCATTGATTTGGTTAAGCCACACAATATGTATCGGCTGGGATCATAACCAATAATATCTGCAAGAGGGTGAATAAAATGGATAATTCTGCTATCAGAGGTGTATATTGAGGCACAAGCGTGATATAGAAGTAGTCTGAAATTTTTCTGTTCAATAAACACGCATCATGAATCAATTTTGAGATGTTTAGCTAATCGGTGCACTTTCACATCTTCAGCCTCCTTCCAGGCATCAAAAGAGACTATTGAAAGTCTGATTGGTCAGTTTATAATGTAATTAGACTTGCTACCTTCCTTTCCCACATTATCTGTAAATGTATATCGTTTTTCCACAAAACATGACCTTTTCTCTTTTCAGTTATGATAGCTGTACTTCTAAGAGTTGTTGGTTCTGCAATATGTGCTACTTGAAGTAATTATCTAAATAAGAATATATGGTTGCAGTGTTATAGTGGAAGCTCTGAAGGTGGATAGTCTCCAAAAACTGTGTTCGTCATTGGAACCGATTCTACGAAGAGTTGTGAGTATATCATACTTCTCGTGTACTTTTATATAACAAATAGGGAGTATTTTACTTGAATTGTAATTTCATTTGTTGCTCTCCTATATTTATGTGTATGAATCGTTTTCATTTGTAACATACAAAACCTTATATAAACTCGCAAGACAAAGTACAAAATGAAAAATTCCGTGTCTGTACTAAAACTGTATTTGGATGCTAACTTTTCACTCCTAGAACTTTATAACAATATAAGCTTTTAGGCTTTTAATCTGAATATGTATTTTTGTGATTATTTATGTTTTATGAAAAACCTATCAAAAGTGTCCTATATTATATGAAAATATGGAATTCATTATGTTTTCTATGTAAAATAATGGTGTTGTTTCTAGTATGGTTCTATGCTTCTTATGACTTTTGCTGACCAGGTAAGTGAAGAAGTGGAGCGCGCATTGGCAAAACTAGGGACTGCACAATTTTCTGGAAAGTATGTAACAATTTGTTGATAATTCCTTACTAATTTGCTCCTCTAATTTAAAGGCTTAAATGTTACAGAAATATGCACAACGTAGTCCATTTAGGAGACCTTCTTCTGGTCTTAGTTCCTAAAATTACTAGTATACAATCTATATTAAGTGTTTATGATAATGTGGTGATCAGTTATATGATTCCATTTGTTACTGGTATTGAGCTTACATTGGACATATAAGATGTGCTAGAGTTGTTAATGCTCTTCTTTCTCTTCTATGAAGAATTTGTATAATTGTTCTTGAGTATATGATGCTCAACTATTGTTTTATTTATATCTTTCTGAACTCTCTGAATAACATTAAACTTGATTCTGAACACGCAGAGTTTCTCCTAAGAGAATAGAAGGGCCAGATGGAAGAAATTTAAAGCTGCATTTCAGGTCCAAGTTGTCTCTGCCCCTTTTTACTGGGGGCAAAGTGGAGGGGGAACAGGGTGCAGCTATTCACATTGTTTTGATTGATGGAAATACAGGCCATGTTGTGACATCTGGTCCAGAGTCCTCCACGAAACTCGACATTGTTGTGCTTGAAGGTGATTTCAACAACGATGATGATGAGGGTTGGACTCAAGATGAATTTGAGTCTCACATAGTGAAAGAACGTGAAGGAAAGAGGCCACTTCTAAACGGGGACTTGCAAATTACATTGAAAGAAGGTGTAGGAACACTAGGAGAGTTGACGTTTACAGACAACTCTAGCTGGATAAGAAGCAGGAAGTTCAGACTCGGGTTGAAGGTTGTATCAGGTTTTTGTGAGGGCGTGCGAATCCGTGAGGCTAAAACTGACGCCTTCACTGTCAAGGATCATAGAGGAGAATGTGAGTCTGTCTTTTACAATAATTGTTTATGTTCTTAGACGTTTCCTTCTATCTGGACATTGTTCTGTGGGCTCTCAATTTTGCCTTACATAAAGCTTTATTGTGCAGTGTACAAGAAACATTATCCACCTGCGCTCAATGATGAAGTCTGGAGATTGGAGAAGATAGGGAAAGATGGATCTTTTCATAAGAGGCTTAACAAGGCTGGGATATGCTCAGTCGAAGACTTTCTACGACTTGTTGTAAGGGACCCACAGAGGCTTAGGAATGTAAGCATGTTTCAGATATGCCTGATGATGATACAGCTTCTAAATTTGCAAGTCTCTCTTTATTCTTTATATTTACTTTCTTTCTACTAATATTGTAGATTCTTGGGAGTGGAATGTCCAACAAAATGTGGGAGGTCCTAGTAGAGCATGCAAAGACCTGTGTTCTAAGTGCAAAACTTCACGTTTATTATCCTGACGATATGAGGAACGTTGGTGTTGTGTTCAACCATATCTATGAATTAAGTGGTTTGATTGCTAGTGGTCAATATCACTCGGCTGATTCTCTTTCAGACAGTCAGAAGGTACATAATCCTGAAGCCTTTTTCATTGATTGAAGTGATGTTTTGTTTATGATTCCCTTCCTGTCTTACTTTCGCATTAACTCACTTATAGTTGCTTGTGTGAATTTTCCTCTTTTTGAGCTGTGCTCACTGCTCACTATGTGTAAAATTATGCGAAGTATGTGGAAAAGCTTTATACCAGTTTTCTATCGTAAAACTAGTAGTTATGTTCATACATATAAATGAAAAGTACCCATAAAATAGTGGTTTGATTCTCTAAAGGATTATTGAAATATTGCACTAATTTCGTCTTCATAGAATGACTTTCAATTTTCTATATACAAGCCTGTGTAATGCGATTTTCTGTTTCGTCAGATATTTGTGGACACTTTGGTAAAGAAGGCCTATGAGAACTGGATGCATGTTGTAGAATATGATGGGAAATCACTTCTAGGCTTCTCTCAGAACAAAAGCTCTGATGGATCTCGAAACGATTATGTTGTGTCCCCGAATCAATCGAACACTTTCAATCATCAAATCAACCAACCAATCCCTATAGAGCAACCTTCTATTAGTCCAGAATTAGCGATTGGAGGTAAATATCTAAGAAAAAGACCTCTCTTGTTACTTGATTTTGCCTATTTCACTGTTCAATGCAATAGCTCAATGGTTCCTTAGTATTTACATCAAATCCAGAAAAAGTAATGTGTAATGCATAGGTATCTGAATGAGAAATGCTCTTCAGTTTGAATGAATATATGAAACGGTCCATGGAAAACATTAAATTGAGAAGTGAAAGTATTCTCGGGTTTTAGGCATAAAATGAGTTATCTGATAGGCTTATAAACTTGAGTTTAGATTCATCTTTAGTAGCGTTATCATCGAATATATAATGTATAATGTAGTTTATTTCCTTTCTCCAGGATATGTTAATAACATGAGTAGCAGATACTTGATGCAACCCCACAACATGAATCTCAATGCTGCCGCACAGTCGGAAAACTCTTCTTTTCCCACAAATCATCAGTTGATTAATACATTAGCACAAGCTCAGTCCTCCAAAAATGATGATTTGCTGGCCCTGGGACCGGCTCAGTCTTCCATGCCAAGCTTCCAAGCAGGTGGTTCTACAAATCCAACTTCATATCGTGGTTACGAGGAGTATTTCACAGAGGAAGAGATTCGCTTAAGAAGTCATGAGATGCTTGAAAATGAAGATATGCAGCATCTTCTCAAGATATTTAATATGAATGGTCACTCGAATCTGACAAACAACAGCTACCCATATACTTCAGTTTATACACCAAATGTTGCTACAAACTTTGTATACAACGAAGAACAAAGCCGTTCATCAGGAAAAGCTGTTGTCGGATGGCTAAAACTTAAGGCAGCCCTGAGATGGGGTATATTCATCAGGAAGAAAGCTGCTGAGAGAAGAGCTCAGATCGTCGAATTGGATGAGGATGACTCATAAAAGATGCTTCTGCCAGAGGCAACCGTTGTGGGCACATTTGAGTTCCTTCCTTGGTCCTTTACTTTCGGTTATTTTGTGCTCATTTTCCGGCTCGAGTTATAGTCCACCAGCTCACTCTAAAATGTGGAAGCCTTTTTCATTGTGTACTTCTGCAGTGTACAGTTGAATCTTCTTACTATGTGGCAAAACAATAATCATTTTCCAAACATATTCTGCAAGAAAATAGACTTCAGAAGTCCCGGCAAGACTTAGGTGACGACTTTCGTCGGCTACAAAAGCACCAGGAACTCTCTTCAGCATAAGCTATACGTTTAGGTGTAACTTAAGAACCAGAACAAGTTATAATGCCTGGTTCGTCTATTAAGTTGTTTGGTGTTGTTTTTTCTCTTACAGGTTTTATTAGCAGTTGTCAAGTTGTATCTTAAATTTTCTATTGTAAACCTGAAACCTTTATTACTGAAACAATATTGTTTTAAAGCCTGGGATAAAATGTGAGTGTGGAAATAAGTTTTGCTACAGCAAGAGTACCTTGTTTTTGAACGTGGTCAAGAACTTCCCATTGTCTAAGTTCTAAACTAATCTCATCGCTAATTAACAAATCGTAAATGTTATATACGATATCTAAATACAGTACCCCAATATTTTAGAAGATGAATCCAACTATATCAATTTAAAAAAAAACATCAATTATTTTGGATGAGAGAATTAATTATGATGCTATTTTCATAAATTTCTAGATGTTCCACTAAACAAACACAACAAACATTGACCAGATTACTAGATATTGGCATCCAAAAAACTCACCCTAAAAAACCTAAACTAAGACTAAACGAGTGATTACTACTTTTACACATTCATCATTTCATTCATATAATCACTCTTAATTTAATTCGTTCCATTATTTTTGCTCACATATCTTATTTTGCATAAGCTCCTGAACAATTTAATTTGGTTGCTTATATATCTGATGTTTTATTATAGTCGAGATTCTCAATCTTAATTCAATGGTTAGAATTTCTGCCTTCACCCAGAGGTAAATAATTATCTTAATTACAAATTATTTACAGATTATAGAATTTGTGATATGCAGCAGATTATGGTTGTCTGGAGTTGTTTATTGAATCTGGATATATTTTTCCTTAATTTTGTTATTGGTTTCTTTAAAATGATTTGTGTTCATGAAAACAACTTGCAATTTGTATACTTTCTCTATACCAAAAAGATTGTCCAGTTTTGTTTGTAGCTTAATTGGCACACATAACTTTGATGTGAATCAACATTACCGTGTTAATAATAAAGTATGTTATTATAATGCGATTCTTTGGAAGGCGAGGAGTATGCTATTAAATTAGATGGACTGAACTCACAAACTACCACGGTACTTGCGAGCACATTTTGTCCTCAGTCATGTGCTCACTGGGCACCATACTAGAATTGCTATAGGTCAATCATTAACCTTGAAGTTCTTATGATGTGGGCTTCCAGAAATAAGATGTATCTTGGTGGTATGAGTAATTCAAATTGGTTTGATAGAGGGCGTGTGTTTTATATTATCGTTTTAAGATTTGGATTCCTTGTTTTAGCTTTGATCAATATAGTTGGAGCTCACTGTTTCGAACACCAAAATTGGGAGCTGTGATCAGCCATAGGAGATCTTATTTATGTTGATAAGAGGACTAGTTTGGCTGCAGTGCTGCACGAACAAATAAGGATTTTCTTAAATGGGAGATTAGGAATATAAGTTTCAGAATCTTTTGGACCCCTGGTATAATAAGAATAGAAGAGGTTTTAGATGTGTACAAGCCTCGAGATTTCAGTAATAATCACTCAAGGAATGTCTATTATTGTAAAATTTCTGGTCTGTCATTATGCAGTTGGTTTCACTTAATAGTTTTCATATTTTTATTTTTTTAGGTACATGAATAAACTCTGATTATTCACAGCGATCTTGTTTGGATGTTTTGGAACTCAATTTATTTTCTACAATATTGTTACTTGGTGAAGTGTTTATCTTATGGTAAAGGAAATTACGAAAGCCTTGAAGGTTGGTAGCACTTTTTTCTGACCCTTGCAACTCCAGAACCTGATATGAAGGATGGACCTGATTGAACAGGTTTCAGGATATCGTGCAAATAGAACAATGATTTCGTGAAATATACTAGTGTTTGAGAGCACTACTCCCCTCCTGAAACTAAGGATCCAAAATAAAACGTCAGATGGGGATGACTTTATGGATGACATTGTTCTACCTGGCATTGTTTCTGTCTTCATTTTCATTTCCTATAATACATAGCACATCACATATAATAGAATCTAAGGGAGGACCTCAAGATGTGGTATGGATTGTGCAACTCTCTGATCTACATTTCAGTGTCCACCATCCCGATAGAGCTATTGACTTCAGAGACATCGTCGGTCCCATGCTTTCAATGGTCAACCCTTCTTTGGTTCTCATCACTGGTGATCTCACAGGTTTTGTTCACATTTCCCCTTGTTAGATTTTTCTTCTCTTTCTTTTTTAGAAGTTCTCTTTTTTTCGGTTAAGATTTTGAGTTTTAATTTTCTGATTGCTTATTGATTAAGTATATTTATCATGTTTTTTTTATATGGTTTTACTGGTTCTTTTAACAATTAGTCTGATGATTAGATTGTTTTATTGAAGCTACTTGGATTATAATGTTAGGACTTCATTCCAACTATTCCAAAATGGTATCTTAATAATTTTTACTTGCCGAGTAATTGCATATGTATGTGCTTGATTGTTCTGATATTTAATCATATCTATTAGAATCCTTTCAATTTCTTTTTGTTGAATCCAAAATATTCGTCATCGATCTCGAACTTGGCCTCTTTACTTAATTCTAATTTCAATTTATATCAGATGGTAAAAGCAAGGATTTGTTAACTATGAAGCAAAATGAACTAGAGTGGTTGGAATACAAAAATGTCATGGAAGATGTGATAACCAGAAGTGGACTCGATAAAAGAATATTTTATGATCTCAGAGGAAATCATGATAGTTTTGATGTACCTTCCGTGGGTGGCTCAAATGATTTCTTCTCAACATATAGCCTCAATGGTCAACTGAAAAGAAGCGGACCAGTAAATAGCATCACCATTGAGGTTAGTAAGTATCTGAATTGCATACCTTTGTGTAGTAATGTTATATCTCTTTCCACTCATTATTTCACGGCTGAGGGCTAATCAAAACTTATCACACTGCATCCATGGCTATATGAAGTAGCATTACCTTTTATAGGAATACTTCTGATAGTAACTTGTTACCATCCATACTTTTCCCCCAGGTAATCTAATTGTAGGTAGCAAGATACTAGAACAAACATTGTTCCCATGCTCATTATGTTGACATAATTACAGGAATTTAGTTTTTTAGGTTACAATAGTAAAGAGTAAAAAATCCAGTGTGTCTTATGATTCTACACGATACAATGTTACAAATGCATTTCATTCATTGAATTAGTTACTGCTTCAAATAATTTCTTACCATTCTAAAGTTTTCAGTAATCCATCTCCTTATTCGATTCTGAACTAAAGTAAGTATACTAGTTTACTGCTTTTGATAATTTGAGTTTTGTAGACTGTTCTTAA
Source organism: Echium plantagineum (assembly GCA_003412495.2). Taxonomy (NCBI): domain Eukaryota; kingdom Viridiplantae; phylum Streptophyta; class Magnoliopsida; order Boraginales; family Boraginaceae; genus Echium; species Echium plantagineum. The sequence goes on from CM016562.1 coordinate 13,456,868, forward strand.
TTTATTTGTATCTGATTCAGACAGGTAAACGCAAGATTCTTTTTGTTGGGTTTGACAGTGCTATGTCACCTGGTTTACGAGGCCCAACTAACTTATTTGGCCATCCAACTGATTCATTATTAGATGAGATAAGTGCGGAACTATCACAATTAGATTCGCAAACTGAAAATATGATTACTAAAGTATCCTTTGGGCATTTTCCTCTTTCTTTTTCTGCTCCCTCGTCCTCTGGGAGGACGTTAAGAGATACTTTTCTTGCACACTCCTTATCTGCTTACTTGTGTGGGCATTTGCATACGAGGTTTGGTAAGAATTTGAAGAGGCACCATGACCCAAGTAACAATCAGTTTGTCCAATTAAATGGTCACTACTTACCTGCAACCCCTATAAATTGTTCAGCTTCAGGAAAAACAGTTGAAGGGTTCTGGGAGTGGGAGATGGGTGATTGGAGGAAAAGTAGAGCTATGCGCATTTTGGCCATTGATAGAGGACGGATGTCATTTCTTGATATTGATCTTAAATTAGGGAGAAAAGAGCCTATCATATTGCCGACTTTTCCTCTAGACTCGCGCTTTGCGTCGAGTATGCTGGAGTATGATTGTTCATCTGTGGATTTAGATCCATCAAATTATGACAGTATCAGAGCCCTCGTCTTTTCAACTTCAACCATTGTTAAAGTTGTGGCGAGAGTTTTTGACTCAAAACCTGGGAAGTTGCTTGAGGTATTGGAGGCACCAATGACGAAGTTAGGAAATGCCTTGTCCAGAGCAGATCTCTATGCTGCCCAGTGGCACTTTAAGGCCTTTGAGGATCCGTCTCCTCTAAGGTTTTGGTTGCAAATAGAGGCAACTGATGAGAGGGGTAGAACAAGTTTGACAGATCTAAGGCCATTTTCTCTTAATGGTATTCATGCTAAGCTACCATGGAACTGGAAAGAGCTTTTTGTTATGGGCTGTCAGTGGGCTAATTTATACTACCCAATACTTTGGTCCTTTTTTCTCGTCGTCTTATCTACTCTTCTAGTTCCAAAAGCAGTTTTAGTCATAACAAGGAGGCAATATACTTACAAATATTTCACAAGAAACAGAAGTTTCTCAAACTTTATGTCATGGGTGTTAACTTCTGTTTACCAAGTTCCTCTATTATGGTTCTTTATGGTTGGTTACATATTCTATCTCATGTTCTGTCCATGGCTCTTTGGACAAATCTTTACTGAAGACGAAGGATGGGGGTACATGACCTACAAAGGCTGGGTGTTTAAATTCGATCAGAACAAAACACCTGAAATTCTTGGATTTCCAGACATAATGGTGGTGGTTCTTCCTCATCTCTTGTTTGTTGTTTTGCCTTCGATAGCAGTAATTCATGCATTAGCTGCAGAGAGAGACATCTATCAGGAATTCCTTCTCTCATCATCAGGAAAGAAGGAAGATGATCTTATACTTAAAAATGGAGGATTGGGTGACATAAGTGATGGCATGTTAAATTTGATGCTGCGGAGGAGGTTGATCAAACACTTCCTCCTATTTCTTTCCTTGTTAGTTTGTTGGAAGCATTTTAAGGTAATTCTCACTAAATTCTTAAATGCTTTTCTTAAGGTTCATTCTTATTTGTTGGTTATGATCATAATAAGTTCATATATATGTCATATAATTGCAGACTACTAGAAAATAATTAAAATTGGAAACATTTTCCATCTCTAGAACTATCATTAAGATGGATGCAACTATCTTGAGGCTTAGTGTAGAAGTTAGTGTTCTTCACGATAGTCTTTGTTGTTGTTGTCCGGTTCTCAAGTTTAAATAACGTTCTCTGATCATGTTTCTCCTTCTGTCCATCTCAAATGCAGAATTGCCGAGCTCTTATGAAAGCATATGAGATTAATCCGGTTATCCACTTCCCGATCTATAGCCTGCTGATCCCTCTAATGTTGAGTTATACACACTACAAAACTAGAGGAGTACATAAACCGTTCAGATGCCTACCAATAAGAAGTGGAAGGAGCAAGGGTTTAAGTTAGAAGCACACGTGAATTGGTAAATGATGTATCATCTTTGAAAAGTACCTCAGTTTCGTTTTGTTTATTACTGGAAACTAAATTATTACAATCCTCCATTCCTCCTTATCAAATGGGGTATGAGGACATCATGAAGATCTAAAATATCCAAAATTAGCAGTGTGCCACAAAAAAGTTGCAAGCTTCATGATTCCTTAACTAATGATCTTCTTCCAGTCATCAACATTAACAATTTAACGAGTAATCGGTGGAAAAGGCTCTCGCTAGTAACCAGAAGGTCCTAGGTTCGAATCTCGCCTCATCGCTAATTTACAAAAAATAAAAAACATTAACAATTTAACAAAAAGAGAAACCAAATATGTGAGAAAAATGGTAATGATATAAGCTCTACGAAAATAATAATTGTTTATTGCAACCAACCCATTGGTTTTTGAAGTATCATCTTTAACGATTTGTGAGATAATAATAAGCTTCTACCCTAAATGAATGACATTTTTGGAGGATAAATTGATAAGATAGATGCAATTATTAAGGGGCAAATTGACAAAATGAAAGTATTAGGGAATTAATTGAAAATCAATCTACAGTTGACGGGGCAACAAGAACTTGAGCAAATAAATAAGTAGTGAATTTTTTTTTTCATAACTCTATTAGGTCGGTTTTTCCCACCTTTTTTTGTTTGTATGAAGTCTTGATGATATATCAAATATCTTCATTTATCTTTTAAATAACTCCACACTTTATAATGGATATTGAAAAAATTATTTTATTTTCTCTTTCTTGCATGTCATTTTCTCTCGAGTAAATAGATCAAAAGAAAATAAATTGAAGTTTTCGTTTGTTTAAAATTAGACAAACCTAATGATACTTACTTATTGATTTTGAAATAATATGACAAAAATGTTGAATATAAATGTGGAATAAAAATAAAATTGGATTGCTACATCATAATTCCATTGGAACTGAAAGTACATACATATTAAAAGCTATGAGGTAAATGTTGCGAGAGACTTTTTCATTAGGTTATTCGATCAACTCATTAACTAAAAAAATTAGTGAATAATTTTTTTCAAAATTAATTTAAAAGAAAAAGAAAAAAGATGTCCACTCTAAATTACTCCTATAAAAAGCAATACTCCTCCAATTATTTTTCTTGATTCGCGCTAATCTTTCATCAAATTCATTCCCGCCAATTTGTCCCCTTGATTCTCTAATCTCTACTTACCCAAATTCCCCAAACCCTAATCCTAACAAATCCTTAAACCATTTGAATTTTTATACCCTAATTCTCTGAATCATCAGCTCTTTATCTATATTCTTCACCTTCTGGTATGAAAAATCTTACTTCTCTCCCAATTAGCTTTGTTTTCATTTGCTTTTTGTTATTTGTTACTGTTACTTTTTGTTTCTCTTCCCTTAAAATGGTTTTTTTCTGGAAAGGCCAAAAGATATTATGTTCATCCATAATTATAGTCTAGTTCATTTTTTACACATATTTTGTGGTATTAATTGACATATAAGTATGTTATTGGTTTAAATCTTTTTTTTTTGATAATTATTATTGGTTTAAATCAAAATTATCATGTTAACGATAAAGAAGTTCAAAATACTGGCTATTAATGCTTTTCACTAAATATTAAACAACAAATACAAAATTTAAAAAGTCAACCATCGAAGTTCAGTTAGAAATCAAAATTCAGTTAAACAATATTTTTGTTAGTGGAGAAAGTCTGGGGAATACATGATTAATTTGTTTATAGAGAATTAGAAACTATAAAAGATTTGTTAGGTAAGTTTGGAAAAATTACATGATTTCCTGTTAGCAACTCTTGAAATTACGTCAAAATTGATTTCTCGGTCAACCTCATGTAGAACTGTTTCTTGTCCGCTTGTTATGTTTTTGATGTGTAATTGGCATAATAATAAAAGGTTAGCTTTGTGCTAGAGTTTAACTCCACTTGTTTTGGTTGACGTCCGCAGAGTGTGAAGATTCAATTTTGTATGTGTTTAGACGAAGTGAGAAGTGAGAAATGGACGACTACGAGACTTTAAGCGCCACCACTGACCCTGAACTCCTGAAGACTGCATGGCGGAATGAGAAAGCAGCCCCTGAGATTCTTCCTTTTCAAGCCGATTTAGTTCAACGTTCCCGACAACTCGTCCAATTTATGGTAGATCATCCAAAACCTTTACCCTCTTTTAAACTATTTTATTCCTTAAATTTTTCATTTGGTTGTACACTCATATTTTGTGGAGATATGATTGGGCAAAATAAAAATAAAATTATTGGGGAAATATGATTTCTTTTAGCTATATACTTTTGATATAATATATATTCGATTGTTTGGGGTGAACGAGATTATGTTAATTCGTGATAATAAATGTACGACGGTACATGATATAGAAGATTTCAAATTAGTGTTCCAATGGTTACTTGTGTCTTCTTCATATGGTATCCGAGTGGCTACTTGTTAGTTTGAATAGATGATTGCACAACAAATAGTACTATTTGTAGCAAATTAATTTATGAACTAAAGCTAATTTTATCATCAATTTTCCTTAAACATTTAACTGGAACTAATTGGTTAAACTTGTTATTTGTTACTGCTTAATTTACAACTAAATTTCTAACTCTTAGTATAACGTTAAATGTTATTTCTGCTTATGCGTTTTGAGATACTGTGGTATTTGTTAAATTTAGGAAGAGACAGTTGAACAATACACAAGAAATGGCGTTGATCCTCTGACGGTATCACTTTATCAGATGGATTTGGACAGAACAATGTTTCTTTTGAGGTCTTATTTGCGGACTCGTCTACAAAAGGTACCTGCATGAACTGAGCTTCTTGTTAATACGGTTCTCAGGTTCCCTGTGGTTATTGTGATTGAATTTAATCAATTGTAAACTTTGTAAGACTGATTGGGTTAACTATAGTTTTATTTATCTTGCTAAAGGGATCCAATCATCCAACCCCTATCTGTTTCATCTTGTATTATTGTGTTTTGCCGGTTTTATTCTACTTTATCAACTTATGTTAATTTGATTGGTAGATTGAAAAGTACATGCTTCACATTAAAAGAACTCCAGACTTATGGAAACGGCTGTCTAGTCAAGAAATGGAATTTGCGGAAGAGTAAGACTCGATTTTTATCTGTCTTGTTTAGAGAAATCTTTCCAAGTACTTATATTGGTGTTCTGCTATGGACAACCATTGCAGGTCTATAAAGCACATGCAAATGCATTTGGAAACTACAGTGCTCTCAAAATTGCCTGAAATCTACCAGTCCCTTCTGCAACAATCGCCAATCAGTGGACAAGATGTTGACATGGGTAAAGATAGACTTGTGGTTGTTATTTGACGGGGCTATGCAGTTGTGCTTGTATCTTTTCGTTTTTGTGTGAAGTAGTGCTTATAAGCTCAGAATAGTTAATCTTTGAATTATTACTGAAGAAGTAAAAAAGTTTAGTTTTTTGAACTATCCAATTTTCAGATAATTATTCGTATCTTATCATGTATACAAATAATTGATTTGGCACATCATCTTTTGAAGCCTCTTAATCGCCATCTTAGGTATAGAAATTATGACGTAAGCATGAACTTTTTCCTATGATTTGTAGCAACATTACCCCCTAATTTTTATATCATTTTATTTAAAAAGATTGCACTTTATGATATTGCCAAAGCATATACAGTAAACTATAATATATTTTTGTGATAAATACTGAATAGACTAAGAGGCTCTCATTTGTTTGTTCTCCCAGTCCCTGAGCCACAACTGGATGCCTATGTTATTTGCAGAAGCAAGACATTTTTGGGATCCTTTCAGCTTGATGACAGGTAATTTTCATAAATTTAAGAACTTTAACTAAACAACTTCACTTTGCTTACATGCACGCAATGATTTTACAGGGGGGAGGAAACTGTCAACATTGAAGCTGATGATTTATATGCTCTGCCTTACAAGTCGATAAAGCCTCTTGTGGAGAGTGGGCAAATTGATCTTGTCTGAGAATACTAGTTCATGAACTACAGTTGCTCGACATCATGCAGAGCTACCATACGGTTTGTAATCCAAACCATACACCCACTGTAATTGTGTAAGATGTTTTAGAGATCTGTATTTGTTAGTCTCATCAGTGTTCAGCAGAAACACTTCTGTCGAGCCTCCTCACTAATAAAGAGTAAATTATTTCAGGATATATATGTCAACTATTTTGCATTTATGTATACTCTGATTCTCTTCCTCCCTCTCCTCCAACAACCATCTCATTTTTCCTAGAGCACTAATTAAACAAGACAGATTCAACTGTTAGTGGAGAAAAGTTTCTGCAATAGAAGTCATGATGTTTTAGCACATTTTGCCTGTATATTTGCTTCAATCAAGCAGTTCGCGGAAACTTTTTTAGTATATACGCTGATAAAGATCAGTTTGCCTACTGTGGTTCTTTCTGGATAATTATTTCGTTCACAACCTCTTGAGCTGATATGTAGGCTCATTGCTCTTGATCCCATCTCAATCTTTATTCATTACCTTAACACAACTTTCATAACCCCCCCCCCCCTGCCATTATTGTGTATCCTACGAGAATTACCTCATAGAAGAATTGAATGTCCCAGAGGCTACTGTTTCCATCATGGTCCACGTCTAGAACTTCGAAAGCATAAACTGCGCTATGTTTGGTAATCATTTTAAATTGTAATGATTATCTTTTCAGGACGATGTTTGCAACATCTGAAACAAACATCCTTTTGAACAAATGAGCTACATTCGAATCAAACAAACGATTAGATTCTTTAGGGCATAACAGATGGATTCAAGGCATAATTAACAGCGGTAAATTTCATACTGCAACTTATTTGTTATCCCAATTAACAATCATGCTTCTAGTAGTATAATTGATCACTGATAACCTTTGAGTTAATTCTGTTTTAGCGGTTTTTTGCATGCATTTAGAACTGAATTAGATTGTGTCAATCTATTATTGCTATAAATAACAAAACGAAACAAGTCATGTGACGAGCACATTAGCATCCGCTCCTGTGCTCACTTTAAGTTTAGCCAAATGCAGGTTTCTAGTAGAGCTAGGATTTTCAAGTATATTCAACATATGGTGGGGTGCTTCCATTGAACACTAATGGGGAGATGTGGTTTCATCAGCAATCATTTGAGAGATGCACTTCATAGTTTCTATGAAAATTATCAAGGTAACTACTCAGACCAAACTAGTTTATTATCTGGTTTGTTAAGGTAAATTGTAGAAAGTTTTTTTTGGAACACTAATGAAATCCAAATACCTTAATTTTTTAAAACATTGATTAAAAAAAAAATTCAAACCTTAATTATTGATAAATACTTTCGACACCTATACAGTACAAAACATCATTAATTTATTTGATAATTTGTTAACAGATTAAGTATCGAGCTAGTCCAGTACTTTAAACTAGCATAACCTTATAGTTGTACCATGCTCTTTAACTATACGGTCTATCTATTGAAGCACCCGAGTCGATTCTTGGAAGCTGTAACCAATTACGCTTCTCCATGCCAGCACTAGTCGTAGTGGTGCAAAGTTTGATGTATGCTCAAAGTTATGGGTTGTTGCTAAAGCCTAAAAGTAACAAATATAAAAATCGGTTGCTTCAACAAAAGGGCATCAAACAGAGTACAACTTGGCGAAAATTAATGTGTCAAATAATTACATTAATCATCGAAGTACTTTAGTTGTATGATGGTCAAATAAGCAACGAAATCATCATACTCAAAATCAATTAATTTGGTGATTACTATTATGGTACTTTGCTCTTACCCTACTTAACCGAAAACCCCCCAAACTAAAGCACCCCTGTCTCCTTCTGCTACGTTTCCCTATTTCCTTTTCAAACCGAATTGAATCCTGACAAAGTTCGATAGAATTCGGTTCGTCTACATACTTTTATCATAATATTTTCTAGTTTTTAGTAAATTAGTTTTTCGTCAAATGATCAAATGATATGAATCGAATATATGAATCGAATGTATAAGTATATATATGGGGTACACACCCCCTACCCCTGTCCCTGTAGTGCAAAGACTGCATGGGAAGCATAAATACCATGTTGAGTGATCATTACCTTTATCTCTGTATTTCCACTCAATTCTTGACATTTCAGAAACCATGATCCTTTTTCTTCAATACACCAATTCAATTCACTTGAAATAATCCAATTCAATTTTGAAATGATTCAACCATCAATTTATTCTTTCTCCACAAATCCTTTATTCAATTCCATTATTACATTTTACACTATTGTGTTACTTTATTTCCCATCATTTTTCATACAAATCATCTTTTCCCCTGTCTTCATCTTCACATTTATCATCTTACTTTACCTCCTCCGCCTTGGTGTTTCGCAAAGATCCGCAGTACAAATCCAACAGGGGAAGGCTCAAAGTTTAAATTCGACCGAACCCATCTTCGAGTTTTTGGGTTCTGAAGGAAATGTGGCAACGGAATGGGATTCCGCTCAACCTATCCCAAAAGAGTTGGGTTCTGCGGAATCAGAAAAGGATCTGGATTTTGCAGAACCCGTTTTCGGTTACTTGAAGTCAGCGGAAATGGTTGTAAATCAACTCAATTCCGCTGACTTCCTACACGAATATCAAGGTTCTGCAGAACCAACTTACTCTGCAGAACCAAATTCAGAAAATTTTAAATCCTCCGAGGATTTGAATTTTGTGGAGTGGGACGTAAGAGCGCCACTGGAGGTGATTTACGAAGCCAACGAAGGCGAGGAGGAAGGACCAAACGCCGACGTTTTGGTTGGAGTTAGAGATACCCAAATGTCTATTATCGAAAAATACGCTTCATTGTCAATGTATTACCCTGAGACGGACTCCGATAGTTCTTCGTCGGAGATGGACTTCCCGGTGACCGGAGAATTAAAGTCGCCGGAAAATGTGGGGTTCCAGTGGGATGAAGAGGATGTTGAAGGGTTGATAGAGATTGAATTGGATGGGAAGATGATGAAAACTGATGTTGAAGAAGATAATTTGATCGAAATTGATTTGTCTCCGATGAGGTGACGTCATTTTTCGGTCGACGGACTGTGTTTACCGATGAGGGTTGGATTGTCTTTTACGAGCTCCTAAAATTGCGAACTTTTTGGGGTTTCGGAACAAGCATATATGGGTTATGCTTCTTTCTAGTACAGATCACATTTTAGTGTTAGACTTTTAGATCAAAATTTTAATTTTTTTATTCTAATAACAAAAATAAAAAGAATATTAATGGCCTTGTTGTAAAAAAGATTTCATCACACTATTTCCACTCAAATTTCATATTTTGTGAATCCAATCTTTAATTAGGAAGAATTTGAAAATTTGTTCAATCAATTTTCGATTAGTTTGAAAGATTTATACAGTATTACGATAGCTTGATCTAGGGTTGTACGTAAAAAAACTTGAATTGTATGTAAGGAGAGTCGAACCCAAGCTGACGCGCCAAGAAATTACATCAAAGTTTGACAAAATTTACTACGAGAGAGTCACTTGATTTAGCTCCATTCATGCACATCTCTCCACCCTAACACATTAACATCATATGGATTGAGTTATCCTTTTTTGCTAAGATATCTTTGACTTCATTGCTAAGTCTATTATACTTGTGAGTTATATAAGGTAAAATTTACCATTGTTTATGTAAAGAATATTCAAACGATTTTATTCTTATCGAACATACATAACATGAATTAGTTGATACATTTAACGCAGTGAATTAGTTGATACATCTAACGCACGACCCATGTATCAATTGATTATTAAATATTTTTCAAACATAGTCTTCACGTCTATGTTTTTTTTTTGTCAATAGACATGTCCTTACCTGGCTTAATTTCTTAATTAATGTAGAAACAAAACTCTTGATGTTAATATTTTTCTTAGTTTGCCCAAGAAGAGCCCACGTGAAGAAATTGAGTGGGATGTAGGTTGTATACTAATATGGACTTGCACCATTGTAAGAAAGGTGCATGTGATTTGTTCAAGCAAGTAAAGGAGTTGACATATAGATGATGAAATTGAAAGGGATTATATAAAAAAGGGAGGGAAAAAATCCATGCCTTTATCCCTTTTTAATTATTTATTCTTCTTTCCACATTAAATAGCCTTGGATGGCTTTCTTGCTAGTACCTTTCTTTTCTTTTATGTTACTTGCTTTATCTTTTACAAATAGGGATACATTTTCTAACGTTGACCAATTTTGTAGATTGGAAAATAGACCAAAACGAAGTAGTTTTGGTTTATTACACCCAAGTAGATGTGCCATTATGCAAGGCTCAAAGTCTAGTGGTATTGGCGTGAGTTTCTTTTCAATAGATTTTTAATTTTTTAGGGTTCAATTCTCGTTTGCTGATTTTTAGAATTTAATGGAATTTCTGAATATTTCAAGACAACTTCGACTCTTCGAGTACATGAGATATTTGTTTACTATTTCCAATTCATTTTAGTAGACTTTTTTTTCTAAAAATCAACTTTGATAATCAGTTACTTCTTATCGTATTATCAAATATTTATATAAATTAATTCAATGATTTCAATTTTATATTTTTAGATTAATAAATAAAAATGAATTGATGATTAAAATTGAGTGTTTAAAAAAATAGTATTAAAAATGAATTGGAAGTAGTACTTATTATCTCTAACCATGCATTACTTTGTGACCTTTAGTTTGAGAAATATTACTAACTACATTTCATTTAATAGATTTTATCATTTTCGAAGCATAATTGTAATCATCAATTAGTTTGTATATATTATAAAAAAATATAACAAGACTATATTATATATTTTTTTCAATCTCAACGACATTAATTCTAATTTTTTTGAATTAATGAATAAAAAACAATTATGTGTTCAAATTTGACATGAAATCCTAAATTTTGATTGATTGGGATACATATACAAGGAGAGTTGGAATACATTTTCTAAAAGACTTTTGGTAAGATAATACAGAGATTTAATTCTATCCAATATAATTCAGATTAAATTAGAAGCATTAAATGTTTATCATGTCTTTGGTTGTTTTTTACTGTACTTGATGTTCTTCCTTATCTACTTATTTATTCACTTTATATGTTACTATATTTGTAACTAATCAATGATTTTTACATTCCGATGAGTGATAACGACATTCCATCTTTAATATAGTAGTGAATAAAAAATAACGAAGATATGGAGTATCCTAACCAAGAAGTGAAGTATAAAAATCATCAGTCGTGTAATTATAGCCCACATTTTTCATAATTGTATTTTTGTACTTCAAATTATAGCTTATGCGGTTATACCCTAGTTAGAGAGGCCATACAGTCTAGGTCAAATCCTAATTTACTCTAGTTATATGTTTGTACATAATCCTATATGTACGAACTTGTTCATCATTTTATAATATATATGAGTTATTACTATTTAATATTATTAAATTCATCTTAACAAAGTTTAAATTCAACTAAAATAATCATAATTTTTTCAAAGCCATTATTTTCTAATAATAAAAGTAAAATATATATGATAATATTTATGGAAATTATTTTACAAATTTTTGTATAATAAAAATAATAATTTTTTATTATTGATCCCCTATGTTGTAGGAGAACATGAGGCTCAAATTACTTAAAATAATAACTTTCAACTGCCCCTTCCTCAAACATATATTTTAAAAATTATATATTACTCTAACCGAAATGATTATCTACATTTAAATTTTAATGATTAATCTTTTAAATTTATATTATCACATTTTTGTATATGTTATTTGGTATAATATATAACCATATAATATTTCAAAGTACTTTACAATTAGAACGATTTTTTTTCAAAATTATAACGTTTTTGAAAAATAATAAAAATTAAAATATTTTCAGTTTTGAAGATTAAAAATAAAGTTCTTTTTAAAATCTTCAATTGACTAATATATGGAGATATTGCGAAAAATATACCAACACTTATCTTTTTTAGAAACATGACTTCAATCATAAATTAATCACCTTTTATTGATTACAAAAACAAATAATATTATGAAAATATTTTCATATTTTCAGATTAACCAATAAAAATATAAAATAATTTGTTTGGAAAGCTTTCACATAAAAATCACAATGCCAACTAATAACTTGATTTGGTGGGAGTAATTTTTACGACCTCGAATTCTATTTATGTAAATACCATAACTAACGGTCAAAATCTGCTTTAATAAATCAGAAAATTGTACTTATCCAGTATTACAGTAAAAGAACTGCGTGCTAATTGGATATACATAAATATAGTAAATGCGATTATTTGAATAATGACGTGGGCCAATCAATGCAATTAATTACAAATGATCCACTTTATTATTCCACAATCCCGAAACTTTATCCAGTTTGACAGACATATATAATCACATAATATAGTACTCCACTTCTTTAACATTTCAACGTACTTTCTCACCATCTTTCTTATTTTATCGTTAATAAAATATTAATAAAAGATTTTTATCAAATTGTTAATTCAACTACAACACTCTATATATCATTTGAACAAGATTTTCATATTTCAATATATTGGTTTTGAGTTCCATATTATTAACTCTAATTAAATGAGACATAAGAATAATTTTAAATAAAATACATTGTTGCTAAATAATACATTAAAAAATGGAAGGGGAAACATAAATTTCACTTAATTAAAAAGTTATCTAGTAAAACACATTAGACAATTCTAATTATTTGATATATGTTCATATAATAGTCATTCAATATTCATGAACCGAAAAATGTTGCCAGAATAAGTAACAATTTAATGTCGACCATATCCACAATTTTATTTATCTATAAAACATGTTATATTCATCTCCCTACTTGTATCGATTCTTGTACATTTTATTTATTCGTTGATTATTTTTGTTGAATTTGTAAAGACTCTGAAACGAAAAGAAAAATGGCTGGTGGAGTTGGCCCCGGCAATGGAAAAGCATATCCTGGAGAACTTACCCTTTATGTTACCTTCACTTGCATTCTTGCTGCTATGGGAGGTCTCATTTTCGGTTACGATATTGGAATTTCAGGTACGCGCTAAACTAACGTAGTGCATGAACGTTCAGAACATCGAATTGATTTAGTCGTTAAGGCTATCATATCATATAGATATGTTGAATTCTTGGTTTGATACGAAGGATTTTAAGCTACAAAAAAGTTAGAATGACATTTGAAATATAGTGCATAAATGTTGTTACTAGTTAAGATGTTGTTAGTACAATTTTCTTCATAGTATATCGCACTATTATTATTATATTATCTATGGTTTTCTAATGTATTGATTAGTATGCAAAAACGCTAGAACGACAACTAATAAAATATGCAGGAAATACTAGTGTTATTTCATTGAAAGTTGTGTTAGACGTTAGCATCACAAAATTTTTTTCCTTAATGATAAATATAAGAAAGGTTCGAACAATGTTTTGATTATGATATCGTACGTAAAAATGTCACGATGGGACAAATGCTTGATTTAATTTTTTGATTGTTTTGGTTTGATGGGGTTGATTTGTTATAAATGAAGGTGGTGTGACATCTATGGATCCATTCTTGAAGAAATTCTTCCCATCTGTGTTTGAGAAACAGAATGCTGATACTTCCATAAATCAATACTGCAAATTCGACAGCCCAACGCTTACAATGTTCACCTCATCGTTGTACTTGGCTGCCCTTTTGTCGTCTCTTGTGGCCTCAACTGTAACAAGAAGATTTGGTAGGAAACTTTCCATGCTTTTTGGCGGTGTGCTCTTCTGTGCCGGGGCTCTCCTCAATGGCTTCGCTAATGGTGTTTGGATGTTGATAGTTGGTCGTGTTTTGCTTGGTTTCGGTATTGGATTTGCTAATCAGGTAATTCTTTCCTTGAAATGATTATATATATATGTTCCTTCGTATAACTGCAAATTCTGGTTCCGCCAATGTTTACACATTTTGCTGATTTTCATGTTTTCGTTTCAGTCTGTGCCGTTATATCTATCTGAGATGGCTCCTTACAAGTACAGAGGAGCATTGAATGTTGTATTTCAATTATCTATCACTATTGGTATCCTGGTTGCCAATGTGCTGAATTATTTCTTTGCTATGATCTCTGGCGGATGGGGATGGCGACTAAGCTTAGGAGGAGCAGTTATCCCAGGGGTGATAATGTCGATTGGTTCTCTCATCCTGCCTGAGACACCAAATTCAATGATTGAGCGTGGAAGGCACGAGGAGGCGAAAGCAAAACTGAAACAGATCAGGGGTGTACCTAATGTTGATGACGAGTTCAATGATTTAGTTGCTGCTAGTGAAGCATCCAAGCAAGTGACTCACCCATGGAAAAATATTTTGCAAAGAAAATATAGGCCTCAGCTTACTATGGCAGTACTTATCCCATTCTTTCAACAACTTTCCGGAATCAATGTGATCATGTTCTACGCTCCTGTTTTATTCAAAACGATTGGCTTCAAATCGGATGCTTCCTTAGTCTCTGCTGTCATTACTGGCGGTGTAAATGTTGTCGCGACTGGTATTTCCATCTATGGTGTAGACAAATGGGGCAGGAGATTTCTTTTTCTTGAGGGCGGTTCTCAAATGCTCATTAGTCAGGTAACTTTCTTTAGTCATGCGCAACTAAAATAAATATTTATGTTCAGAGCTCAGTCACACATTAGTTTATTAAGACCCTCCGGCTGTGTTAATAAGGTTTCGATTTTCCATTTTGGCTTTACGAGCAGATTGCTGTAGCGATATGCATTGGTTTAAAATTTGGAGTAGATGGGGTTGCTGTTATTCCAAGGGCGTATGCTGCAATGATCGTGTTGTTCATATGCATATACGTTGCTGGATTCGCCTGGTCTTGGGGTCCTCTGGGTTGGTTAGTTCCAAGTGAGATTTTCCCACTCGAAATTCGATCTGCTGCCCAAAGTATCAATGTGTCCGTCAACATGTTGTTCACGTTCTTAATCGCGCAGATCTTCCTCATAATGCTCTGCCACTTGAAGTTCGGATTGTTCCTCTTCTTCGCGTTCTTTGTGCTGGTTATGACGACATTCATATATTTCTTCTTGCCTGAGACAAAGAATATCCCCATTGAGGAGATGACTGTGGTATGGAAATCACACTGGTTTTGGTCTAGGTATGTCGAGGATGACGACGATGATGGGAATGGTGGATCGGTTCAAATGGGCAAAACTGGTGATGCTTTCAAACACATATAGATATGTATATGTATGGTTTAGATGATGCATACGATATGAATGTAACTATTTTTGGGACGATAATGTTGCAAATGAATTCAATTTCGATCAACTTTAAATTTAGAATGATTTTTAATACGAGTCCGAATGTAGTTTGTGAGTTGTATTGATGATGGTTCAATATATATTTTTATTAATTTGACAACTAACGAAGTTCTAGTTTTATTAAGGTTCCAATATTGCATATGTTCTCTCTAGTTTCAACACAAAAGAACCATGATTTAGGTGATTAGGTAACACACAACACACATAGGACTTTTGGATAAATATTCACATAGTAATATTTAACTTTACAGACTTGATAGGTAATGAGGATTTTCACTCTTCAGGAGAATCGAACTCACGTTGAGGCAAGGTTAGAGTTCATAACGCTCCAATTTTTTATCAGATGAGCTATGTTCAGAGATGATACTACATATTTTGTACTTGTTTCGATGTCACATATGGGTCTGCCAACCAATTCACTCCTCGATCAATTCTTTCGAATTCATTGGATATTTTCTGCATTCAAGAAACCCCGCCTCTTTCAACCTTTCCGCTAGTTTAACGCCCAACAATTTAAGAACATTATTTTTCGAAGAGATTCGTCGACCTTGTTCCTCTTTCCTCCTCCTTCTCCTCCTCCTCCAGTTCCGGCACTATGATGACATGTTCTCATGTTCTCATAGTCGCTACTGCTCCTCGAATTGTTCGGGGAAGTAATCGAATGAGAGATGGAGTTTTGGGGACCTTGTGCAACATTAGTTGCCATACAAAACTGGGTGAAATTGCTCATTTTTGGAACTAAGCTAAGGTATTGATAGAAATGTGGATGAGTGAAGAAGTATGAAATGTGGAGAGTAGATATGGATAATGTTATAATCAGATGACATTGCATAAATATATAAAGGGGTCATTCGGAGATTATCAGTTGGCGGAGGAACGTGGTTTCGAAATTCTGCTGGCGTTGAGGACTTATTCAATGGTTTAATTGGATCATAAGTTTAGTGATGGATAATTTTTTTTGTAAAGTAGATGAGATGATTCGAACCCAGGATCTTCTGGTCATTAGTAGTGTTGTGCATGAGCCGAGCTTTCCGAGCTAGCTCGCTCGGCTTGGCTCGGGAAGCCGAGGCTCGAAGCTCGGCTCGTAATAAAATGAGCCGAGCTGCCGCTCGGTAGCTCGATAGAACATGTGTTAATATTATAATAAAATTAGTTTTATTATATTTTTTAGTCATTTTAATTATTATGATTAATCTCAATTTAATATTTCTATTTACATTGTTACATGTTGGTTAATATTTATGTTTTACTCAAATCCCTATTCGCTCACCTGTGTTTCAAATGGACCCATTCGCTCACTAACGTATCACAAAAGGCCACTTTTATCATTGATGTCATAATGAAAGTCAACAGTCACACACGTGCCTACCACGTGACATTAATGGGGGCAACTAAGTCATTTAATATGCTAATTTGATTTTTAAAAAAGACACATTAGGGTTTTAATAATGTGTGCCCAATTCGATTATGGCTAAATTTCTCACAATCAAATACTCTAATTGCGTGAAAATCCCACAAATCAGTTACAATCAATTTCTATCATTTGCTCGAATTGATTACAATCAACTTCAAGAGGCGACGTAATGACTTGGAGTGTGCAAAAGCAGAGGCGGGTGTTGGACGAGAAGTCATGACCCTAATTTGTCTTTTTTTTAAAAAAAATTAACATATTAAGTGACTAATTTGCCCCCATTAATGCCACGTGGTGGGCTTGTGAGTGGTTGTTGACTTTCAATTATGACATCAATGATAAAAGTGGCCTTTTGTGATATTCCAGTGAGCGAATGGGGCCATTTGAAACACAGGTGAACGAACAGGGATTTGGGCAAAACATATACTCCCTCCATCCCTAAATGATAGAGTCATTTACTTTTTCACGGTCTCCAAGACACGACTTAAAATGTAAATATTTTTAATTTTACATGTGCAAAAATTATAGAAACTTGATATTTTAAAAATATATATTGAGACGAATCTAACAAGATCCAATATGACTATATTATTTGTTATCAACTAATGAAAATTTATGGTCAAAATATCCGAAGTTTGACCCAAAAAGTCAAAATGTCATTTAGGGATGGAGGGAGTATGATGGTTGCTGCCTTTTGCTGTAACGCCCCGCCCCATAACACCGGGTCGGAACGCTATTTGATTTGATGGACTGGCCTCACAAACCAACCACAGGTCTCTCCAGCACGTTTTGTCCTCACTCACGTGCTCACTAGGACACTTCCCAGTGGGTCACCCATCCTAGAATTACCCCAGGTCAAGCACGCTTAACTTTGGAGTTCTTCTGAGTTGGGCTACCAAAAAGAAGATGCATCTTGATGATATGAGTAGTACCAATCAAATCATATCAAATATATCACATCGCTCACTCAGGGCGGGTATTACATTTGCCCCTTATTATATGTGAATAATATTATTAATTATTTATGTAAAATAATTTATTGTTAATTAAATTGAACTTGAAATTTCGGAATGAGCTAGCTCGAAGCTCGGGAATGGCTCGGCTCGGTGAAAGCTCACCAAATCGAGCCTAAGGCTCGTTTAGTGATGAGCCGAGCCAAAAATTCTTAAGCTCGAGCTCGGCTCAGTTCTTGTATTACTTTAGTCATTAGCAATAACTTTTTTCCACTAAGCTAAATTATTGAGTGTAACTAAATACAAGGATGCAGAGCAAGACTTAGGTGAGCTTGTTAAAGCTCGGAAATACTCATATAACGAGCAGACTCAATTACACATATATGATTATGAAACACTCCATAATTATGATAATCCATTTCAATACATCCTATCATGCTTATTCATCTTTATAGTGAACCTTCACATAATCCTCAAGGTTTAATATTTTCAAATAATTTGATAATATCAAATAGTTTAATATATCGTAATGATGAGATATTTAATCACCAAGATCTCAAATCAAAATTTAGCAAACTACCATGGTCAACGCATGGTATTTGCGTTTTTGACCAAATGTAAATTAAATTGGAGTTTAGCACATTTGATGTGTGAACGGACTATTTTGCCCTTAATGAATTGAAGCTATTATAATCCATTATAATCTATTATATTACGTTGTAATCACTTTAAATTCACAAATAACATAACTTTGTCATGATTTATCTTTGCGATTTATTTTGCATCAAATTGATGTTACAAAGTTCAACCCAACAACCATTAATTTGATATATATTACAAAAAAATCGGACATAAATTGGATACAACCATAAAAATTGAATTAATATATTAAAATTAGTACAAACCACAAAGAAATGTTGATTTCATTAGGGTATGGAACAAATAAATGTTACTAATACATTTGAAGACTAAAAAGAACCATAGAAAAGAAAAAAGAAATAAAAAGAATCAAATTTATATTCTTCAACATGAATCTTTTCTCCAACTGCCATTTGTGCTACTTTCGAACTTGAACTCACTAATTCTTCAACCTGAAATAATTAAACCAAATTACATACATGTAACACACATAAAATTATACAATGTTATACTTATAAAAACTCAACTATATCAATGTTATTCAGTATTAAACAACTTATATGAATTGTACTTACGCATAAAATTTATACTGGATTATACTTCATTATAATTTATTATACTTTGTTATACGACATTATAATCGATTATACAAAACAACATAATAATTTATTATACTTTATTATACTGGATTATACTTCATTATACAGTGTTATACTTATAAGAAACGAGACTATATCAACATAATACCCCCAAAATTCGAACTTTTATTACAAAACAACATCAAATCTTCAAATTACATACACATAACACATATAAAACATAAATTCATAGTTTAAACATTATTTAAACTCAAAATCTTGTGTTCAACTTAAAAAGATTCAATTTTTGTTCAAAAAACAACATTAAAGTACCAAAAGAACAAACTTTACACATATATCTATAATTTTTAGTGCAAATTTAGCCACATATCCATAAAAATCTTAGTAAAGATTCAAACTTTTTTGAAAAGATTCAATCTTTTTAGAAAATATTCAAACTTTTTAGAAAAGATCCAAACTTTTGTTCAAAAACCTTCAAATAATAAAAACACAATACATATAAAGTATATAACTAATTAAAAAACGTGATTTTAAATCAACTATATTGAAAAACGGGATTTTGAGTCAACTAAGTTGAAAAAGATTTAAACTTTTCTAAGAAAAACAACTTTAAAGGACCAAAGCATTTATAAAGGAAGTGAAGATGACGATTCCGGTGAAGAGGGTGGGCGGCGGAATGAGCGGTGGAGGAAGAAAGCTAGAGAGAATTTGAGGTGAGAGAGAGTGAGTTGAAGAAAGTGAATGAAATGAAGAGAGAATAAAGTATATATATTAGATTTTTTAAGGGCAAAATAGTCAGTTCACGTATCAAATATGCTAAACTCCAATTTAATTTACATCTGGTCAATTTTACAAATACCATGCGTTGACCATGGTATTTTGCTAAATTTCTCATATATAAGCAAGCAACAACTTAATCCATCTTGAAATTAATTAACAAAACCTTAACTTAGGAACTATTTTTACACCAATTACACACTTGCAGGGATCATTTGTGCATTGTTGCCGCATACGAGGACCAAAGTGAAACCGTGACCCACTTAATGAAATCATTTCGACAATTACCTCTCGTAACAAAAACCAGAAGAATTACGAGATCGTTTGATTATCAACTACTCCAAGTTGTTTTTAGAGTTTGCTTTGAAGGACATTACTATTAATACTTTTAATTTTGTTTCAAGTCAAACATTTTGTTTCATTTAATATCCGGAAAGGATCTCGAGAAATTTCTTTTACTTAATAGTATAAATTATTTATATAAAAATAAAAAACTATCTTAAAACTGTCCTTGAAAAGATAATTGGGAATTGATGGGACTATTGCTATCTTTTTTGTGTAGGTAATTGTAAATGGTTAATTGAAATTCATAGCAAATCTTGGATCTTTGTGAGTTGTGATACATCTTGATACAAAGTCAAGACACTTAGATTATGATTTGGCTGCTTATTAACTTGAGTGGACCTTACTTCACTTCAAAGAGAAACAGTATATGTACAGTGGTGAGTGTAGATTTACTCCATTATTTAGTAGTATTAAAACTCATTGGACACATACAAAGAGGTCTATATTAGAAATTAATTAGCCCTTATTGCTAATAATGGAAG
The DNA here is from genome assembly GCA_003412495.2 of Echium plantagineum. Taxonomy (NCBI): domain Eukaryota; kingdom Viridiplantae; phylum Streptophyta; class Magnoliopsida; order Boraginales; family Boraginaceae; genus Echium; species Echium plantagineum. The sequence goes on from CM016562.1 coordinate 13,477,421, forward strand.
TAAGAAGTGGAGAAAAGTTGTTGGACTGAGTATACAAATCAAATGTCAATCTCATTGCTTTAGTGGTTTACATATTTGACTTCTTCTGTATGTTGTTGTTGATAATTTACATGTTTGACTTCAAATTTGTCTCTTATGTTGTACTATCATTGGAGAATTTGCATTGTATAATTTTGATATATATTGGGAAATTTGTTTCTTTCTTTAAAAAAAAACTGTTCGACAAATGACTGTACGCGTGTTTTGCCCGTTAAACTTTTGTAATCGAATGCATGAAATATGCGTTTCATACCACGTTTTATTCCATTAGCAAATGTATATTGCATAATTTACCCTTAAGTAGGAGCTATAATGTGGTATGCACCATAATCATGTATCATGCATATGTAGTCCATTTTAAAAGTATATTCTTTTTAATTTCCAAATGGTATTATGATAATGATAATAATATGGTGTTTGACTTGCTATAACAAAACTCTACATGGCTTGAAATAAAAGGCATGCACAAGAAAGGAGCCGTGAGATAGTGCAATATAATAAAAGCCTATAAGTTGTACGTGGCATTTTTGATTGACAACAGCTAATATAATTCCAGAAATTACAGCAAGCACCAGAAAATGATGTATGTGATGTTGATTAATTAAATCACATAAAATATCAATTAATTTATTTAATGTTGTGTTTCCTACTTAGTCTACGTTTGGTGCGTGGAAATAAAGAAATTAATAGAGAGAAGCTCTTTTATATAAATGAAAAGTAGCATAGCCTTTCATATAGTAAATGTGGTATTGGACTTTTAAGCTATTTAATTGATGCTTTCAAGTTAATCGAATAACTTAATGGAAAAATCTTTTACTAGTGATCAGCAGATTCTAAGTTTGAAACTCACCTCATGGCTAATTTACAAAAAAAAAAAAAAACTACTTATTTGATGCTTCTTGTTCTTTCTTTGTTGTAAGAAGTGCTCTTTCATTTGATGAACTTAATTTGGAAAAAAAGTTATCAAACTAATAGTGCTCGTTAAGTCTAATAAGCACTTCGAGAAATTGAAATGATAAAAACTTATAACAATATCTTCACACAAAAAAAGTGTTTGACTGTGAGAATGAGCTGTCGCACTGGCTCGCTAGTCGGCTCGCCAAGCCAACGAGCCTGCTGAAAGCTACACGCTCAGGTTAATTTAATTCAAACGAAAATTCTAGTCTTAGTTTGCATAACTCGATTTTTTAGTAAGATTTTGTTGTTTGAATCTCAAAAGTAACTACAATCGTGATATTCAATGGACATATTTATACAGAGATCATTTGTGCATAGAATACACACTTACGAAAATCATTTGTCCACCATTACGACTTACGAAGACCATTTTAGGTTCTATGGTTGTCCTCAATTCAACTTCCCTTTACTACTCAAATTTTCTCCAAAGATTAGGGACACGTAGCTAGTGCTATAAACAGAGGACGGCCACCAAATCCCTCTTGACTTGTTTCCTTATCGAGTTATCAACTTATATATATATACATGTTACCGTAGTACTTTCTATCACGGACCTTAATCTTCACTACTGTCTCTCTTTTTGTTGCAAAATTCTTGTCCACTTATCTTAAAACGTCTCACTAGAAATAACCACTCAAACATAAGTAGCATTTACACAAAAGCAATGGGAAGAGCCCCATGTTGTGAGAAAAATGGCTTAAAGAAGGGGCCATGGACTCCTGAGGAGGATAAAAAACTTATCGACTACATTAATGAGCATGGATATGGAAATTGGAGAACACTCCCAAAGAACGCCGGTTCGTTTTTTCCTTTTTTGCAAATTAGCTATGATTGAATCCGAGAACTCTTAATACAAGTTCGAGTCAGATACCACCTTATTGTGGCGCTGTTAACCCATTAATTTATTGGATGCCATTTTATTTTTGCAATTTGAGTGTCCAATTTCTAGTCCAATATTCTAAAGAGAATTTTCTTGATTTTGGTTATGCAGGACTTGAAAGATGTGGAAAGAGTTGTCGTCTAAGATGGACAAACTATCTTCGACCGGATATCAAGAGAGGGAAGTTCTCATTTGAAGAGGAGGAAACAATAATCCAATTGCATGCTATATTGGGAAACAAGTAAGCTTCCATGAGTTTTTAAGTCGAAGTCGATAAACTCGACTTAAGTGCACATTCTAGAAAAATCGTTTTGATAATATGTTTCGTTGTTTCAATTCAGATGGTCCACGATAGCTGCTCGTTTGCCCGGAAGAACCGATAACGAGATCAAGAATTATTGGAATACACACATAAGAAAAAAGCTTCTTAGAATGGGAATTGACCCTGTTTCTCATAATCCTTGCCTTGATCTTCTTCATCTTTCTTCCATTTTCAATCAATCTTCGCAAATCAACCTTTCAAGAATTTTGCTAGGCATTCAAGCTTTGGACCAAAACAACCCATATTTCTTCCAACAAAACCATAATCAAGAAAACCAGCTTTTCACCAATGCTATTATCCCAAATCAAACAACCCCATTTCAAACCCGACCCGACGAAATTAAACCACCCCTTATACCATTTTCTCATTATGGTGATCAGATTGTGCAGTCTGATTTAGAAAACTTGTCATCAAATTTTGACAATTTTAGCAATCAAAATTGTGATTCAAATGAGTTTGAATGCTATAATGTACATGTTGAAAATTATGACAACCAACAAGGGTGCCTAATGGATTATCCTCCTCCATCTGAAACAACATTTCAATCAAACAATAGAACTAATCTCAGCTAACAATCTATTTTGTCAAATGTATCAGCATACTCATCAACTTTAGCACCACCGAACTCGAATTCGACCTCGAATGCATATGTAACGGATAGTCTTACTCCTGAAGATGAGAAGGAAAGTTATTGCAGTGGGATTGTAAAGTTCGAAATTCCTGATGTTCTGGACATCAATCAGTTCATGTAACTCGAAAAAGTAGTGCAGAAGATAAAGAATACAAGGAACTTGTAAAATTTATTAGCCAAAATAAATAGATTTGGTTTACTACTGTTTCTATTCAATTTTGTTCTTGAAATTTCAATTGTTGAGAGATTATGTTGTTTTTATGAAGATAATTACAGAGAGACGATCTTATGGAGATCATCTGTGTAACTTACACAACTTTTTTTTTGGTTAAAGATGGCATACTAAAACCAGGATTTCCAATTGTGAAGACGGGATCGATAACCTCTAGGCTAGGCCAAGGCCATGGGTTAACTTACACAATTTCAAAGATTAGATTAACTATTTACAAATTTAAGATTTATTGAGAGCTTAGATCCACATTACTAAATTAACACGTTCAAGTAAATATATTCCCTTCATTCCTAAATGATCAGTATATTTTGACTTTTTGTGGTCAATAAAATACTATTTAAAACGTAAATATCTTTTATTTTACATGTGAATTCTTTTTAAAAGTTGATATTTCAAAAATACATATTAAAACGAATCTAACAAGATGGAGGTAATATTATATATTTGCATGGCTGGGCAGTACGCTTCTATGATTTCACAAATAGATTCCAGATAAACTTAATTAATAGTTATTTCACTTTCATCAGGGTAATGATGCCATATGAGTTTTGACTAATTTATTTGGGATTGCATTACAATTTACATATATTGTTTTAATATTTATAAATTGTTGTATTATAATGAATTATCATAAAAACTTATATATAGTATTTTATTAATTATAAAAAATTCTGATTTTTATAGAAAACCATGATTTAGTTGTCTATGTAATTTTATATTTTAAATTATCAAGTGTTCATGTGCGTGGATATTATTACTCGGCTATTTTCACGATGCTAACGTGTATTGTATTTTTTTGTAAAAACATATCAAACACATAAAATAAATATTTGATACCATAATCAAATATGTACCATGTACACAAATCAGGATTAGTGAAAATGGCTTTCACCAACATTCATTGATCAAGAGACTACTTTTAGCAACTTATTTATAATTATTCCTCATAAAACAATTATTCCCTCCATCTCTTAAATGATTGGTATATTTTAATTTTCATGGTCCACAAAATATAATTTAAAACGTAAATATCTCTTATTTTACATGTGAAAAAATTATAACAAGTTAATATTTTAAAAATATAGATTGAGACGAATTTAACAAGGTTCCACATGACTATATTATTTTTTACCGTTTAATGAGAATTCTTGATCAATTTTTTTAAAATTTAACCACAAAAATCAACCAATCATTTAGAGACGAGGAGCAGAATTTATTGATTGTCGAATGAGTGGCAACTCATCACTCTACCTATATTTAATTTATTCAATTCTCTCTTTTAGTAAACATGATTAGTTGCATAAATTTGACGGAATCGATGCCTAAGCCTCATTGGGCAACTATATATACTAATATCCATATCAATTAATGAGCAAACGTGTAAACAATCTTAAAAGATCATATCAAGATTTTTCAAAGTAGTTTATCATCACCTTCTTTTGGACTTACTCATCTATACCATAATGTGGGAAGTATTTGTTTGGTGAAGCCTAGAAGATCTTCTAGATTATCCATGTGGCATCATATATATTTGCCACCTATCTAAGATAAACACTTAAAAAATAATTATCTTTATTATTGATTCATTTTATTATTAACTTCTTAGTAGTTGCGAATATGTTTTGCTTGAGTATTTTAACTTAGTTGTATATATTTTAATTTTTTTCACCATTTATAGACTTAATGTTGTATTCATCAGTTGATTATTATACGTTTGTAACTCAAGCAATGTTCATATATGTTAATGTCAAATAATTAATAGTAAAGAGTATTTTTTTCTAATTAATATATTTAGATATACAATTTAATTTTTATTATTTTATGATGTCATATTTAGGCGAATATAGTTATAAAAATATACAGGTTGAACTGTGCAGAGATTACTAGTAATATATAATCCATCATGCTAATCAAATTATTCTAAATCTAGCACGTTAATTTTAATTACAAGCCCAAAACTTTACTCTACAACGGTTTCATAGATCCCAACAGTGTCCAAAGCCGGGATAAGCGCCGCCAACGACGGCAGGACTCCAACAAATCATCACTACCGCCGCCACCTGTCCCAAAACTATTGTCAGTTTCCACTAAGTTATTTTATCCGTCCTCACTACAGAATAGAGATACTCTCAATTTCCTTCGGATCCCTAAAGTTTACAAAATTAAACCGAAATTTTTCTCGAGAAATAATATCAAATCGAAATGGTAAAAGAAAAAATAGATAAAAGAATAAGTGAAAGATATGAAATAAAGAAATAACATTGTCCATGTGCCAAAAATATATGTCAATTGTACTTTCTTGTCATAATTATGAAGTTATTTAATAATTCTTCAAAAATAAAAACAAAGCTACCCTATCAATTATCTCCTACCGTAATTAAATGACACTCCGAAATTCTCCCATTGGGAATAGTCTTATGCTGGCTTAGCTCACATTTTTTAAAGAAATTAAATCTTTTTCCACATGTAGAAATGAACTCATTGGTCAAGCAGGTGTAAATCAAGGAATATATTTTCGTAACAGTTAGGGCATGTTTGTTAAAATTGAATGTCTGAATTTGAAATATGAAGTCTGACAACAAGACTGAATGTCTGAATCTGAATGATAACTGAATCTGAATACTGAAAATATTTAAGTGAATGATAACAGTTCAATGAAAAAGGCTGAAATTGTAATGTATTGACAACCTTGCTCCTATCTAATTCATTTATATATCGATAATATATAACAAATAATATTACACAAAATAAATAAATTAAAAATATTAATAGTTTTAACTAGAATAAATATAATAAATATGATTAATAAATGACAATAATAATGATAATAATAGTAATAGTAAGAATACTAATAATAGTAATAAGAATCAAACTAATAATATGACTAATAATAATGATAAAAATAATAGTAATAATATTATTGATAATAATAATAACAACAATGATAATAGGTTAATTTGTTATAAATAAGAATGTATGAATTTGGAATAATTAAAGAAGGAGAAATCTGTAAAATTACAGTTCACAACTTCTGATTTGATTAAGAGGACAAAATTAAGTAGCAAATTTTGACTTAATATGTTATTAAAAATTTCATTCAGGTATGATTTTATTCAGTACTTAATTCTTTTTGTTAACAAACAGACTTAATAAAATAATTACTAAATTAATTAAGTTTAAGTACTTAATTAGTTTAACAAACAGGCCCTTATACGAAGGAGAGGACCAATAGTCAATTGGAAATGAAAGCATAAGCAATCATGCAATTCATCAAAGTACTGTATTGTTTTTATGTGGATTCGAACTTGTGATGTCGGAATGTCTCTATCCCAATCACTTTGTCACTTATCACTAGACTATGTCCCTAAAAGTTAACTTATCACTCTCAAAAAGAGGTGAACCAACTTAAATTACTTTGTGTTATTATATTTTGGTAAATATATTTCCCTCCACTTCTGTGATATTATAAAAATATATTTACAAATGTATTCAATTATATTAATTTAATATAAATTATATAAAATGCAAATAGCAGACTTTAGTTGAAAGGGGTGATGAGTATGTGTAGGGATCCAAAACATGTCCGTAGCATAGCCATCATATATGGACACTCGATATGATGGAGACTATAGTTGGCTTCTTTCAATTTCTTTCTTTTTCGTTTCTGCCGTCCAAAGAAATAAAAGACCTCTGTTTGAATATTAATTTGTCATAATAATTGATAAAGTCAAAGAGAACAAACTCCACAAACCTAAGTGCTCACTAATTAACCACAGTTCTGCCCGGATGATTATCGCACCATGTTTTTATAATGAAGGTCATGAATTCGAGTCCTGACGAGGGTCCAAAAAATTATGGATATCTCTACTCTCCAATAATATAAAATTATTACAATATATTATCGTTTGACCCCAAAAAAAAAAGGTGCTCACTAATTAAAATCCTTCTCTTGGACTTGTTCTTCAACTTCAAACTAGAATGAAGAGTGTATGTTACAGAATTTTAGACATTTAGACGTGTCAAACGAAATGGGCACGGTCAAATATCCAAGTCCCTCCCTCGGGCTGAGGCTTATATGTTGGTCCAATGGTCCTCAATCCTCATGTTCGAGACTAATTTGAGCCCGCTATCAGACCCTTGGGCTTATACTCTCAAGCCTCATTCGATGTTTGTTGGGCCCCTTAAGTAACGGGTACCGTACCGGTTTTATTATATAATCTCAAACCAATTATAGTTCTAAACAGTTTTAGTATACTCTTGGTCTTGGATTCAATCTCACCATATTTTGAATTCGATGTCTAATTTTGTTCGTTATATTGATTGTTTTACCTTATTTTTTAGTCGATAGACTCTATTTATTTGTTTACTCTGTTCGTTCTTGCAAAATACTCCCTCCGTCCCTAAAAGATTGTCACATTTTGACTTTTGTGGTCAATTACAACAAAATTTGATCACGAATTCTCACTAAACGAAAAGAAATAATATAGTCTTGTGGGACCTCGTTAGATTTGTTGGTACATTGCATGTACGGTTGGAAAAAGTTTTTCACTAAACCAAGTGTTAACAACAATGCATTTAATGAGGCTATATTCAAACATGCATTGGACAAAAGATTAATCAAAGTCAACTCCTCAAAGAAGATCCGAAGGTGATTAATGCAGAATATATGATGCGGACGTAGGTGATTAATGCAGAATATATGATGCGGACGTAGGTGATTAATGCTGAATAAGAGAAGTTAATAATACGGACTATCACCAAAGACCGAGTTGGTTAGTAATTAAATGCAAACAAGGTGCGGACAAAGTCAAACAATCAAGCATTTAATAGGAGGATCACCGAAGACCAAGATGCGGACAAAGTCGAGCAATCAAGCATTAAATAAGCGGATCTTTGTCAATCAAGTATTCATTGACGATTGACTGAAAGCATAATAAGCGGATCTTTGTCAATCAAGCATTCATGGACGATTGACTGAATTAAAGATTTGAGGAGCCTGCGCCTAGTATAAAAGGAGACAGTGTATCACACTTGTTCTGACACCTTTTAGTCGATTGTATTCACATACACACCTAAAGAGCTTTTAAGCAAAAGGTTTGTGTTCTAGGCGTCCTTTGTATAGAAGCAATTATCTAGCTTCTATACTGATTGTACAGTTGTTATTTTTATAACAACAGTGAGGAGTTTGAGTTTGTAAACCATCTTATAAACGATTAGGGAAGCCTATATTTAAAAGGCATAGATAGGGCGAGAGAGAGTATGTGGGCATACTAATAAGTCCCTCCTTGTAAGCGTCCTTTTGATATAGTGGAGTTTTTCCCTTGGGCAGGCTGCCCCCCAGAGGTAGGTGCATTTGCACTGAACTGGGTTACCATTTCTTGTGTGTGATTTATATTTGTGTTATATATCTGTTAATCCAATTGTCGTAACAACTGGAATAACAAACGGTGTGAAGAGTAAACTTTCAATTGGTATCAGAGCCAAAGCTCGATATACAGAGTTCACAAAGATCCGTACTGTTCACACAACGAGATGACACACTCTAATCAATCACTCAGACCACCAGATCTAAATGGAAGTAACTATAGTTATTGGAAAAACAAGATGACAATCTATCTCAAGTCACTTGAGAAAAGGACATGGACGGTGGTTGTAAAAGGATGGGAACCACCCACCAAGATAGTAAACGGTCAAATTGTGCTTAAAGACGAAGAGGAATGGACCGATCTCGAGTCGGATCTGGCACTGGCAAATAATCGAGCCATGAATGCATTAGGTTCATGTGTTGACGAAAATGTTTACGAACTGATTACCATGGAATCAGTGGCCAAAAACGCATGGGACATTCTTCAGAATACCTATGAAGGAACATCCCAAGTAAAGATAGCTCGTCTACAGCAATTGGCTTCAACATGGGAATCCATGAAAATGAAAGACGATGAAACCATCAAGGAGTATGGATTTCGGGTGACCAAAATTGCCACTGAATGCGCCTCACTTGGAGAGCCGATGAGTAAGGAAAAAATGGTCAGAAAAGTTCTTAGATCTCTACCAGCTCGATTTGCTGGAAAAGTTCTGGCAATAGGGGAAGCTCAAGACTTGACCACGTATCGGCTAGATGTTCTGCTTGGGAATTTGGATACCTATGAGAAGGAGCTCAACATTGAAAATGAAGGGAACAAGAGCCTTGCTCTCAAGATTGATTGTAAGGATGCTACCTCAAAACCAGAGTCCTCAATGGAGAAAAGTCCTGGTCTTACTGAGCAGATTGGAATGCTGGTCAAAAATTTTAATAAAACGTTTAAACGTATCAACAAGAAAGGGAATGATGCCCGTGAATACCAAGGACCCCGAGAGAAAAGAGAAGATAGGTTCTCCAAAGGAGGTGAGAACAAATTCTCAAAGGGAAGTAGCTCGACATACAAAAATGGGAACAAAGGAAAAACCATCCAATGTCGAGCATGTGAAGGTTTCGGTCACATTCAATCAGAATGTCCTACATTCTTGAAAAGACAACACAAGAATTATTGTACCACATTCTCTGATGACTCAGATGATGAAGAAGATGATGATGAGGTAATTGCTTTCATCACAATAGCAAATGTACCTGAGCAGGAGAAACCGGTTGTTGATAACAACGGGAACGACAGTGATGAAGAGGCTGAAATCACTCATGAAGAACTGGTAGCTGACTATGAGAAACTTTTTCATAGCTGGACTAAACTAACTGAGGCCTATCTTGCTATCACATCAGAGAAAGGCAAAAGTGATGAAAGGAATAATGAATTGACTCAAGAAAACAAGTATCTTAAAGATAAGATTGGAGTCCTCGATGGGCAGGTCCAGACTATGGAAAGAGGTATTAAGATGATGAATTCAAGCACAAATCTTCTCGATGAGATACTGGAAAAAGGAAGAACTCATAAGAGTACCAGTGGAATAGGTTATTGGAAAGATCAAGGATATCATCACAACCAGAGAAACTCTAAACCCAAGTGGAGATGTTATCACTGTGGGAAAAAGGGACACATAGCTCCTTATTGCTACAAATTGTATGGAAAGGGAGGAAACAGGTATACACAGGATAACAAAAAGTCTTGGAAACCTAAAACAAAAACCATGTGGGTTCCCAAGAAACAGACTATTGGAAATGTTGTTCTTACCTCTCTGAAAGCTACAACTTGGGAAGGTTGGTATTTTGATAGCGGTTGCTCTCGACACATGACTGGTAACCATAGTTATCTATCAAAGATTAAACCTGTGAAGCAATCACATGTCACATTTGGTGGAGGGGCTAAAGGAACAATTGTAGGAAAAGGTGTACTAAATGTCCCTGGTCTACCACAGTTAAGCAATGTGTTGCTAGTAACAGGTCTAACAGCCAACCTCATCAGTATAAGCCAGTTGTGCGATGATGGCATGGATGTACAATTTAGCAAGAGTGCTTGTGAAGTAAGAGACATAGATAACCATCTGCTTATGAAGGCTGAAAGATCCAGTGACAATTGTTATCAATGGCCAACACAGAAGGCTTTAAGTTGTCATACTACTCATGAAGCAGAGTTGTGGCACAAAAAATTGGGGCACACTCACTATAGAAATCTTCAGAAACTAGTTCAAAAAGAACTGGTCAGAGGACTCCCTAAGCTAAACATTCACACAATTCAATGTTCTGAATGTCAAGTTGGCAAGCAAGTGAAAGTGTCTCACCAACAGTTACAACAAGTGGTATCTGATCGACTACTTGAACTAATGCATATGGATCTAATGGGGCCCATGCAAGTGGAAAGTATTGGAAGAAAAAGATATGCCTATGTGATAGTCGATGACTATTCCAGATACACATGGGTGGTGTTTTTGCGTAAAAAATCTGAGTGTTTTGATGCATTCTACAAGCTGGCTACTCAGATTCAAAATGAACAAGAAGTCAAGATCATTCGCATCCGGAGCGATCATGGTAAAGAATTCAAGAATAGCAAATTCAATGACTATTGTACCTCCCAAGGAATTCACCATGAATTTTCTGCTCCAATCACTCCACAACAAAATGGTATTGTGGAAAGGAAAAATCGAACTCTCCAAGAAATGGCAAGAGTACTCCTACATGCGAAGAATGTACCTTTGAAATTTTGGGCTGAAGCTATCAACACTGCCTGTTATATTCACAATCGCATCAACCTTCGGCCAGGCACACTGCAAAAACAATATGAAATATGGAGGGGGAGAAAGCCGAATGTACAATATTTTCATATTTTTGGCAGTGAATGTTACATTCTGACTGACCGAGAGCATAGGCAGAAGTTTGATGCAAAAGGAGAGAAAGGCATCTTCCTTGGATACTCCTCAAATAGTAGAGCTTTTCGAGTATTTAATATTCGAACCAACACTATTATGGAATCCATAAATGTGAAAATAATGGATGAAGCGATAGTAGATGAAGTGGTTGATGCCATACCTGTTGAAACGAGGGATACACCTAATAAAGAAAAAGGATCTTCCTCAGAAGATACTGAAGAAGATACTTCCTCAGTCTCAGACGATACTGAAGATACTGAATCTGTCAGTGTTGAACCACCTGCTCGTATCCAAAGAAATCACCCAAAGGAAGCAATTATTGGGGTCATTAATGAAGGCAGAATCACAAGAAAGAAGGATAGAGTGGATTACAAAAAGATGGCTGGAATGTTAAGTGAAACATGCTTTATATCCAAGAATGAACCACAAAATATAAAAGCAGCTCTTCTAGATGAACACTGGATACTAGCCATGCAAGAAGAGTTAGCCCAGTTTGAAAGACATGAGGTATGGAAATTGGTCCCTAGAACTCCTGGGTTGAATGTTATAGGAACAAAATGGATTTACAAAAATAAGAAAGATGAACAAGGCAACATTGTTAGAAACAAGGCAAGACTTGTTGCCCAAGGGTATACTCAGGTTGAAGGGCTTGACTTTGAAGAAACATTTGCCCCTGTAGCCAGACTTGAAGCTATCAGACTCATGCTTGCGGTTGCTTGTCATTTAAAGATCAAATTGTATCAAATGGATGTAAAAACAGCATTTCTAAATGGTGTTGTCCAAGAAGAAGTGTATGTTGAGCAACCCAAAGGATTTGTGTGTCCCAACAATCCTGACCATGTGTACAAGTTGAAGAAAGCCTTGTATGGATTAAAGCAAGCCCCACGTGCTTGGTATGAAAGACTCACTGAGTATCTTTTGAAACAAGGATATACTAGAGGAGGAGCAGACAACACATTGTTCATACACAAGGAGAAAGGAAAGCTACTTGTGGCACAAATATATGTTGATGACATCATCTTTGGAGGAATGTCAAACCAGTTGGTACAACAGTTCATTCAACAAATGGAGTCAGAATTTGAAATGAGCATGGTAGGAGAACTAAAACACTTTCTTGGGTTTCAAATCTATCAAAAGAAAGAAGGGATATATCTGAACCAAGCAAACTATGCCAAGAATATCATTTCAAAGTTTGGAATGGACTCTTCTAAAGAGAAAAGGTCTCCTATGGCTACTCACATAAAAGTCACCAAGGATGAAAAAGGGAAAAGTGTTGACTCAAGTTTGTATAGGAGTATGATTGGTAGCTTATTGTACCTCACTGCCAGTAGGCCAGACATCACTCAATCTGTAGGAGTCTGTGCTAGATATCAATCAGATCCTAAGGAAAGTCACTTGTCCTTGGTTAAAAGGATCATCAAGTATGTCAAAGGGACCTACATGTATGGACTGTTCTATACAAATGACACTGGAAATAGCCTGATTTGTTATTGTGATGCTGACTGGGCAGGAAATCTTGAAGATAGGAAAAGCACCTCAGGAGGCTGTTTCTTTATGGGAAATAACCTAATCTCTTGGTTCAGCAAGAAACAGAACTCAGTGTCCTTGTCCACAGCTGAAGCTGAGTATATTTCTGCTGGAAGTAGTTGTACACAGTTGCTATGGATGAAACAAATGTTAAAAGAGTATGGAATTGACCAGGACACCATGACTCTCTATTGTGACAACATGAGTGCTATAAGCATCTCCAAAAATCCAGTGCAACATAGCAGGACAAAGCACATTGACATAAGGCATCACTTTATCAGAGAGTTAGTTGAAGAAAAGATTGTGCACTTAGAGCATATTACTACTGACAAACAATTAGCTGACATATTTACCAAAGGGCTAGATATAAATCAATTTGAGTATCTAAGAACAGCCCTTGGGTTGTGTGTTATGGAGGAATAATCTCAGAGATTAAAAGTTGTTATAACTGTTAGTGGTCATTTGTTATAACAACTGGTACTGAGACCACAGGGGTACAAAAAGTTACAAAAATTGGCGGTTTTATTTTGAAGGAATTAATTGCGTGTCAGTTATTGGACAGCTTTATGATTCAAAAAGGGAAGGCGGTTGGATTCTCAAACACCATTCATCATTATTACCAAAAACAACTTCCTTCCTAATTTCATCTCTTCCAAAAATCAAAAATCTCTCTGATCAAAAGAAACCAACAGCCCTAGCAATTGCAATGGCACCAAAAAGACGACCTTCCACTCCTTTTTGTGCAAAGACCTTCTTCGAAGCTATTCCGCTGCAAATGGTCACACCCGAGGATGAAGTTAGGGCTGCCAGGGAAGAAGAGGCAGAGGCTCTCAGGCGAACCAGGAGGGAAGAAGCAGAGGCTGTCAGGGTTGCTATGGAAGAGGCTGAGAAATTGAAACGGGCAGAAGCAGAAAAGGCTGAAAGAGCCAAGGCAAAGGTGTCTGAAAAGGAACCAATTTTGCGACTAACTTGGAAAGATGACGGTATGCCCATGAACCCTAATGTTGATGCATGTTCATCTATACCTGTTTCAAGTAGTTCCAATAAGCAATCAACTAGATCTGTCCCTATTGATTCTGTGAATTTAGAAAATTCTGATAAAAATGTTGGGGATAATTTGGGTGTGAACTCTGAGGATGCCACTATGGCTAGTGTGTTGGAGACTCTTAAAACTCAACAGGTCTTCACTAGGAAGAAGAGGATTTTGATGAAAAAGGGGAAACCTGTTAGAATTAAGAGGGCTGATAAGGAACCTGGAATGTCCTCTAAAGGAGAAACAAGGGTTGATGATGTGCCTCCAACTGTTGAAACAAATGTGGAGGTTGAACAGAATGTGGATGTAGAGAAAGGTGATGATGTGGAGGCTGGGTCCTCTAAACCTGGTGTGGTTAGAAGAAGAACCAGGTCTAGTATGAAGGGAGTAGAGCCCTCTGAGTTAGATGAGTTGAATGATACTCTTGAGGAGATAGAGAAGAGGGCTGATAAGACCAAGAAAAAGAAGCAAACTGCTAAGGGGAAGGAACCTATCTCAGGCAAGAAGAAGGAAACCCCTCATGCCAAACCATCTGCTTCAACATCTGGTAAGGCTACTGTTTCAGCCCCTAAGGCCACTGATAAGGGAAAAAGGCCTGAAAAAGGGAAAACTGATGCCCCTGCCTCATCAAAGAAAAGAAAGCTTGTTGATTCAAGTGATGAGGAGAATGAGAAGGGGAAATCTCAATTTGATGTAAGCAGGGGGAGAATAAATAAGAGAAGAGTGGCACATGTTGATGATGCCCCCTGTGATGGTGTGGACTTTGGAAGTGCTGACCAGAGGACAAAATGGAAATTTGTGTGTGCAAGGATCATCTGGCCAGAAAAGCACCTATCTGACACCACTTTGAACAACTGCACTTACATGAAAGTGTTAGAAGCAAGTGGTATAACATGTATGCTGGTGAGAAGGAAGCACTGGGCCAAACTGGTGAAGGAATTTATCAGTGCTATGACTGTTGAAATCAGGGATCCTACTCATGAAATGTTCTACAGAGTCCATCTCAGAGATTATGAGTTCATCTTCAGTCCCACTATTATCAATGCCTTTCTGGGAAGAGAAGATAAGGGAGAAACTGGCCAGCTGTTGAGGTTGAATGACATTGTGACAGAAATCACAGCAGGGGGAGTAACTCAATGGCCATCTAAGGGCTTACATCTGCCAGCATCTGCCTTGAGCCTAAAGTACTCCATTCTTCACAAGGCAGCCATATGTAGCTTGGTCCCATCAACAAACAGCACAAATATTAGTGAATTCATGGGAAAACAACTGTTTGTGTTAGGAACTGGACAGCTCAACTTTGGTCAAGTCATATTTGATCAAATTGTGGACCATGCCCTGTCTTTTGCAAAGAACAAGCCAATTGGGTTCACTAACTTGATTTGTGGCATACTGTTGGAGCAGAGGCCTGACTTGCTGAGTGAAGAGGATGGACCTGGAACAGAATCCAAGGCTGTCATCATCAGTGACAAGTTGCTGCATACTCACAAGGCTGATAT
Source organism: Echium plantagineum (assembly GCA_003412495.2). NCBI lineage: Eukaryota > Viridiplantae > Streptophyta > Magnoliopsida > Boraginales > Boraginaceae > Echium > Echium plantagineum. Next base: position 13,492,836 of record CM016562.1, read on the forward strand.
TCCAGTGGAGAAGGTTGATCAACCACCACCTTTCACCTCCAATGATCCCACAGCACAGATTCTCATGGCTGTCTACTTGGCTGATAAGCAGAGGCTAACAGAAGAAATCCAGGCCAAGAAGCAGCAGCTTGCAAATGTGGACAGAAAGATCAAGGAGCTGGAGAGGACTGGTAGACCAAATGTTGCTACCAATGTTGCTGACAATGAACCAGGTGATGAACAGTCAGATGAGGAGTGAAGAATGTGATGAAGACCCTCTATTTTGGCTTTGGTTATGTTTTTATGCCAAATAGGGGGAGTAAATTGGGAACACTAAAAACTCTGTCTTTTATTGTTATGTTGTTTATGTTGAAGACTTTATGTGTGTGTGTTCCTATGTTTCATGTGTCTTAAACATGAATATCTATTGTGCTCACTATCTAATCAGTGGAGCTGATCATCTATTAAGAAGACTGTTGATTAATCACTAAGCTTGGATCATCCTTCCTTACAAAAACAACAGGAGGTACTTGTCATGAAAAACTTACCCAAAGGGGGAGCTTGTTGGTACATTGCATGTACGGTTGGAAAAAGTTTTTCACTAAACCAAGTGTTAACAACAATGCATTTAATGAGGCTATATTCAAACATGCATTGGACAAAAGATTAATCAAAGTCAACTCCTCAAAGAAGATCCGAAGGTGATTAATGCAGAATATATGATGCGGACGTAGGTGATTAATGCAGAATATATGATGCGGACGTAGGTGATTAATGCTGAATAAGAGAAGTTAATAATACGGACTATCACCAAAGACCGAGTTGGTTAGTAATTAAATGCAAACAAGGTGCGGACAAAGTCAAACAATCAAGCATTTAATAGGAGGATCACCGAAGACCAAGATGCGGACAAAGTCGAGCAATCAAGCATTAAATAAGCGGATCTTTGTCAATCAAGTATTCATTGACGATTGACTGAAAGCATAATAAGCGGATCTTTGTCAATCAAGCATTCATGGACGATTGACTGAATTAAAGATTTGAGGAGCCTGCGCCTAGTATAAAAGGAGACAGTGTATCACACTTGTTCTGACACCTTTTAGTCGATTGTATTCACATACACACCTAAAGAGCTTTTAAGCAAAAGGTTTGTGTTCTAGGCGTCCTTTGTATAGAAGCAATTATCTAGCTTCTATACTGATTGTACAGTTGTTATTTTTATAACAACAGTGAGGAGTTTGAGTTTGTAAACCATCTTATAAACGATTAGGGAAGCCTATATTTAAAAGGCATAGATAGGGCGAGAGAGAGTATGTGGGCATACTAATAAGTCCCTCCTTGTAAGCGTCCTTTTGATATAGTGGAGTTTTTCCCTTGGGCAGGCTGCCCCCCAGAGGTAGGTGCATTTGCACTGAACTGGGTTACCATTTCTTGTGTGTGATTTATATTTGTGTTATATATCTGTTAATCCAATTGTCGTAACAACTGGAATAACAAACGGTGTGAAGAGTAAACTTTCAAGATTCGTCTTAATATATATTTTTGAAATATCAACTTATTATAATCTTTTAGTATTTAGAATAAGAGATATTTATATTTTAAATCGTGTTTTATTGACCACCAAAAGTCAAATGTGACAATCATTTAGGGACGGAGGGAGTAATTGCGATTTCCTAATTTCTTTTTTCTTCAATTTATTGATGGTATGAAAGCACATGAATCTTCATAGAAATTTGGTAACAAACCTAGAATTTCATGTACTCGAAAATCATATGATTTTCTGAATTTAAAAGTTGAACAACATATAGAGATTTTATATCAAAACACAAGAACCCTCTTAGAAATCTTGTTTATAAAATTTAAATCTAAATTTTCATCAATTGCAATATTGAATTCTTAGTTTAATTTTAACATGGCTTAAATTCCGACATGCCCCTGAACTTTGATCATCTGGTCAATTTGGCCCCTGAAGTTTGAAAATAGGTCTACTTGCCCCCTGAACTTTCACAACATGTCATTTTGGCCATTTTCATAATCGTTCAAGGGCAAATTAACAAATTTTAACTTTTCATGAAGGACAAAATAGGAATTTAGTATATAATAGACATTTTGAGGTCACTTTTAATAAAGAAAATATATAAGGGCTCTTTTAAAAGAAAAAAAAATTATTAAAAACAAAAAAAAAAAAAAAAATTCCCCCTCCCCCCGTCGTCCCCAACCCCCATCCCTCATCTCCGGCAACTGCCTTTTCCTTCCCTCGTCCCCTCCATCTTCATCGTCCACAACCCCTCCCTGAAATAACCCCACCCCCGCTCGATCTCCGTCCATCTTCATCGATTTACAGGTCCCGATCTCCCCCTCCCTCCATATCCGATCTCGACCTCCCCCTTCCTCCACCAGCTCGAGCTTCTTCTCGTGCAGCCTAGCTCGATCGTCTTCTCGTGAAGGCCTCGTCAATGGTGAACGGGGTTGGGGCTAGGGTGGTCTTCTCGTGCAGGTTCTATCAATGGTGAACGGTTTTAAGGTGGGGTGGGTGGGGGTTTATTATTATTTAATAATTTAATATTAATTTTATATTACTTTTTAATTTTTTTTTAAATTTTTTATTACTGACTCGTAATGCCTATTATTGTTGTATGCCTATTTTACCCTTCATTTTAAGGTGAAAATGGCCAAAATGACCAGTTAGGATAGTTCAGGGGGCAAGTAAACCTATTTTCAAACTTCAGGGGCCAAATTGATCAGATGAGCAAAGTTCAGGGGCCTGTCGGAATTTAAGCCTTTTAACATCAAGGTTAAACCGTATACGATTAACATGAGAAAAAACTTCGTAACAATTCATAATGTTAATCGATAATGGTTCTTTGGAATGAACAATAAGCTTAATTTATGTGACTTAACGCATCTAGATTCACGTAATATGTTATAATGTAAATATAAGAGATTAGCGTTCTTATAGTAAAACTAGCAGAGACATATATATAACTATACGAGTATTTCAATTATGTTTAAAGCATTTATTTTTCATTTTACGATGATGAAATATAAAGATAGTTGAATTTTTAATATTTGGTAACAACATTGAATATTCACATTTTAAATCATACATCCATCACTATCTTCACGCCACGTTACGTGCCTTCTTCAAGGTCAACCGAATCATGAACAAATAACGTATGTGCTTCCCTAACCACAACTCACCTAATAGTCCGAACCTGAGTTGCTATACACTAAATAGTGCTTTTGTGAGAGTGCAAGTACTATTTTATCCTTGGTAGTTGATACCCCTGGCCTTTTTTGAAAGTATTATTCGATCTCATGTAAGAGCTCTATTCCATTTTAATTGATATTTTCGAATTGCATGTCAAACTTTGACTATAAACTAATATTTACTCATTCGTCCGAAAATATAAAATTGATATTATTGAATACATTTTTTAAAATATTGTCATAATATACCTTCATGTAATTTTCTATAATGTAAAATAATTGATGATCAAAGTGATGTTTCGATAAACGTGAAGTCAATTAAAGTGAAATGAAGGGAGTATAATATAAAAGAATAATTAAAGTTTCCGGGAGATAGTTCAATTGGTAAAGAATAAGAATGCAAAGTAGGCGTGTGCACGGTTCGGTTCGGTTGGGTTTTGGACCAAAAAAAAGAACCGAACCGACCTAATCAGTTCTACGGCTAATGGAACCGAAATTGGATCGGTTCTAAACAGTTTGGAATCGGTTCCATGTCGGTTTCGGTTGGGTTTTGGTTATGGGCCTCATGTCTTGGACCTAAACTTGAGGTCACTTTCGGCCTTGAAATTTTCGGTCTGTTCATTCTCAGCTAATATTATTATTATTTTTGGACTCAAATCTAAATGTGATTAGTATTGTTTTAAATTAGATGTAACTCATAATTAAGTTCCAAAAATATATCTACTTTATATAAGTTTAACGAGTTTCTTTTAAAACTAATTTCGAAATTCCTATACACATTCGTCACACGGTACCACTTTATATATATATGTATCCATATTTTATTAGCTTAAAGCATATTCACCTATTTATTGTTATACTCCCTCCATCCCTTTTTATAAGAACCATTTACTTTTTCAAGGTCTTCGAGACACGATTTAAAACATAAATATTTTTAATTTTACATGTTTAAAAATTATAAGAACTTGATATTTCAAAAATATATATTGAGAACAAGATCCAATATAACTATATTATTTCTTATCAGTTAATAAAAATTTACGGTCAAAACTTTCAAAGTTTGACCCAAAAAGTCAAAATGGTTCTAAAATAAAGGGATGGAGGGAGTATCATACTAACAATGAACCATGCTGAATCTTCTCGTCAATTATCTTTTACTAAAAGTAATTTTTTCTACATAAAATTAGTCATCGGTTAGGTTCGGTTTTTATCGGTTCTCCCATAAGTCGAACCTCATTGGTTCGGTTCTCTCAAAGACGGAGCCGAAATCGGTTCAGTTCCGATCGATTAAAAAAAATTGGTTCTATTCGGTTTGGTTCGGTTCTGCTCAGTTTCTATTTTCCTCCACACCCCTAGTGCAAAGTACCCGTAGTCTCTCTTGTCCAGGAAACTGAGTTCGACTCTGATAAGGAGAGAACTTTGTGTTGACGAAGTGAGTATCAGGCAAAATTAGTTCCCTGATCAGGTGAGACACATGCCGCCATGTACCTCCTTCGTGTATTCCTGGGCAGTTGTGCGTGGGGGACGTTAGTTTTTTTTTTTATAAATTTAAAAGGATAATTGAATTCAAAATCACATTGATTAAAACGTTCGACTTGAGGCTCGAAAACGTTGTCGATGAGTGCTTTTGCTGGTTGAGGGTAGTTTCGGTATTTGAACCGGTTTTAACATACAGAGTATACATAATACAATATCATTTCATTACAGTATTTCATTCTTCTATTACCATATAGATTTGCACCCTCTCCAATTTCTCGCCGCCTAGGTCTTTGGCCTTTAACCAGATAACTAAAATCAATTTAATCTTCATGTCCCAAAATTAAGTCCACCTTCTTCTTGTTCGAGCTACCTTTCAATTTTCTTGTGTCCCAAAATTAAAGTCCAATAATAATAATAATTATCTAATTCCTCATGATTGGTTATATGTCGAATATTTCCTCCAGAAATGCTCATCGGGGATAACGTACACCACCACCGGCGCACGTTAGTGTCAACTCTTATTAATTCTGCGTGTATATCTTATTATACACCATGTCAAGGTTATTATTTACTTCACTTGGATTTTTTTATTGTATTTTTATTTTCATCTTTTATTTTTGGACATTCATCGTTTATTCTTTTGCTAGATGATTTTGTTTTTTTTTGTTTTTTTAGAACCGAACAGAATTTATGTTATTTGGAGATCTGAATGTTTTTTTAGCTGCTTAATTATGATAATATTGTGATTGTGTTTTGATGATTCAGATATTTTGGATTAGATTTGTTTAGTAATGATGGTTAATTTGAATGGAGGAATCACCTTTAGATTGGAGGGGGGGGGGGTCATGGTGCTTCTCCTTAGAACTAAGGAAAATGATTGATTTTTAATGGAAGCTGAATACTGTTTTAGTGTATATTTAGGTCATTTGGAATACTTGTTGCTTTTACTCTCTCTTCCCGCGTAGGTAGTGGGTACAGGTCTCGTTAGAGATGTATGCATATAGCCAATCCCACCTAGTGTAATAAGGTTTGGTTTAGTTCGATTGTCTGGTGTTTTATGATAGTAACTATGCAGTGGATTTAATTTTCTCGGTGTGCAACTTTACTTGACATGTCAACTCCCATATGGTCTATTTATTTTGTCCTCTTGTTAAGCCTATATGCATTCCTGCATATATATTATGAGGTGTTTTGCTCGTTGAAGATGTAATTACGATTGACATGGGAGAATTATAATATTACTTGCCAATTTACCGTTCATAGTTTCTCTTCAGATTCTTGTTTATAGGGAGAGCTGGAAGAGCTCAGTCAATAGTCAGTAAACATACTGGTTTACAATTGGATGGTAAAACATATGTGGGGCTCGTTAAAACTGGGTTATGTTCACCTCAATATAGACTATATTCACAACATATATTCTCAAGATGGAGACATACACCCTCCGTGACTTATCGATTCGATAAAGAGTTGAAACACATTTTCCAGAAGAGCTTCACGACTACTTCAACAAATAACAGTATAGCACATCATGCTCAACTTGCTTGGAAAAGGTTCTCACTGAACAATATGCAAACTCTTCCTCCTCTAAGGAGGATAGCCCAAGCTGTCAGCTTGGCACTGAGCCGCCATTATGTGGTTGTTCCTGGAATGTTCGCCTTAGGATGTGGGGGAAATGTGGCGTGGGCACAAGCACCTGTTGATTCTGATTTCTCACGACATGCAAATACATTATACATGCACGCTCAAGATAGCCATATGTTTGTGGTGTCTGTTATATTATCCTTAATAGAAGGTGTTATTTTGTTTCTGAGGACTCTGTATTTGGCTGTTCTATTCTCCCCAACCATAGCAATGGCTCCTTTTGCAGATAGTTCTGGACCTAAGTTTAGAAAAAAGTGGCTTCAACTTGTTCGCCAAACACTTGAACAAGCAGGTCCAGCGTTCATAAAGTGGGGCCAGTGGGCAGCTACACGACCTGACTTGTTTCCTAGAGATTTGTGCACTGAATTGTCAAAACTTCACACAAAAGCACCAGAACACAGTTTCGCATTTACAAAAAAGACTATTGAAAAGGCCTTTGGTCGTAAAATATCTGAAATATTTGAGGATTTTGAGGAAACACCTGTAGCTTCTGGAAGCATAGCCCAGATTTATCGTGCTACATTGAAGTATCGTTACCGTGGGCGTCCGAACAAGCCTATGCAAGTTGCTGTTAAGGTTCGACATCCTGGAGTTGGTGAATCTATACGGAGGGATTTTGAGATAATTAATATAGTTGCTAAAATGTCAACTTTCATTCCTACATTGAATTGGTTGAGATTGGATGAAAGCGTTCAACAGTTTGCAGTATTCATGATGTCTCAAGTTGACCTTGCAAGGGAAGCTGCACATTTGAGTCGCTTTATATATAATTTTCGTAGCTGGAGGGATGTTTCTTTCCCTAAACCAGTGTATCCCTTAGTACATCCTGCTGTGCTTGTTGAGACATTTGAGCAAGGCGAATGTGTCTCTCATTATGTTGATGAGCTGGAAGGGAATGAACATCTTAAGAGTTCACTTGCACATATTGGAACCCATGCACTTCTGAAAATGCTTCTGGTAAGACAACCTTGGCTATTTTTGGAACTTGCATGGTTTAATGTCTTTTTCAATTGATGAGGATCTTATATATTCATGCCAGAGACTTCTTTCTCTAGTATAAAGGCATATCATTATGTAGAAGGTATTCTATCTCCAAACATGGTGAGGGTCAACATATTTGGTGTTGTGAAAAGGGTTTGAAAATCTAGTGGCATTCTGTTCATAGCTATGTACACTAACTTGCATAGTTCTTAGCTCGTAGTTTAAATATTATTTCTGGGGTTTATACATCTATGTAGATAGATATGGATTGAAATGGAGCGAAGATAGATCTGTTTAGGTATGACATTAGGTAAATGCAAGATAGCAATATTAATAACACCTGTTGAAGTTGTAATTCTGTCTTTCCGACTTTGTTACCTTTCTGGGAGTACTTGGATAATGTAAATTTTTCTTTGTCATATTGTCTTAGAACTATAATTGTTTATTAATTAACTATACTATACCAAACATTTCGAGGATAAAAGAGTTGCACTTTTATGAAGTACTTTGTTGAAAACTGTACTGAGAAATGGAAGTTGATGGATTTTTGTTATAAGCACTTCAGCATGTGAATTTGTATCTGTCTTCGCGAAATGTCCATCTATAATTATTAATATTGTTGTTGTTACTATCATTGTTCTAATTACTAAATCTTGCCAATTATATGATGGCATGGATTAAGTTTGGCTGCCTCGGCAATTATATGAAAGACTCATCTATTATTGTATTCTTGTCGATTTTAACAAAGAACAAGTCTTCAGATTCGAGTGGGGAACATAGCTACTTTTCTTCTTCTCAACTATATTATGGACCAGTTGAATTTATCTTTAATATCATAAGTTCTTCATTGTGGTACGGGGTTGCATCTCATGATTCTTCCACTTTTCGAATTCTATCATTGATCTTCCAATGAATTGCTGACGGACTTTGTTTATTGCAAGCATGAGATCCCCAAAAACGATCTAGTATGCTCGCCAACACTAACCCCAGCAAAGTGGGGTCTATTAATATGGAGTATAATGTCTTGATGTGTGATTTTGTTGGCTTCTTACATTTGGGTTCCCTGATTCCCTCCTTTTAGGTTGACAACTTCATTCATGCTGACATGCATCCTGGAAATATCCTTGTCCGTGTTGCTAAGAAGAACTCGTCAAAAAGGCGTTTGTTTAAGTCAAAGCCACATGTTATTTTCCTTGACGTAGGCATGACTGCCGAGCTTTCTCAAAATGACAGAGTGAACTTGCTGGAATTTTTTAAAGCTGTTGCTCGAAGAGATGGTCGCATTGCAGCATTGAGTGCTCTGAAGTTATCAAAGAAACAGAACTGTCCAAATCCAGACGGGTTTATTAAGGTAGGCGTGACACCTGGATTCAAGTTTTGACTGCAACTTGTGTGAAAAGCATGGTTATTTTGGTGTACTTAGGGGGGGGGGGGGAATCATTATATGGCATGCAACTTAAGTTAATGAGGGATAACCACCTCGGTCTACCTATTACTATTTTGTTTTTTAATATCGATGGTGAAATGTGTTGATTCTTTGGTTTGAAGTTGACTCGTCTATCTAATTTGTTTGAACAGGAAGTCACAGATTCATTTGATTTTTGGGGTACTCCTGAAGGCGACTTAGTTCATCCTGCTGACTGCATGCATCAACTACTTGAGCAAGTTCGGCGCCATAAAGTAAATATAGATGGGAATGTGTGCACTGCGATGGTCACAACATTGGTTCTTGAGGTAATACTGCTTTTTCCTCTAGCAGTTGAGCTTTCTTGTATGCAAAAACAACTCTTGCTTACTGAAGTCTCGTAATTGTCATGTTTTAATCTTGCAATGGTCACTTTAAGAAGACTGAGCAACTTGTTGGATATTGTTTTTTGTAGTCAATAAATTTTATCCAATGTATCATACTGTATTAAGCAGGGCACATTCATAGTGCAGAGTTGGGCGTATCAACTCTCTATGTTATTTTTAGTATTAGCCATATGTGTACGGGTCAAAAATCAATGAAAATCAAAAGTGTGTGTACACTAATTCTAGTGAGAATCTGGGATGAGTCTTTTAAGCAAGATGATGATGGCCGCTAAATTATTTCCTTTGAAGATTAGTAGTAGTACTTCATGGTTCCATGCCTGCTCCTTGCCAATTTTAGTTGTATTTTTGGGGTAACTGCATGTGAAGTAAACAAGAATTTGGATTTTCATTTGTTTAGTTAGATGCCTTTATTTCTTGGCATGAAACTCTATTAATTTGTGGTCATTTTAATTCAACTTTTAAGATCAATTATTTTTGTTGAATCTCTTTCATATCAGTAATGTACTAATCCGCAGCCAGTTACACTATTTTCTTTGCTCACTCGACTTGAATGGCAGATTATTAGTTTTTTACAAGAGTTCTCATTTTTCTCAGGGTTGGCAGCGAAAACTTGACCCAGAATATGATGTAATGCACACTTTGCAAACTCTATTGTTGAAAGCTGACTGGGCAAAGTCGCTCTCTTATACAATTGAAGGACTCATGGCTCCTTGAAACTGATCCAAATTACTATGGAGATGCATTGCCTCATTTCGACAGATCAGAATGGACATGTATATCAGCCAACGCAAACGAGTAGAAGAATCTCTTGCATATAAATTCTTTTAAAAAATTCTTACTAATATACCTGCAGTTCTGTATTGTCATAAATTTTGGGACTTAAGATTTTGACCTGTACCTTGGTTGGGAGTTTCTTTTTCGGAAGAAAGAATATCTATTCCAACTTTCAAGGAAATAAAAGAATTTTTTGTTTTCTAAAAACGAAGGATGAAATCGTCATCCCTTTTTTGTAGTCAGCTCATTTAGACTTCGTTTCATTTTTTGTTTTGTATACAACGTTGCTCCTGCCTCCTGATATATGTAACATGATATCTCAATGGATGTTTTCTATTACATAGTAAAAAATTCATATATTCGAATGTGCAATGTAGTTATTTAGATTTGGTCTTATTTAAATATGCAAACGTTATATATGGTATCTAAATGTAGTACCCCTTCTCCAGTCCCCCTCCTAATTTTTTTTGTATCATTTGCATCTTTTTACTCTCTCTACAAATCCAAAATTTATATTTCTCTTTAATTCAATTATAAACTCCAAAATTTCATCCAAATTTTTATCAATCATATCCGGTTAGTTCTTTTAAAATAAATAAATAAATAAACCACCCACCGTACTCTTACAATGAAAATCGGACGCAGGATCTCTAAGTTACTGAAGACCTCCTAATCACTAGGTCATTCAATGTTTTCATATTCCGTTAATTCTTTATCAACGTGATCCACAAAACTTCATGGTGATTGTATATGAACAAATTTATGAAATTTTTTACTATATAAATGGGGAGGGAGGAGATGGAAGTTATTTTTGCCCTTTGAAATTTCACGTTCCCCTAAACTATAGGAGACCAATAATTATAAATATTAAGTATAATAACTATTCGTAAATGTTACTCCATCCAATCCAAAAAGAATGGTCTTTTAGAACTTTCACACAAGATAAGAAGACATTTAAACATTTTCACAATGATCTCTACACGCTCATTTAACTACATAAACATCCTTCAATCCATCACTAATACTTAATTACAATTAAAGCAATTAAGAGTATTAATGAAAGAAATGATATATTTTACTTTAGTTTACATAAAAAACCACTTCTTTAAAATAATCTTGAAATGTCTAAAAGATCATTCTTTTGGAATTGGAGGGAATCTCAAATACATTCTATCTTCACTTTTAAAAAATGGCTTTACAAAAATTATCACAATTCATCATCCAGACCACTCCAGGCTAAAATACTTATTCCTTTCCATTTTCTTATTAATCATTTGACCTTCACAATCATCGAGACACAATTTAAAACGTAAATATCTCTAATTCTACACATAAAAATTATAAAAAATTGATATTTCAAAAAATATATATTGAGACGAATTTAACATGATGCAATATAACCATATATCTTTTATTGGCTATTGAGAACTCATGGCCAAAATTTTCCGATTTCCCCTAAAATAGAAAGGAGAATAAGAAAATGGGAAGGAGGAAGTCAAAATTGAACGATGCCTGTATCAAAGAAACATCAAATAAAATTATTTGCAGAATAAATCCGTTGTTTAGAATTTCATTAAAGAAAAAAAAATTGCTCTTCATAGTCTCTACTTTACAGAAGGTTTATATACATGTGCATATAATAATATAAGGAGCATAAGTTGACCTTTTTCATACGCCTGCAAAACATGAAAAACAGTGGCATATACTTTTCAGTGTCCTAAAATGTTACTACTGCAAATATAAAATTTGAGTATAGCAATTGCAACAACTAACCTGAAATGAAATGTCTAGACAAAAAAATCATATGGTACACAGTAATATACAACGGATCGAACCGACTAACCTGCAGATATCAGCAAATATGAAAATTTATATTACAAATTCAAGAGAAATAACCCTAACCTGAGATATAAGGTACAGGAGTCGCAAAATCGCATGACCTTAACAAGTACAGTGAGACGACTTACCATGTTAGATGCTCTAGGCTCTAGCTACCGGTTGCAATCCAATGCAGTAGACCTAGAAGGTGATCTGTTGAAGAAAAAAAAAAGGCGAACTGGATTTCATTTCTTAAACATGATTCAGATTATTTTGGAAGTCCATCCATCCAAACAATCAAGTTCGAAAAAAATAGTCACTAGAACCGAACAACTTATTAGAAAAGTCAGCTAGTTGGGATGGAGAATCAGAACTTCAGTAATTTACTAATATAGGTTTCTATGAATACAATGGGTAACAGGATGTTGATTATAAAGGTAGAAGAGACAGGATTGTAGATCAAGCACTCAATCAAGCCAGTGATTACTCAGGAACCATAACACTGCAATGATTTAGCTTTCATTCACAAAAAGGAAATAATGCGAACAAAAGCTGGACTACACAGAGGGCAGGGTTTTTAATTTTCCTTCTATCTGAAAACATCCCGGTTGAGCTAATAGAAATTATTAGATTCTGCTCTGGAAAAGTTGGCATTTCTAAAAACTAAATTAATACAATCACTCACTCTGTATGCATTGAGTCACGAAGCTCGCCAAGCGCAGCATTGATTCCATGAAGAGCCATTTTCCTGACCTATAAAGCAACACATTGATTAATCTAAGCTAGCAACAGGCATTAACAAAAAAGAAAACATTTGTTATGGAATTAGATGCTACAGTTACCTCTAACATTTTATCTTTGGCCTTGTGGCGCAGAGGGAGTAGACGTATTTCATCATTTAAGTGAATACACTTGTCTGCACTTTCAGGTGAGATGAAGTCCAGAACAATGCTGACAGATGACTTGAGATAGAATGCCCAATGATTAGTAACTCTATGTAATATGTTACATAAATAATGCTAATCAATAACATGGTCCATTGTACCTTCAGTTTCTTTATTTGGTAGGGACATCCAGCAGGAACTATTATAGCTTCCCCAGAGTGCTGATCGAAGGACCAAGGTTCAACATCTAATAAGAAACAATGGAGTTCATGAGTTTATTGGCCGCAAAGCCATAAAAGAGTGAATACATGATATGAAACCCACCGTACTCCTGTTTTAGCCTCAACTTGTGATATGCATCAAGGAAAAATGATCGATCCAGAATTGGGTCATCGACCTACATAACCCGTTCACATAAATAAGCGTTTTACCACTAGTGACTGAAATATGAGGCAGACATTCAACATAACAACTTCTTACATGTTTTGCATAGCAGTAACCAGTACTCAACTCATTGGAATGCCTTTTAAGGTATTCCGATATTTTAGGAACATCTTGTCGCCGAAAAATATCCCATCGCGCACCTGCCACAAGCTTAGGTGAAGAAGAGCTATCTTCATTATCTTCGAAATTCCACATATCCTCCAGATTTTCAGATTCTCCAATTGATCCAGAGCACATTATCGAGTCAGAATTAGATTCAGATTCATGTTCACTGTCGTACGATGAGTTATCATCTCTGACTGCTGAAATTTGGCCATTTAGCGAGTCATGAGATACAGAGGGAACTTTGGTAGTTCCATTAGGAAGTTGCATCTCGTCTTTACTTGCATCATGTAAGCCTGATTCCCCAGTGTCTTCACTGGGCATAGACCTTTTCTCTTTCTTGTTTGTGGAATTGCTGGATTTTTTCTTCATCAACTTTTTGATCCTTGCAAGCTGTTCGTCAGATATTGGATCATCTGTAGCATATGCAAGAATATTAACCTGAAATGCAAACGAATACATGAGTTATGCTTACAGAAAACTTATTTAGGCTGCAATATGTACAGAGTATCTGCTAGGAGACTATAATATGAACTTCTCAAAATACATACTCAGCAATAACAGGTTTACGAACTCCACGGGTCTATACTCTATACCACTAATGAAATGTGAGATTAAACAATAATGGGTTTTCAACCTAATAAAGAGATAACTGAAGTCATGCCAATAAAGGTTAGAAAATGTTGAGTAAAAGTTCAATTAGTGAGACAAATGACGTTTTACAACTGATATATTGTGAGCATCTAGGCATATATGGAGATCAAAAGAAAACCAAGACACAATAACGAAGTAAACATACCACATCACATGATTCGTAGCACAACTTTGTCAATGATTCAGCTTGTACAAGTTCTTCAGGACCACCATATGATATATAAATGCAAGGCCCTCGCTCAGGCTTCACAATTTCCCCTGGCAACTTAATAGCTAGATTCAGAAGACCAGATATCGGATTCATATACTCCTGAAGGGGCAAAGCCTTCAAGGTCTCACCATAATGAGCGGGAAAATGTTCTTGATATAGATGGGAAGAGAGCCAAGCATTAAATTTAATTCTTTTACGTCTCATATTTGCATATGTTTTACCCTCTAGTGAACCCATAAATGTCTCCTTATTATTAATTTCAACCTGCAAGATGACACAGACACGGAGGAAAATTTGTGCTTAATTGGCAGTTGAATCTAAAAGATAGAAAAAACCACTCGATATAACAGACCCAATAAAAAAACTTAATGTAACAACTCCATTAATTAAAGAAGTAAAACAGACCACACGAGGAAGAGTAGCGGAGATTAAAAAAACAAGAAGTAATTAAAGAAAACATGCCTTTATTTCTACCTATGGGTCAGAAAAAATGGAGTAACTAATTTTTTTATCTCCTGTAAAGTAACAGCAGCACTCATGATATTAAGTCCTAATAGACCGATATTTTATGGATGACAACCATTATATAACATCTTTCCCTTCTTGAGTATGCATAAAAGGAAGACAGTCAAATTGATTATCAGATGTCTAAGTCAACTAGTTGGCCTCCTTGTAAGATATACATGTCAAGCAGAGGACTTTACTCATAACAGAAATATCTCAAACAAAACATCATGGTATAAGACCCAAAGCAAATAATTTCCAGTTCCTTTTAGTAAGGTACGCCAGTCACTAGAGAGAAGCAATAAGGCATGTTCTAATGTAGATTCGCGAGTGGGTCTGGTGAATGCATGGATAGAATTTCAAAGTCTCCATCATGGAAATTTTAGTAGAACAGAACTGATGGTTTCAAAACAATTACTATCATAATGGATTTCATGTAATGTTCATTCGAGATGATTAAGGGAGTCCATGTTAAATGTGCATAGAAAAGTGAGCAAGATATTTACCCAAGATATAGAATCTAGGATAAACAAAGCAAAAATATATTACTCTGTACTAACCTCACACCAATCTAAGCAATTTGTTCCTTTGGTTGCCTTGTTCTTGTTTTGATCCATCGCAGTATTATCGAGGTAGGCGCAGAACATAACAACTGGATCCCATGTCAAATCTGAGGTGCTCCGGAATACATTACGAACTATAACAGGATGACCTCTTCTCCAGTGTTGTTGAAAATGATGAAGGTTCTGTTGGTGAAGTACATGTAGTGTGGGACTAAACAGAAAGTTGTCACAAGAATCATCTCTCTTTGCCACTTCTTGTGATAGCTCAACTCCTCTAGCTTTATGTTGGAGACTCTTACATAGTGAACAGAATGCATTATCAGGAACTTTTGATAAATTGTAATTGCATAACATCTCCTTAGCATTAACTTCCAAATCCTTGGTCCACTGGATGGGGAAAATAGATCTTAACTCAAGGAAACGACCATCACAGCCCCCATAATCTGAACGTGGGCACGACAAACTTTTATCATTCTCTACCCATCTATGAGATGTCCTGCGAGATGGAATAGATGCCCTTTTAGACCTTGTAAGTTCCATTTTCAACTTGCTTTCATCATCGGAAGAATAAGTTTCTCCTGAATTGGACCTGTTGGGTAATCCTCCCGGCAAACTCCCAGGGCGAAGTTCCCGGCAACAGCTCAAGCAAAGATTGTAGAAACAACTTGAGCAGCTTCGATGATAATCAACAATGGAAATGTTGCATTTATTGCTGCTCAGTGTTCATTGATGGCCACAGAAGCACAGCACATAAGTAAGATAAATATATATATTAAAAAAAAATACATTCCGCACAAACACCACTTACCAGTAATAGACTTTCTGATTGCTTGTTTCAGCCTGCTGAATCACCATGTTAAAATCGTCTTTCCCTATTGGAAATTAAGTGGGCATCGACCCAGAAGTTAAGAAGACAA
The DNA here is from genome assembly GCA_003412495.2 of Echium plantagineum. Classification (NCBI taxonomy): domain Eukaryota; kingdom Viridiplantae; phylum Streptophyta; class Magnoliopsida; order Boraginales; family Boraginaceae; genus Echium; species Echium plantagineum. The sequence continues at coordinate 13,508,809 of CM016562.1, forward strand.
ATTACTGCTGTATATATAAAATAATATTTGATATGAACTACCTGCTTTCTTAACTTCAAATTCCAGCTCAATATTGTGTTCTTGGTTGATCTGAGCTAATACAGGGAGCAGGGTATGTATCAAGTACTGAAGTTGTTGGGTTTTGCCAACTTTCCTTCTTTCTTGATAAAGATCCTGAAACAAGACAATGGAATAAGAATAAGATAGTGTATAATACACTACAAAGTACAACATAGAACAGGGGATAACTGTTCAAGAAGTCACAACAAACCTTATAATCGGCAGTCTTCGATGAACCCTTTAAACACATTCTGCAATTGCAAGCTCCTTGGCAGACAGGGCATCTAACTTTAATATCTTGCTTCTCAAAATATCTGGTTTCATCCATATATGAAGAGAAAGGGTTATCTCAGTGCCAAGAAGACATAGAGGCAAATGGAAGGTACATTTTATTGACCAGGGTGGATTGCATAGAAGAAGAAATCTTGAATATGCATACTTCAATATAACACAAAAAGAATACATGTAATTATGTAAGATCAGAAGAGAGCATTATCTGGTACGTATAGACTTAAACAATAGTAGCTTTCTAGAATTTAGTTTATAATCTGCAGAAGAAAGAGCAACCAATTATATCTTCGAAATTCCACATTTACTATTGTTCATTACATGCCACAACCCATCCAGACACAGAACTCAGTACCACAAGGAAAATCCTCCTATCCCTGTCTTTGACAAAATAAGATTCAATCGATAAACACATTTAACAATGAATACAAAGTATAGAATTAGGAAACGAGAGAGTTCTTATCAGTTGTTGGAGTCAATTAATGGTGTAATATAGTGTTACTATCAGATACATATAACAGAAGCTGTCATTCCGAATTGCATAGTTACTTTCATAGAACATGTATATCATAGTTACTTTCATAGAACATGTATATTTCTTTCTCTATTAGAGGAGAAGTTATACCAATATGACAGGAATAAGGACAATCAAAACTAAATTACTAATTCACCATTCATAACAATTTATAGAAATGTTCCCAAACCTTTCTTTAATACATCCCATACAGAAAAACCGTTTCTTGCAATTCAAACACTTGATCAAGCTCTGGAGGTCACTTCTCTTACACCAATGGCACTTCTTCGGCTTCTTTTTAACAAGATCAACAAACGGGGCAACCTAATTCATCAATTGTCCAATAAAGTTAACACATGGCATTCTAAACAAACTTAAATCAGAGTTTTAAAACAATTAAACAGAAAGTGTAGCACTAAACAACCTGCATTGTACTGACTGGAACTACTTCTATATTCTTTGATCGGAAATCCCTCTGTATCATTGTTCCTGAACCCACCTTAACATCCAATTGAGTACCTACATTGGCCAAATTCTCCATCGAAATTTCCATTAATGCATTAGGCAATTCCAGCTCCTGAGCCTCATTTGCTTTATTATTCTTGATCTCCTCCTTTTCATTTTCCAACACTTCTTTTTCCTTCTTCTTCTCAACTCTCCTCTTCAAGAACACCCTCAACAACTCCAACTGCAAATCTCCTCTCTTCAACTTCATTTTCTTAAGTGCTTCATCCAATGCCTCAGCTGCCCGATTCTCGGCCAGGGGCATTTTTGACATTTTACTAGAACTTGAAGCCCTCTTCTCAGAACAACCATTAATCTTCACCCCTTTATTTTTATGATTCTTGAACTTAATTCTCGTCCTCTCAAGCTTGAGAGAATCAGGAACCTTACGCTTACACTGCCGGTGTCGCCCTTGAAGGTAGTGAATTTCACAGAGCTTCTTTCCTTCCAATGACCACCGTGTGCACCGCCACTGTCTCCCGTCGGTACGGTTGCAACGCAGCTCATCTGGCGGTGGCGCCGCCTTCTCCTTCCCTTTCTTCACCATCTTCTGCCAAATTGCTAATCTTTATTGCAATTCCCCCAAATTGAAGAACTTAAATCTTGATAATTATAATAATAAATAAACCAAAACCCAATATAACAAACTAAATTTATGATATTAAAAGAAAATATTTTCCCCAAAAACCCCAATTGACAAAACTTAACTCTTGATATTTTTATTACAAAAAATAAGGTTGTGCCCACAATGTCAAAATTAAATCTTCATATTAAAAAAAAGATTTTTCCCAAAACCCAAATTGGCAAAAGCTAAATATTGATATTTGAATTCGAAAAAAGTAAAACATTTTTCATAAAGCAAAGTAAAAATTTTCAGGAGCTAGGGTTTTGAGTGGCAAGTATGTGAAGGAAAGATCTTAAATTTTTTTATAAATATTTTTTTATAATTAATTGAGACAATTAAAGTGGGACGAAAGCAGAGTTTTTAGGATGTGGGTTAGTGTTTTTGTATTTGTATATATCTGTGATGTGTGCATAAATTGGTTGTACATTTTCAGCAATCACAGATGTAATCTAATTGCTCTGCACTGCAACCAATGCTAGTTTTTATTCACTCTGTTTTCTTTTGCAACAACAACAACAAAAAAATTATTACAATTTAAATAAATCATTATGCAATGTATTTTCAGGAGTTTGATTGAGATTATTATTATGCAATGTGTTGCAAAATTTGGATCTTGATAAGATGGGATGATTTTGTTTCCTAATGGGTGAAGGTTTACCATATTGCAGAGCGGATTAAATGGAGTCTGTTGGACTTCTTGATTTTTTTTGGTAATTTTCCAAATCCTAAGTGGATTTTAAGTGCATATTGATACAATTTGGGACCATAATTTGCAGTAGTAATATTGATCACTATTTTTTTTTTTTAAATTGTGATTTTAACAGAGTTTTGTGATTTTAGGATAATGTAAGGGAAGTACGAAAAAATGAGGTTGTGATGTAATAAAAGCCTTAAAAAGGCTGCAAGAGATGGAGTTTCTTGCTTTTTGCAGATATGTTAGATATAGCACTGTGTTTGAATTGCAAATTCTTGTTTTCTTGGCAGTATGAATTAATTGAGGTTGGCATTTGTTGTTTCTGCTTATGCATGCACTAGAGAAACATGGAGAAAATTGCTTTCTTGAATAGTAGAACTTCGCCTTTTTGATTCGGTCGATTTATATTATAACTCAACTCGACTCGATTTGTTTGCATCATAATCATGAAATTTTATTTCAGAATGTTGCTGTGAAATTCTAAATTGTTCAACACTTATCATATAGTAGGCATTTGCATTGAATTTATGCTACTAATAATTTGTTAGCTTGTTTTTGTTACTCATCGCATGCACAGTCCTAGAGCACAAAATGCTATGTGGTATGGCAAATGTTCCTATGTCTATAGTATTCTATTTCTAACAGGTCAAATGCTGACTTATGTACAAGTTGTGTTGGCTGTATTTCAGTCAAATTCGACCTAATATAAGAAGCAAAAGTCGCGCTATGTAAGATTTGAACCTAGGACATCGCGTATTGGAGTCATCGAAAAATTTTCCAACATTATTCCAGTAAAAAGCGCGCTGCAATGCAGCGATTTGCTACCAGCTGCCTATTAAAAGTAAAAGTTAGTGATTTGTTTTGGGAGAACCAACTTAAATTATCAAAATATAATCTGGCTTGGTTTCTGTGATCATTAAACTTGGATTGGTTGAGTTCTCATTGGTTGCAAAAGAGGATGTTGGGAAAGAATGAAAGATTGACCAGTTCGAATGTTGTGGAAAACAGTTATAATCTTCCGTATATGAGAAGAAATTGAGTTGAGTATGTCAAAAAATGTGGCATGTACAATTGTTCTTTGGCAACTTATGTATGAAACTGGTTTATGTATCGACTTTGTTATTTTTAAATGGTTATGGTGGGAATTAAATCGACGGCAATGGAGTACACCCCATATGCTAGATGAGGGTGCGAGAGTGTGTACACCGTGTGTTGGAGAACTTTTTTGCGTGTCAAAATTTGAACGCACACATGGTCGGGTGGCATCGAAAGCCTTCTGCTTGACTTGGTGGAAATATATATACCTTGTCTATTAGTACTTGAAAGAAATTCGAGTTTTGAATGAAATAAAAATATTGATACAACTTGATCTCTTAACCAGATGATTTTGATTCGAATGTTGTATTATCGATCCTCAATGTTCCTCAGTAACACAGATTTTTTTTTTGTAAGAACCGGTCTTTACTTATTTATGTGGTTTTTAACAAGAAGAAGTTGATTTCGATTGTTTCATGTGGAATTATTTTATCATTTAGCAAAAACTGGCTTTTGTTCGTTTAATTTATTTATATAAAAAAATTAAAATTACTTTTGTAGAAATATAGAGGGAGATATTTTATTGATAATAATTGTTGTTCTTGTTGTCAATACATTATAGAGGTACCTATATTTATAGGTAAACATTAACCCTAATTCTAACACAGCGGGCTTATGGGCTAGGGTTAATTACCCATTAGCCTAACACCCTCCCTCAAACTCATGGTAATTTTATTGAATTTCCATGAGTTTGCAATACATCAAATAATAATGTAAAAAAAGTAATTTGGATCAAGCCGGATCCATGATCAGTGCGTGTCGGATTCGCCAGACAACGCGTATCGTCAATCAATAACTGCCAGGAACGCCATTCTTTTCGAACCCGGTCAGATCAATGCGTATAGGACTCGCCAGACAATGCGTATCGGACTCGCCAGACAATGCGTATAGGACTCGCCAGACAATGCGTAATTCGCTAATCGGTAACTGCCAGGAACGCCATCCTTTTCGAACCCACCGGTGAGTATTACATAGTAGAAAACCCACCGGCAGGGCAGCGGAATGTGTATTTAGGCCTCAAGAATCGATAGGCTCTGATACCATGTAGAAATATAGAGGGAGATATTTTGTTGATGATAATAATAGTTGTTGTTGTTAATACATTACAGAGATACCTATATTTATAGGTAAACATTAAACCTAACACTACGGGCTTATGGGCTAGGGTTACTTGCCCATTAGCCTGACACCCTCCCTCAAACTCATGGTAATTTATACAATTTCCATGAGTTTGCAATACAACATAAAAAGTACTAAAAAAGAAAACATAAATTGGATCAAGCCGGATCCATGATCAATGCGTGTCGGATTCGCCAGACAGCGCGTATCGCCAATCAATAACTTCCAGGAACGCCATCCTTTTCGAACCTGTCAGATCAGTGCGTGTCGGATTCGTCAGAAACACGTACTGCCAATCTTGAATCAGTAACTGCCAGGAACGCCATTCTTTTCGAACCCGATCAGATTAGTGCGTATAGGACTCGCCAGACAATGCGTATCGGACTCGCCAGACAATGCGTATAGGACTCGCCAGACAATGCGTATCAGACTCGCCAGACAATGCGTATAGGACTCGCCAGACAATGCGTAATTCGCCAATCGATAACTGCCAGGAACGCCATCCTTTTCGAACCTGCCAGATCTTGTTCAAAATTCCACTTCAACTTCAAGTAGAATAAATCAATTGTTTTTTTTCTTTTATTGTTTCAATGGGCTACTCCTATTTGTTCATAATCTTTATCACCCTCCCTCAAACTCATGGTGATTTGTCTAAATTCCCATGAGTTTGCAACAATAATAATTGTAGTAGATTTCAAATAAAATAAAATTTTCAAGAAATATTGGAAAAAAAAAAAAGAAGATCAACAAAATCCCGCCGGTGAGTATTACATAGTAGAAAACCCACCGGCAGGGCAGCGGAATGTGTATTTAGGCCTCAAGAATCGATAGGCTCGGATACCATGTAGAAATATAGAGGGAGATATTTTGTTGATGATAATAATAGTTGTTGTTGTTAATACATTACAGAGATACCTATATTTATAGGTAAACATTAAACCTAACACTACGGGCTTATGGGCTAGGGTTACTTGCCCATTAGCGTGACAACTTTTTTTTGTAAAAGCTAATTTTTGTAGATACTTCTTGCAGAACTGGTCATCTTGATTTTGTTTTAAATTGCTCAACTAGTTTAATTTAGTTTATTATTTCCATGATTAAATTAACATTATTCAAAGGTAAGCTAACATACGTCTCTGTTTTCATTTTTCAGATGATGCAAGTAATTGTTGAATGTAATTCCTTGATGGTTGTTCTTGTTCATATGCTCGCATTATTCTGACATGAGATTATGTCATGAACATGTTGTTTTGTATTTCACAGCTTAATTTTATTATTCAGACTTAAGTTTTCTTATATCAAGAATGTTTTTTAATAGATTTGAATTGCACTAAAAAATTACTCCCCCGTCCCTAAATAATTGGTATATTTTGACTTTACATGAACCTCACGGGTTGCCCCAGTGGTTAGGGTGTATGCAGATTGCTCCAATTGGCATGGGTTCGAACCGCGCCAGCGGCAGTTTGGGAGTTTTATCCCAGGCTAAGTACGCAGCGTAGACAGGCCTCCATACACTCTGGTCCTGGGATCGTACCGTGATTTACTACCTTTGAAGCTGTGGGTTCGGCGTGAGGGGGCGCTTAATGTGAGCGTGATCACATTTTGCTCCAATTTTGACTTTACATGGTCAAACTTTAAAAAAAGAATTGATCAACAATTTTCATTAAACAATAGGAAATATAGTCATATGGGATCTTGTGAGAATCGTCTCAATATATATTTTTGAAATATCAATTTTTAAAAAAAAAATCATATATAAAATAGGAGATATTTATATTTGAAATCGAATTTTGTTGATCATGAAAAGTTTAAGGACGGAGGAAGTATAATATAATGGTTAGGGTCCGAGCTCACAATAGATCGTATATACAATTTCATGTTTTCTTTCAAGTATGTGACATTATCAAATTTGGCTTAGATTTGACTCATAATGTACATAAGCTAAAACCAACAGATGAGGTTTGAAGTTTCACAGGTGGATATCTGATACATGTGAATGAAGTAGGAAATATTCATTTAGTCAAAGTGTAATTATGAACTTGTTGGGACTTGGGTGGAACTTGGAAGCATGGATTATATGAAGGGATGTTCTCAGTTTGCTTTAAAGCAATAAAATTGACCGAGCCAAATCGAACTTTTATCGGTTTGGTTGGGGAGAAATATAACACCAAATCGCAAAAAATTTAAAAACGATAAAAGATTTGATTTAAGCATAAACTGAGCCAAACCAACCTAACCGACAATATATATATTGTTTTATATATTTGTGATATTTTTTAAAATTTGTACTTAATTTTGAACTTTTTAAAGATTATTACATTATTTATAAAATTTATTAGTTTAAAAAGTTGTCCAATAGCTAAATGTCCAAATGAAAAATACTCACTCTAAAATCCAGTTACTTCAGTTATGTACTTCATATGTCACCAGTCCTTCTGGTTCTTAAAATGTGTTCTTTTGGGGCAATACTATGCACACACCAAAACGGCATAATTGTAATTTAATACCCAAAAATTACTATTTAGATGTACATGTAACATATCAGGTTCTTTTGTCATAAATGTATTTTTATTTTATTTTTTGACTTCATGTGGAAGTGTGGACTGTATTTAATAATTGTATGGCACTTTCATTTTTTGTTTTGTTTTAAAATCGAAAAACCTTCAGAACCGAACTAATTTTGTCTCAAAACCGACACCAACCTCACTAATTGAAGCCGAAATAATTTTCAAACGAATTATTTCATATAGTTAAAAAACCCAATAAGATCGGTTTCATACAACAAACTAGGAAAAAGACGACTGAACTGAAAACATCCTAATTATGTGGGGAAGCCCATTTTTAAGGCACTACTCTAAAAGAGATAAACATACCTTACATTTACATGTGTTTTATGCATGCCTCTTTACATATAATCGTGTAATCTGTTAATAAAATTGTTTTAACATATTATCGAACACACGAAATATGCATTTCAAATATAAACTAAACACATGTTATATGCGTTCAGCCGTTCACTAAAAACAATATCTAAAAAATGTCTCGAAATATATTCATCTGATAATATGTCAACATTTTGGGATGGGCCTGACTCCTGAGTGGCCCTTCTAATTTGCTCAACAAATCCCACTTCATCTTAAAAACAGATGGGAATCTATTTAAGAAAATACTAGTAATATGAGTTAATCGAATAGCCTAGTGGAAAAAGGCTCTTGCCAGTGACCAGAAGGTCCTGGGTTCGATACTCACCTCATCGCTAATTTACAAAAAAAGAAAAAGAAAATACTAGTAATAGATGCATACAAACTTAAGTCTACTCTAAAATTGAATGTGGTAGGAGATTAAACTGAGTGTTAAATGCATCATTTACAGTTTAGTAGGTATGCATCTTGATGTTAATATCCGTAACAATTTTATTCAAAATTAACAATTGTCTATACACAAGTTTGGTATTAAGGGGACCCCACCGTCTCCCCTTCTGCATTTCACGTGAAACAAGTACTATCTAATTTGAGATTTTTAAATTTTTAATTTCTAAATGGCTATGTAACTCAATAATTATATTTTTATTTTTTTTTACCAACATTTTTTTAAACTCTATTAATAGAATTTAATTTCATTCCATTCTTACGTTTTATAGTCAACAATGTGTGTGCTAAGGAAAACGTAAAAAGTTGGAACTACGAGAGCATACAAATGATTTATGAACACATGTTCACCTTATTTTCTAAAAAGGCCTTTGAACAATCTATTTTGGCTTTATTCAAGCTTCTGGTTTTATACGTTGGTTAAGTGATTGTTATATTCTGCCAAACGTATAGTACAAAATTTCAGACACTTCTACCAAGTAGACAAATGTTGTTTAACTGGGAATGTTTGATTGTTTCATTGAGTTCAAAATTTCATACACTACATTAACATCAATCTATTTTGACTTTATTCAATGTTTCTTGTAAATCAAATGTTGTTTTCAAACGCCTTCCTTCCCAATCACCCACAAAAAACTAAGGCAAGCTCCCGAGAGTAGGCCTCCGAGAAGACACAACAACAGCAAATTCCCCAATGCATTTTGCTCAGGTGCCTATAAAAATGATCAGATATTTTGTAGCTCAAAGTAATCAATACGAATGATTTGAGTATAAGATAATTTCAACTAACCTTGTACCCTCTAGGAGCTGTCGTCACTGCACACACTGTTAGATAACCGTTCGTTAGTCCTAAAAAGGACACTAGCATTATCATCCATCCTTGATCTCCATATTTTGCAGTGAAGTAGAATGCAGGAACCAAAAGAAAGCGGGACAGAGTTGCGAACAGAAGGCCTTTACGTGACTCCAATTTAATGCATTTTATGAGGGGAACGTATCTTCCTATGAGATCCCACACACCGTAAAGTGCCACCAGCACAATAGCATACCTGGATCCCCAACACAATCGTGAGGCAAAATTACAATTAGAATCTCAAAAATATGTTAAATGCATCCAACATATAATGTCATTCATCCTGCCATGTTTTTGCTATGCTTTGCAGTAATAATGTTGATATTAACACGAAGTCTTATTTCCGATATATGTCAATTAAGATTTTGCTCCTAATAAATCATAGATTCTTAAACTTGGTAGTCATTAGTGCAGATGGATGATGTTGGAGACAAGAATTTTTACAATCAAGAGTCGGTCTAAGATTAGTGAAGATTGAGATTATGTCTTATACCAATTAAAGGAATCTAGACTTGGTTTTCTCTATAAGCCTGTTAACAGAAGGCAACACTTACCATGATCCCAACTTATGAGTTCCAGTGTTCTCATACAAAAATCCAGGAAAAATCGATAAAGTTAGGGTATATGTCAGATATATAACCAACGCAAAATCGATATTCTGAAGGAACAGTTGTTTGTTGCTCAACCTCTCCAAATTCTTATCTTCAACTTCCTGGTCAATGTAATCGAACTTCTTTAGAGGTCAAACACCAATTTTTTGAATAAAACATAATTATAAACTAGACTATTTTATTTTGTAACCTGACAATTTGTTTTAGATTGAACTCCAAGTTCAGTAAGTTCAGCTGACATAGTTTTAGTGGCTTCAATAGCTGCCTTGGAGCGGTAGTACTTGACGATAGAGAGCTTGGGGAAAATGAATGCGTATGTACATATGCATAGAAACCCAGTCACTATCGCGATAGATAGGAATAGTACTGCAAAAGTCACAAAAGAGCAATCTTAGGCAGATTCAAGCAACGAAAATAGTTCATCAGACAAAAAATCATTTAGGTTCTCAATGAATTAGATGGATTATTCTGTAAAGCGGAAGAGTGATTCAAAATGATCCTAAGTTCCTTTAAATACAACAGTTTATATGAAAGGAAACTAAATGCATACGAAATCCCTTGCGAAGGCCATTATCAGATTTTTCGTATACGCCCTTTGTCATCAATCTCAAAACAGATGTGAGAGCTCCTGATCCAGCCAAACCAGCATAGTATGACTACATGGTATCAATAATCAAACAATAAATTGTTTATCGATAAAAAAAGGTCTTCGACAATGGCACATTAAGAGAGGTAATTGGAGGCATTACTTGAAGTAATTCAGGATGCATAAGCGAAAGATCGCCAGACATTCCTCCCATACAATGTGCATCTGCAATCCCATAACACGCAACGACAATGCATATACCTATGTAATTATACAGTCCTCCCTTTGCTGAAAAGCCTAAATCCAACTGTTAAAAGTAAAATTGGAGTAAAAAATGCAGCTACAAGCTGAAACTAGAAATGGTCTTGGTAGTATAAAATCTTGTTATAAAAAGTGCTTACCACTAGAAGAGTCAAAGTGCCAAGGAAAGCAATACTAAATCCTATCAAATTACGTTTTCTTGTATCCATCTTGGCTATATTATAAGCAAGTATCGCCATTGTCCCAACGGCAAATGGTTGATAAATAAAGGTTAGTACCCTCGAAGGATGGTAATCCTGCAATATATAATGGTAAACTCTAGTAATGCCCTTATTAAGCCGTATAAACTAAAAAGTTGAAGCAAAAAGAATGAGAATGGTGTTGACAATTGTTGTTTTTCTTATTAAGGTAGAGAAAGCTAAGCATAACATGTATACGTGAACACATTATATCGAAACTCCAGTTTTCCAACCAAAATTCAGAAGAGTACTAAATATGCAAGTTCATACATACTTACGCCTATATTTTCAAATCAATTGTTTAGCCGATATTATTTTGTTCACGATAATAAATCTCAAAAATAGAAACTTAATGGCATAAAAAGGAAATAATGGGAAGACTCACCGGAAACAATTGATAGTAGTAATCGGAGACTGTTAGAATAGTATTCCATGGAAACAGGGTGCCCAAACCAAGAATGAAGCATACTATTGTTGCAGCAAATTTCCCCTATAATTTAGGAACAATTAGAAAATATTCATTTGTTAACTCTCCCATAAATTCATCTTATTAGTACTCATAATCCAACATGATTTTTATCAACAACATAGTCATCACTCATCATGCTTTCTTGTTGTTTCACATTAAAATATTAATACCATCATACACTAATAACACTACAAACAAAAGATTCATATATCGAAATTTGAATCGAATAAATTTACGCTTAAAATGATAGTATTTTTTACAATGATTAGTCAAATGTCGTTCCCCGTTAAATCAAAATGTCAATAATATTTGTTCATACGAAATTGGCAGAATAAAAAGTTGGGACAAAACCTCTGGAATTTCTTCACCAAAGCCATTAGTAGCCATTTTTTGTTTCTCTGTAAATTCTCATACTAATGATCCTAAATCCTAATACTATATATAATAAAATTGGAGTCAACTCACAATTAATGCTAGTAAGCTACTTACTATAAATGGACTTACGTAATTTCATTGAACTCCCAGAACAGTGAATAAATTGACTTACTACATTACAATATTCGATTTTGGTCGTTTCTTGAATTTTCAATATCATTTCTCATTAAAGATGAGTTTATCGTGATGCAAATTGCACTCAATATAGTATTTAAATATCAATTTAATTTCTTGGCGCCATTTTCACAATTTGGAGTATGCTACTATAGTTGTGTTTGAGCATGGCTTTTGATTATGGAGAGATAATTGCTCAAATAGTTGTCGAAAATAAAAAATATTTGAAATTTAAATTGATGCACTAATAATCCTTATAATTTTCTAATTGATGCACTTCATGATAGTTATTTTAAAGTTTTATTAAGTTACGATTCGAGCTTTAATTAATTCTAAGAAAGATGAAAAATACATTCGAATTTCATGGACCAAGCCTTAATTTTTAACGAATTCCAATGACTATTCTAAATTTACAAATAACTTTTTGTTTCAATAATGAAAATCATATATATATATTTAAATATGCTAAAATATTATATTGTGATTTATCTTCATAAAATATTATGAAAATGATAAGAATAATCGAGTTCAAAAATCAAAATCTAAAATGTTAACTTGTCATAATTCACATTGATAAATACTTCAGATATAGATGAAGTTAAAATATTTGTTGGCTTAGATTGATCCATCAATACTTTCACATATATCCAATCTACTATAAGATGTTGTCTCTTTTTAGTTATATATAATTCTATATATGTCTACATTAATTAAGAAAAGAGTTAATGCTCTCAAATAATAAAGTACTTATTTACTTTTGTTATTTTATGTATGAGTTAGTTGTAACAATAATCTCACTCCTAGTAAATGAAGATAAGTTGTTTCTTCTTTTTAATAAGTGATAATGTTTAACCGTTCATGATAATGTACATTCAGTTCATATTTAATTCTTAATATATTTATACTATTAGAATTGACTTATTTAGAAGTCAATTTTTGAAAATTTGGACTAACTTTTTGATATTTTCTCCCAATGTTGACCAAGCAAATAGGTAATTTTGTTTCCTAAAAAAACTCTCACCTTTCCCTCCTATATATACTCTCATATTTTATAATTGATAAAACACCTCAAGTTCTTCCAAAAACTATATTTTGACTTCCCAAAAATCAAAAGACATCAAATTCTAAGTGTACAATTGAATTAAGGACTAAAGAAAAATCATGTGTACATTATCAGAGACTATTATTGCAATATCACCACTTATTAGGATCAAAATGCAACTTGACCCTACTTATTAGGACTATTGCTACAACTAACTCTCTTATGTGTTTATCTTTTTTTACTTTTGATTAGTTTGTTTTGGATGAAGTAAATAATGAATTAGAGAAGAAAGAATATCGAAGTAAGAATATGATTAAGGATAGATATATAATTGTAAAAAGAGGGCAAAATATTTTATTTGTTTTTGTAAATTAGGTATAAGAGTATTTATACAATGATAAATGTATTGCAAACGTATCACCTATTTTTTTAATCATTAATTTCTTTCGCTTATTAATATTTTTAATGTCCTCATTCGCTTATTCATATTTTTAAAAGTCTCAATTCACTCATTGTGTAGTCGGTTCATCCATTAATTTGATCACATTGATACGCACGTGGTTGCGTCGAGGGTCAGTTTTTTTTTCTTTTTAGTTTCTCCCAATTATGCAATTATATATATATACCCTACAATAATCACATGATTAACTCATGACTAAGCTAACGAGGCTTTTAATGATGAAATAAACTTGGACTGAAAAGTTCACTTTTTGTTCACAAGTAAGTGAATATGGACATCTAAAATCTGTGGGCCCCAAAAAGATCCAGAATAAAACAATAGTGAAGATCTATGTGTTTTGCCCAGACGACAACAATATCCGCCTCATCAATCATTTTTAATCTACATTTTCCAACTCTTTGAGTTTCTAATTGAATATTAAAATATTGTATTTCATAATCACATAATACAAACCTAACAACACACAGAAAATTCCAACCAAATGTTGTTTTCAAAAGCCTTCCTTCCCAATCATCCACAACCAACCAAGGCAAGCGCCCGAGAGTAGGCCTCCCAGAAGACACAATGTCAGCAAATTCCCCAATGCATTTTGCTCAGGTGCCTATCAAAATGATCAGATATTTTTTTAGCTCAAAGTAATCAATACGAATGATTTGAGTATAATATAATTTCAACTAACCTTGTAACCTTTAGGGGCTGTCGTCATGGCACACACTGTCAGATAACCGTTCGTTAGTCCTAGAAAGGACACTAGCATTATCATCCATCCCTGATCTCCATATTTTGCAGTGAAGTAGAATGCAGGGACAAAAAGAAAGCGGGACAGGGTTACGAACATAAGGCCTTTCCGTGACTCCAATTTAATGCATTTTATGAGGGGAACGTATCTTCCTATAAGATCCCACACATTGTAAAGTGCCACCAGCACAATAGCATACCTGGATCCCCAACACAATAGTGAGGCAAAATTACAATTAGAATCGCAAAATATGTCAAATGCATCCAACATCTAATATCATTCATCCTGCTATGATTTTGCTATGCTTTGCAGTAAAAATGTTGATATTAACACGAAGTCTTACTTGCGATATATGTCAATTAAGATTTTGCTCCTAATAAATTGTAGATAATTAGAGTTGGTGTCAATTTTTATAATCAAGAGTCAGTCTAAGACTAATGAAGATTATGTTCTCAATACCAATTAAAGGAATCTAGACTTGATTTTCTCTATAAGCCCGATAACAGAAGGCAATACTTACCATGATCCCAACTTATGAGTTCCAGTGTTCTCGTACAAAAATCCAGGTATAATCGATAAAGTTAGGACATATATCAGATATATAACCAATGCAAAATCGATATTCTGAAAGAACAGTTGTTTGTTGCTCAACCTCTCCAAATTCTTATCTTCAACTTCCTGATCAATGTAATCGAACTACTTTAAAGGTCAAACATCAAATTTTTGAAATAAAAACATAATTATAAACTTGACTATTTATTTTGCAACCTGACAATTTGTTTTAGATTTGACTCCAAGTTCAGTAAGTTCAGCTGAAATAGTTAGAGTGCCTTCAATAGCTGCCTTGGAGCGGTAATACTTGACGATAGAGAGCTTGGGGAAAATGAATGTGTACGTACATATGCATAGGAACCCAATCACTATCGCGATATATAGGAATAGTACTGGAAAAGTCACAAAAGAGCAATTTTAGGCAAGATTTATGTAACGAAAATAGTTCACCAGACAAAAAATCATTTAGGTTCTCAATGAATTAGATGGATTATTCAGTAGAGCGGAAGAGTTATTCAAAATGATTCTAAGTTTCTTTAAATCCAACAATTTATATGAAAGGAAACTAAATGCATACGAAATCCCTTGCGAAGGCCATTATCAGATTTGTCATATACGCCCTTTGTCATCAATCTCAAAACTGATGTGAGAGCTCCTGATCCAGCCAAACCAGCGTAGTATGACTACATGCGTATTAATAATCAAATAATAAGTTGTTTACCTATAAAAAAAAGTTCTTCAACGATGGAACATTAAGAGAGGTAATTGGAGGCATTACCTGAAGTAATTCAGAATGCATAAGCGAAAGATCGCCAGACATTCCTCCCATACAATGTGCATCTGCAATCCCATAACACGCAACAACAATGCATACACCTATGTAATTTGACAGTCCTCCCTTTGCGGAAAAGCCTAAATCCAACTGTCAAAAGTAAAATTGGAGTCAAAAGTGCAGCTACAAGCTGAAACTAAAAAATGGTCTGGTACTATAAGATCTTCTCATAAAAAGTGCTTACCACTAGAAGAGCCAAAGTGCCGAGGAAGGCAATACTAAATCCTATCAAATTACGTTTTCTTGTGTCCATCTTGGCTATATTATAAGCAAGTATCGCCATTGTCCCAACGGCAAATGGTTGATAAATAAGGGTTAGTACCCTCGAAGGATGGTAATCCTACAACATATAATGATGAACTTTAGTAATCCCTTTATTAAGCCATATAAACTAAGTTGAAGCAAATGTAATGACAATGGTGTTGACAAATGTTATTTTTTTTTCAAAATTAAGGCAGAGAATGCAAAGCATAACATCTATACCTGAACACATTATAGAGAAACTCGAGTTTACCAACTAAAATTTAGAAGAGTACTGTTAGATATTATTAGTATACAAGCCCACTATTGTGTAGGCCCATTAGGTTTACGTCACTTAACCTAATTTATTCTATATATACTCATGTAATGTCACATTGTAACTCAATCAATCAATATAAAAGATTCGGTGCATCAATACTTCGGTGCACCCGGTGCATCAAGTACCCATTTAAAGGTTTTACGTGGGTACTGTACCCACTTGAAACTTCATCATTGGTACTTGTACCCAAATTGTACTATAACAATGGTACAATACCACATATTTATCAATCCAAAATAAATATGTGGTATTGTACCATTGTTATAGTACAATTTGGGTACAAGTACCAATGATGAAGTTTCAAGTGGGTACAGTACCCACGTAAAACCTTTAAATGGGTACTTGATGCACCGGGTGCACCGAATTATTGATGCACCGAATCCGGACTCTATTCTTTCATGGTAATCAGAGCCAAAAAGATCCTATTTTAAAAAAAAAAAAAAAAAAATTTCTCCTATATTTCTTTTTACTCCACCGAAACTCCCTCAATATCATACAATAGCCCACTATTTTTTCCCCTTCTTTTTCCAATTATTTAACGCAGTCGCCGCAATCAACCAATCGGAAAACCGCTGTAAGCATTGGTATTTGTACGTTCCGGAGTAATTTTTACAATTCTTCTACTTCTGTTTTCCAGCCGACCATTCTTTTTCTTCTCTTTTTTTTCCATTGCCTTTTCTTTTTCGTTTTTTCACAACAATAAACAAAGAGCCAAATATGTATTCACCAGACACCAACTGGTACATGGACACCGGGGCCACATCTCACCTAACTTCCAATCGAGGTATGCTCCACACCTATTCTAATTCTAGCAATCATAATGTCGTCGTTGGGAATGGTCATTCGGTTCCGGTTCATGGTCATGGTCATACCACTCTATCAGCACCACATCCCCCCCTTCACTTATATAACGTCCTCCACGTCCCTCATATAATCAAGAACCTTATATCTGTTCGAAAGTTTACAACAGACAACTCTGTAACTATTGAATTTGACCCATTTGGTTTCTCTGTGAAAGATATTAATACGGGTACTAGGATTCTTAGATGTAACAGCACGGGAGACCTCTATCCTTTCACTATACCCGCTCTCCCTTCCGCGACTAGCCCATCTTCTCAATGTCATCTTTCCACATTGTCGTCTAGTTTATGGCATCAACGTTTAGGTCATCCAGGGTCACCTGTTTTTGCTACCCTTCAAAAGAATAATTTAATAAAATGTACCGGTTGCACTTCTCGTTTCTGTCAATCTTGTGTCCTTGGAAAGCATATCAAACTACCATTTAGTCCCTCTTTATCTACTACTTCTATGCCTTTTGATATTATTCATAGTGATTTATGGACGTCCCCGATACCTAGTACCACTGGCCATCGTTATTATTTAATATTCTTAGATGACTATACAAATTTCCTCTGGACTTTTCCTTTAGCTCATAAATCTCAAGTCTGCTCCACTTTCATCATGTTTCGTGCCCTAATACACACTCAATTTAATATGAACATTAAGTGTATTCAATGTGACAATGGCACAGAATTCACAAACACTGCCTTTACTCAATTCTGTCATGCTCATGGTATTCAAATGCGTCTATCCTGCCCTTACACATCTCCCCAGAACGGCAAAGCCGAACGCACCTTACGCACCATAAATAACATCATCCGCACCATACTCATTCATGCTTCCGTCCCACCATCATTTTGGCACTACGCTCTCCAAACAGCCACTCATCTCATTAACATCATACCTCACAAAACTATCCATTACCTCACCCCCACTCATTACCTTTATCACAAACAACCTACATACGACCATCTTCGTGTGTTTGGCTGCTTGTGTTACCCATTATTTCCTTCTACCACTATTCATAAACTTCAACCCCGCTCCGCTCCTTGCATTTTTCTAGGTTATCCCTCTAATCATCGGGGGTATCTATGTTATAGTACGGTTACCCGTAAAATTCTCATCAGTCGTCACGTCTATTTCGTTGAAGATCAATTTCCTTTCGCCAAAGTTGCATCCACCACTACCCACTCCTATCAATTTCTTGATCCTCCGCACCCAAGCGTCCTTCACGAACAATTTACCTACCCATCCATCCCCGACACTCGTGACCTCCATTCCCCCACCTCAGGGGATGTGTCACCGCCCCCCTCACCACCCTTCCAACCCTCTCCAACCTCGAGCCCACCTCCCCTTAACGGCTCTCATGACCTCACTCCAGCCACGACTCACCCTACCTCCCCACCTCATCGGCCAGTCACTCGAAGCACTCATGGAATCTTCAAACCTAATCCCAAATATGCACTCACAACTTCTTCCGTCTCTCCTATCCCCACCAATCCCCTCCAGGCCTTAAATGATCATAACTGGAAAACGGCCATGATTGACGAATATGATGCTTTAATTAAAAATAATACATGGGAGTTAGTACCTCGTCCTTCAGGTGTTAATATTATTCGGTCTATGTGGATTTTCCGTCATAAATTAAATTCTGACGGTTCTTTTGAGCGTTACAAAGCTCGTCTTGTCGGGGATGGCAAGACACAACAGGTTGGCATTGATTGTGGTGACACCTTTAGTCCAGTGGTAAAACCCGCCACTATTCGCATTGTATTGAGTTTAGCTCTGTCCAAGGACTGGTCCATTCATCAGCTCGATGTGAAGAATGCCTTTCTTCACGGTGACTTACATGAGACGGTATATATGTACCAACCAATGGGTTTTCGGGATTCTACTTATCCTAATCATGTTTGTCGACTACGCAAATCATTGTATGGTCTGAAGCAGGCCCCTCGAGCTTGGTATCAACGGTTTGCTGATTATGTTTCCACCATAGGATTTGTTCATAGTGCATCTGATCATTCTCTGTTTGTTTATAAGAAGGGCCATGATATTGCTTATTTATTACTCTATGTTGATGATATCATACTTACTGCCTCATCTGAGACACTTCGAAGATCTCTCATTTCCCTTCTCAGTGATGAATTTGCCATGAAGGATCTAGGTCGTCTCAGTTATTTTTTAGGCATTGCTGTTTCTCATCATGAAGGTGGCTTGTTTCTTTCTCAGAAGAAATATGCTGAATCTATCATCCACAGAGCAGGCATGGCTTCCTGTAATGCTTCAGCTACCCCCATTGATACGAAGTCCAAAGTGAGTGGCAATTCAGGCTCCCCATGTGACGATCCGACTCTATTTCGTAGCCTGGCCGGAGCGTTACAATATCTCACATTTACTAGACCAGACATTTCTTATGCAGTTCAACAACTTTGTCTTCATATGCATTCTCCTATGGACACTCACATGCTAGCTCTCAAAAGAGTGTTACGTTACTTACAAGGAACTCTGGACTATGGTTTAGAATTATATAAATCATCCTCATCATCCTTGGTTTCCTATACAGATGCAGACTGGGCAGGGTGTCCCGATACACGTAGATCTACCTCCGGTTATTGTGTCTTTTTGGGTGATAATCTTCTCTCTTGGTCCTCCAAACGACAGGCTACAATTTCCCGGTCTAGTGCTGAAGCTGAATACCGCGGCGTCGCAAATGTTGTATCTGAGACATGTTGGATCCGAAATTTGCTTCTTGAATTGCATCATCCTTTGTCATCAGCCACCATTGTCTATTGCGACAATATCAGTGCCATATATCTCTCGGAAAATCCAGTTCAGCATCAGCGCACCAAACACATTGAAATTGATATCCATTTTGTCAGAGAAAAAGTTGCTATAGGCCACGTCAAAGTGCTTCATGTCCCTTCTCGGTATCAGATTGCAGACATTTTTACCAAGGGCCTAGCACAAATCCTATTTACTGATTTTCGAGACAGTCTCAACGTTCGTCCTCCTCCCGCTCAGACTGCGGGGGTGTGTTAGATATTATTAGTATACAAGCCCACTATTGTGTAGGCCCATTAGGTTTACGTCACTTAACCTAATTTATTCTATATATACTCATGTAATGTCACATTGTAACTCAATCAATCAATATATTCTTTCAAGTACTAAATATACGTCAGTTTATGCATAAATACGCCTAAATTTTCAAATCAATTGTTTAGCTGATATTATTTTGCCTTATAGCACGATAATAAATTTTAAAAATAGAAACTTAATGGCATAAAAGGAGAAATAATGAAAAGACTCACCGGAAACAATTGATAGTAGTAATCCGAGATTGTGAGGATAGTATTCCATGGAAACAGGGTGCCCAAACCAAGCAAAAAGCATACTATTGTTGCAGCAAATTTCCCCTATAATTTAGGAACAACGAGAAAATATTCATTTGTTAACTCTACCATAAATTCATCTTAATTAGTACACATAATCCATCATGATTTCTATCAACAACATAGTCATCATGCTTTTTTATTGTTCACATTAAAACATTCATGCCATCATACACTAACAAGTAACAACTACAAACAAAAGATTCATAATATCGAAATTTGAATCGAATAAATTTACGCTTAAAGTGATACTAGTATTTTTTAAAATGATTAGTCAAATGTCGTTTCCCGATAAATCAAAATGTCAACAATATTTGTTCATACGAAGTTGGCAGAATAAAAATTTGGGACAGACCTCTGGAATTTCTTCACCAAATCCATTAGTAGCCATTTTTTGTTTCTCTGTAAATTATCATAAAATGATACTAATACTATAAATAATAAGATTGGAGTCAACTCACAATTAATGCTAGTAAACTACTTACTATAAATGGACTTACGTAATTTCATTGAACTCACTACATTACAAATTGGATTTTGGTCGTTTCTTGAATTTTTAATATCATGTCTAATTAAGGACGAGTTTATGGTTATGAAAATTGCACCTAATACAGTATTTGTATATCAATTTAATTTCTTGGCGTCATTTTGAAAATTTGGAGTATGCTACTACAGTTGCAGTGTTTGAGCATGGCTTTGGATTATGCCGAGAGAAGTTATGATTAGAGTTTTTTATCGCTAATTTACAAAAAGAAAAATTATGCTTAAAATTTTAATTAATTGTAAGAAAAATGAAAAAAATACAGATTATGTTAAACGAATGGTTAGTACATCAACTCGAACTTCATGGACTAAGTCTTAATTTTTGATAAACTTCAAGGACTATTCTAAATTTACAAACATACTTTTTTTGTTTCAATCAAGATAATCATATTTATATTTAAATATGTTAAAAATAATATATTTTGATATATTGTTATAAAATATTATGAAAAATAGTAAGAGTAATCGAGTTCAAAAATCAAAATCTAAAATGTTAACTTGTCAATTTGTCATAATTCAAATTGAAAGATGCTTCATAAATAGAGGAAGTTAAAATATTTATTCTCTTGATTGATCCACATTACTTTCACTTATATCCAAGCTATTATTAGATGTTGTCTCTTTTTAGTTATATATTATTCTATGTATGTCTACATTAATTAAGAAAAAGAGTTAATGCTCTCAATTAATAAAATACTTCATTTTTTTTTATATTCGAGTTAATTACAGTAGTAGTCTAATAAGTGGGGTAATTTATATTTTCGTCTCCGTAAATAACAATGTTGTCGTACTAGTCCCTGATAGTATATACTTAATTCGTATTTAGTCTTTAATATAACTGTATCATTAGATCTTGACTCTTTTGAATGTCAAAATATAATTTCTGAAAACATTTATGTGAACTTATTGATGTTTTCTCCCCAAAGTTGACCAAGCGAAAAGTAGCTTTGTTCCCTCCAAAAACTCTCCCCTTTCTCTCCTATATACCCTCATATCTTAGCCAATTCTTCCAAATTGTATTTTAACCTCAAAAGTCAAAAGACATCAAATTCTAACTCCACGGTTAAATTAAGGACTAAATACGAACTAGATGCACACTACCAGAGACTAGAGCTGTTAACGAGCCGGTTTTGGACTAAACCGGTTCGGATCCGTAATCAAACTGGTCCACTCGCAAATCGGACAGTTAATAAAACCGATCCGAAAGTTTGATTAGAAACAGGTTCGAAATTAATTCGGAAAAAATCGAATCGTTAATCGATTCGCATAAATTCGAAAAACCGGTTCGTTAATCGGTTCGAAATAAAAATCGCTTGCCCGGTTCGCTAATCGTTTCAGTCGTAATCCGTTTTCCACTCGCAAATCGGATAGTTAGGCTTTATTTGGTATAATTTTCTAAATAAAAAGAAGTATTATAAAGCATTTTAACGAACGATTAATGAATCGTTTAATTCAACTATATTTTAATAAAATAAATTTTATAAACGGTTTTATCGAACAAAACCGAGCGAGTGGAAACGAATTACGATCCGTTTAACCGAATCGTAACCGGTTCGAAATCAAAACGAGCGAGCAAACGAGCCGGTTTTAACGAACCGATTTGCGAGCAAACCAGTTTGTGAACAGGCCTACCAGAGACTACTATAACAACACCACCACTTATTGGGACGAAAATATAACTGAACCCCACTTGCTACAGTCTAAAATTAACTCTCTTATATGTTCATTTTCTTTTTATTTTGATTAGTTTGTGTTGGATGAAGTAAATATGATTAATGATAGTGATATAATTGTAAGAAGAGCAAAATATTTTTTTCTCGACCAGAGTATTTATACAATGGTGTTAGAAAATGTATTGAATTTTTTTTAAAAAAAAATGCTAGAATCATCACCTATATATATGCATATTTTCTTAAAATATTGGGGTCCTAAAATTCTCGGCCCCTGACCCCCCCCCCCCCCCCGCACCATGTGTGAATAAAATTATTAGACCTTTTTAATCGTGTTAATTTTTAAATTGAGAAGTTAAGTTAGGGACGGGCAACACTATACACGCCATAGTAGCATTTCATTGTGGTGTGAAATTACTCTTTTACCCCCAATTTAACTTCCTCACTTATTATACTATTAAATAGAGGAGGCAAAACGATAATTTTAATCTTAAAATCCACAATTTTAATGTGTGTATAATAGATCAGATTAAGGACTACTAATACAACATTTTTGTTCTCATTGAAGACCAAATTGTAACAATATTAATGTTTGGTACTAAACTATAACATGTTGAATGATGACACTATCAAAACTTTTGTCCATTCACTTTCTTAAAATCAATCGATATTTGAATTCAAACTTACCCACCACTTGATGATTTTATTATTGTGGATTTGTAAATGTAACATAAGGAATGCAAATATTATAGTTGCCGTCTAACAAAGCTCCTCCTTAAACTACGACCAACTAAATCACCCACCGCCCACGCCCACCACCCGCCGCCCTGACTATACAATTAATAGTCGGTCACATAACAATCAGTACTTTACCTCAAGTTGAGTATACTTGAGACGAATAATATCCACTGAATCATTTAAGTGAACTAAAATAATCATTTCTTTATATCAACTGTGCGTTCTCGACAAGATGATTGGGCAAAATATGAGTAATTTAGGTAATAAAATCGTCATCTTCTTTCTTCATAAGCCAACCATATTGGGTAATTAAAGTTCAATTTAAATAAAAACGTCACAAGATGCAATATTACTTTACTACATACTTTACCATATATATTGCGATATGCTTTTATCTAATTTTGCTAATTCCATGAGGTTCAAGATGGATAAATAGGTGTGACAATTATTCTCTTAATTTTATTTTATTTTTTGAATTATGTTTCTTTAATCCCTAAGGTATCTTTTTCCGGTTTGGATTTGATCGATAAATTAAGTTTTAAAGAAATTTTGAATTTATATATTTCTAAATATATTGTATAGTGTTATATGTAAAAGTTGGATCCACAACATGAACCCAAATAATTTAAAATAGACTTTTATTTCTTTTATTAATCATTCTTTTTGACAAAATTAAAGGATGAAATTGTCATCCTAACAATCTCATGCACTCTTGAAATACACAAAAAAAAAAAAATGGTGAAATATATCTCAATTCTCAACTAATTAACCAAGTACTTAACATTTTAACTATTTACTAGTTTAGCTATATCTAATACACTAATTACTCATAAATTCTAATGATAATGATAGATAAAAGTAAACATAGAGTAATTTAGAAAATGAAATCGTCATCTTATTTCTTCATAATCCAATCAATATATAAACAAATTAGCTTAGATGCCACCTCCCTTTTATAGTATATTAAAAATTTAATTTAGAAAATGTCACAAGTTGCAATACCACTACTTAAACTAATTGAATATGTTTTTATTTACTTTTGTTAGTTGCATGGCCGATGACTAAGATGGGCGAAAGCTACGATTGACTTTCGCCAACTTCATAATAAAATGTAATTTTGCATGATATATTGTTAAAGTATAAGGTATATAAAAAGTATAATAATACATTGTAAGTGACACTCGAACAAACGAAAAAATAATAATAATAATAATTTATTTTTTTATGTTTCTTCAATAATATTTATTCATCATCATGAGAAATCATTATATCATCTCTTTATATAGTGCCTGCATGACAACCACTATCACGAATTCATTTGCCACGGTTCTTGAATTTTTGAAAACCATCTATCTATCTTGATATATTTCTCTCATTATTAGCTTAACTATTGATAATATGAACAACATAAATAACACTCGTAGCGTAGAGATTGAGTCCGCCATGACGGACTCACTTAGCTCGACCCCTCGCTGGGAGCGACAAACTACCCCTCAACGGAGAGTTCGGCTCATGTGTAGCTCTGGCGGAAAAATCCTCCGGAGGCCACTAGACAATCAGCTCCGTTATGTTGGGGGCGACACCCGTATGGTTGCTGTTGACCGCCACACAAATTTCACTTCTTTGTTGTCTGTGCTTTGTAAGCTCTGTGGTACAAGTGATATCAACGTAAAGTACCAGCTTCCTAATGAAGATCTTGAGGCGTTGATCACCGTGAGTAGTGATGAAGATGTGGAGAACATGATGGAAGAGTATGATCGGCTTATTATACAAAATCAGAAATATGCTAGGCTTCGGCTCTTTTTGTTCCCGAAAGAAGCCGCTAGTTCTCGTGCGACAAGTATCCCCTCGTTCCTTGACGGCTCGGCTAAACGGGAACAATGGTTTTTGGACGCATTGAATGCCGGGTCAATGACCAGGTCGGGTTTGGACCGAGGGCGGTCTGAGGTCTCTTCCGTTATATCTGACATGCCAGATTATTTGTTCGGGTTGGATCAGTCAGATGATCCAACCCGAGAGACTAACTTGAAGAGCCTCAAGGATGTGGCGGATGAGAATGTATCTGCTTTTGATCCGGGTTCTCCTACTCCTAGTCATATGAATGTATTGCCAAATCTTCCTTCCATAAAGACTAAACCGAGTAACTTGGTACCGGATCTTCGAGTTCTAGAGGCTAAGGAGTCCCGAGTTGAGGAAGATGTTGAAAGAACCGAACCCATGATTCTTAACCCATCCAAATTTACAGGTAACCCGAATTGGAGACCTCTTGATCAAGTAGTGGGACAAATGCCCATCTATTATGTTCCTACTCAAATGCAACCGGTTACAATTCGAGCCTCATATGTCCAACCAATTGAGCCCCCCTATGCCCAACCGTTTCCCCTCGATCCGGGTCAAGTACCCGTCGGGATTAGTCCATCGATACCAACGGGATTAAGGAAAATGTATGGAGGATTAGGGGCAGCACCAATAACAAGAGCAACATCTGATAGTTTTGGTAATAATCCAGTAATCTATTATGGAGTTAGGAGTGCAGGCTTAATTCCAACGTACCCAAATGCGATTGTTTCGGGTATGGAAGAATTGCAAGCATCCGAGACAAATAGTAAGAGTGGTTGGGTCTCCCAAGCACCTTGATTTCGACATCATAGCTTGTTTATTTGTTAACAATATGTCGAGGTTCTTTTATTGTTATTTACATTATTACCAGTATTTGATTTTTATTGAAAAATATCTGCATTTTAAAGATCATAAGTCTACATCTTTGGTGCAAATTGTTATTTGTGACTGTCCTTAATTGGCCAGCTAGCTGTACTTCTTGTGCTTGATTATTTTATGTATGACGATATATTTGACCAAAGTTGTAATTTTGTTCATAATTCAAATCAAAGAATGGATTTAGTGTCAAGTAGTGTTAGGGACTAGTACGAGTATTTTATCGGAAGTAGTAGTATATTTAAGATTAAAATATTTTTTAAATATATTTTCAAATAATCCGAGTCGTGTCAGGGACGGATTTAGGACATTCGATGTGGTGGTTCATAACATGCATTAAACTATATTGTGGCGCCTTTTGTATTAATAACGAAATGTTTACAACATATTATCTATTATATAACAATTTTTTAAAAAATTGAATTAAGATCAATTTAAATTTGACCCTTCTAAAGCTTAATAAATTATTGATTCCATCATAATAAAGTATGAAAATAAATCTAAACTGATGTAGTAACTTGTTTGTTGATTAATGCATTACAATATGCACCAAAATTAAAATTTATATCGATAATTTATTAGTGAAAGTAAATTGATAGTTCTAACAATTTCTCACTTAATTAAAAAAATTTGTAAGAGTGATAAACATTTAAATGTTATGGAGTAATTTTCAGTTCAATTTTTGGTAATACTTTCAAATTTCTTTCAATATGTAGTACTATATGGTAGGGGGCTAGGGGCAATACTATATATATACACCACGATAGTGATTTATTATTTTTAAAAATTACTTCCTCCGTCCCTAAAAGATTGTCACATTTTGACTTTTGGTGGTCAACAAAACATGATTTAAAACATAAATATCTATTATTCTACATGCGAAAAAATAATAAAAAGTTAATATTTTAAAAATATATATTGAGACGAATCTAACAAGGTCCCACAAGACTATATTATTTCTTATCGTTTAGTGGGAATTCATGAACAAATTTTATAATATTTGACTAATAAAAGTGAAAATGTGACAATCTTTTAGGAACGGAGGGAGTATTATTTTGTCCTCCATTTAACGTTTTTAGCTATTCTATTTTCAAATAGGGGGGCAAAATAATAACATGAGTACATGTTTGTTAAGTCCCATATGTAACCCAACCCAACCCAGCAGACAACAACGTAACCCGCACTAAAATAGTGGTGGTTCATGAACCAGTGTGGGCCTAACTTGAATCGCGACTCCTCCAGTCTCTTGTAACGCGCCGCCCAGAGCCGAGGAGGCCTCGCCACCTTCTTCCTCTTGGTGACATAGGTCAAGAGACCTTGGGTTAAACACTACAACTAGAGTAAGCCTCCATTTTAGTTGTAAATGATTATATTTTTGTTGGTTGGTTCTTAAGCTTTGTAAACTAGATAGATGAATTTTATGGGTTTGAGTCATAGACTTGAGTAAGTGGATTTTCATGGTTTACAGATCTATTTGGCTACTAAATTACCTGAGCCTGAAGGATTAGTGAATAATGAGTTACATCGCCATGAAAACAATTATAATGTAGGACAATGATTGAGTTTAATTGAAAGTATCGAATATTAAATCGTAGGATATTAGATGGTGGATTGCAGTTTTGAGGTTAGATTATAGGATATCTGATATTATGAGTAATGAAGATGGCTGAGGGTTATGAGGAGGTAGATAATGGCTTTTACACTCCAATTATTGATAATGATACTTCATCTCTTTGCTTGCCAATGTTAACCGGTGAAGTAAAAAAATCACTGGCTTTAAAGAATACTATTAATCGGTCTCAGTTTGGGGGTATGTTTTATATGTCATGAATAACATTATTTATAAAAAAGTTGCTGTACTGTTGATATTCCTGCCTCTAGCATGCCGTTTCTCGGCAAATCTTTACGTTTAATGAGAGGAAAGATTCATCCTGTTTTCTGAAGATTTTTATCATATATGGCATCCATGTTGCTTGTTCAAATAAATCTGAAGTCCTTGATTAGAGGAAATATTCATCTCGTTTCGTTCATACTTGAATAATCTTTGACACACTAGGTTTCCTTAATGCTGCCAATAATATAGTCTTTCATTACCTTATTTGTTGTTATATTTTTTTTTGACAGACTCCATGACAACGTATGCTCTACATACCCCAATATCAATCAGCAACCTAAAAAAATCAAATGTCTCCACTTCTGCTAATGTTTCGGCTTCATTAACCTTCCCTTCAGTAATTAGGCGATCCCTAACACCAATATCTGAACAACAGATCTATAGTTCTCCCAAATGGTGTGTGTACATAAATGCAGTTGGTTTGAGAAATTGTTGTGGCTCAGTTTGTAGAAGCTATAATATGTGTTCATATTCACTAGAGAACCCAGGTCACAGACATGGGATTTCTTTAAAGTCAAAACCTGAGTTTTGCAATTCAGTGAAAAAGGCTCATAAAGTTTCAGCTAATTGTGTGATGCAAGGTGGGATGGGAGAAGTACATGACGATGAGTACTATATGAGGAGATCTGTAGAGCTTGCAAGAAAGGCAGTAGGGTTCACTAGTCCTAATCCCATGGTTGGATGCGTAATTGTGAAGGATGGTAAGATAATCGGCCAAGGGTTCCACCCAAAAGCTGGCCAACCTCATGCTGAGGTAACATACTATAAAATCCCTATGCCCTATGGTAACTCGAGATGGCTATTTAAGATAGTTTTCTGTTAGTGGTGGGTAATTGAAGTAGTGATTATACCGTTTAGAACTTCTTGAGCTATACCATTGATAGTGGAAGCTTGCTGGTAGGATTAGTGAATTTCTAGCTGTCTTAAAAAGAGTTGAATGACACTTGGTAAGAAATTGAGCAGTTTCTTTTAGTCAATGCAAGTAAATTCTATAATATCATGACAAAAAGACATTGATATACTCTTCAATAATTTTGTATCACTATTCCTATTGTACGATATGCAAATTGTAGGTTTTTGCCCTAAGAGATGCTGGAGATATGGCGGAAAATGCAACAGCATATGTTACGTTGGAACCATGTAACCACCATGGGAGGACTCCGCCCTGTACGGAAGCCTTGATCAAAGCCAAAATTAAGAAGGTTGTAGTTGGAATGGTTGATCCAAACCCAATTGTAGCTTCTAAAGGGGTCCAAAGACTTCGAGATGCTGGTATAGATGTGACTGTATGTGTGGAGGAAGAGCTGTGCAAGAAGATGTTGGAGGCCTATACACATAAAATGCTAACTGGGAATCCGTTTGTTACACTAAGGTAGAGTTAAGATCTTGGATTATTAGTAACCACTAGTCAGTATATGTACCTACCATAATTATTCTGAAGCATCTATTCATTTGCAGGTACTCTATTTCTGTTAATGGTCATGTTTTAGATCAACTGGGCGAGAAAGTCGAGGACTCTGGAGGCTATTACTCGAAGTTGTTACAAGAATACGACTCAGTTATCTATTCTTCAGCTTTGTTAAGTCGAGAGTTCTCCATGCCTGAATCAAAGGAGCCTGGGGCTAATCAACCACTTCAGGTTGTTGTAGCAAAATCTCCTCCTTCCCCACTTCAAATCGCTGGCTTCACTGGTTCTAAAATGGCATTTTTCACAGAAAATGAGACAACTGGAGTACCAAATATAGATCAAAATGGAGTAGAAGTAGTTGTTTCGAGCAGCCAAAGATTAACCACAATCCTTGAACATTGCAGTCGTCAAGGGCACTGTAGTGTTCTGTTAGATATAAGGGGCAACTTCGCAGACTTTGAGGAGATTCTTAGAGAAGGTTTCGAAAATAATCTGTTCCAGAAAGTCGTGGCTGAAGTACAACCACGCTGGGTTGGAGAACCAGAGCATCCTTGGAACTTATTATTAGGGAAATCACTGCAATTGAAGAATTTAACGTCAAGAGTTATGGGTGATATAGTTTTGCTTGAGGGCTACTTCTAGTGCAATTTGAAGCAATGACTATCAATGTCCCCGATGCAACTATCCAAATCACGCATGGAATAACTTGACTCGACTCGGGATATATTATGTTGTAACAAGACTCGAGATCATCTTGGACTTCGAGGATCATCTGATTGGACTTGGTAAACGATAATAGCAAGTTCCATCACAAAATTCCTTACAATTTTTTTTAATCATGATGTTTCACTGCTTTTGTTCTCGTAGTTTGGCCGTATCAGACAGATACTGATAAAAACTAAAAAAGGTATTGGCTATAGGTAAGTGCCTTTTTTTATCGAAGTTGCCAGGAATATTTGTGATACAGAGCTGGAGTTGCTAATTAAGATGAATGTGCTAACTATGAATATAATGCCGGAAATAGATCG
This sequence comes from Echium plantagineum, assembly GCA_003412495.2. Lineage (NCBI taxonomy): Eukaryota > Viridiplantae > Streptophyta > Magnoliopsida > Boraginales > Boraginaceae > Echium > Echium plantagineum. The sequence continues at coordinate 13,539,077 of CM016562.1, forward strand.
ATTGTTTTTGGAAGATGCTAGAATTGATATAAAAAGAAGTTCAAAAATGTTCTTGGAGAATCTTTTTTTCTTTACGTATGGTCTATGGATAATTGGATATTGTTACATTCCAATTCATTACAATATCTTTTAAGGAAAATCTTACATTCCAATTCCTTCCTGGTATCTTTCTTCATAGATAGAAATCCAGAAAATCTTAGTTATTCATAATCCATACTACTCATATTAATATATGAATTTAAAAAGAATAGCTAATTTTAATTAAGGATTAAGGTGGGGATTGCAAATCTGGGATCAAGTTATAATTCGACGATATAAATATTGCACTACAAATCTCTATTTTGTCGGAGAATCGAACATATTAAATTTGAAGCTTTCAAGTAAAATTTTGATGAAGATTATTTATTTTTAAGCTTTTGGACCATGATGCAATGTGAAAACTCTAATAACCAAATTGAACATTTGCACAAAACTTGATTCATAAAGTCTTCTCTCCTTAAGTCTTTCATCACTTTCCAAGTAATGCTTTCGAAAAAACTAAATCAGCTCTTCAGCTTATATGAATTCGTAAAGATCACACAAAAAATAATTCTGCTACTCTACAATTATCTGAATGGAGAAGAATGTTGGTCAGTTCTTCAAATGTATTATCTCTTCTGATAGTTAAGGTACTTTATGGCGAAGACGAACCCGCAGCAGAATAGTACAGCCCAACCAACATGAGCTAAGGCAACAACTGGAAGGAAGTCATGCTCATATCCCAGATAGTCTTTAATGTATGTTTTCAATGGAATGTCGCCTAGGCCAGGGACTTGAACAGGCTTTGTCAGGTCACCGATTTGGGAAGTCGCGAGGCCATATATCGTCCACGCCACAGGTGAACACCAGGAATACCACCTCCACCATATAGGAATAGCCTGTTCATTGAAACGAAAAGCTTTATTACTTCGAAATGAGATAATAAGGGAGTCTCTCATTCCATTCAAAACTGAGGGAATTATATACTTACCGTCCTGGAGATCAGGAAACCGGAGAACAAACTCCAAAAGCTAAGGAAGAAAGACATGGTGATTGCAGCGATTGGATAGCTTGGTGTGAGTGCAACGAGCATCATCCCGTATAAGGTGAAGTAGATAAAGCACATAAAGACGTAATAATAGAACCAGAAGAACTTGGCAGCCTCCCATTGAAATCCGATCATTGAGTAAAGAAGAAGACTGTAGATGAATGTCTGAATAGCAACATAAATTGTTTCTATGGCAACCTAACAGAGTGTCATAACATGTACAATGTATTAGTCCCTCAATAACAGTATCCTAAGTTTCATTCAGAGACAGAAGAGAGCGAGTCAACAATGTAAATCGAGAAAAGAACAATCGTCGAAATAAAATAAAAGAAGCAAAAGAGGGTGAAAAATTGAAAGTAATTGTATAGAGAAACCATTAGGGATGCTGTTTGAACAATTTGGATTATGTTTCATTTGAACAGATGACATATCACAATTTTAGTTCATAAAATGTTGTCTTCTGCGCTGGCAGCAAATACCATTGCTATTCATTAAATATATATATTTTGGCTGAAAATGTTTAAACTGGTTACCTGTGCAAATGCATATGGCAAAGCCGAATACATTCCAGCAGCCTTCTCGCGATAGAAGACCGTTCTTTCTACTGCCACAACAGATTGCACCGCAGAAGTATTGGTTCCCCCAAGAAACAATATTGAAGCATACATTGCTCCAAGCATATTCATCAGGTCTTGTTGTTTTGACCTGTTTCAATAAGCATAATATATATTAATATTTTCAGATATTACCAAAACGTGCTTAACTTTCATCTTTAAACCAAGAACCAAAGGACTTACATTTTGCCTCCTCTTCCCCAGAATACAACCCCAAAAATAAGGCCTACGATTATTGTCAAAAAAAATCTGATGGCGTTGTACTGAGAATGTCGCCAATAGGATAAATTTTGCTTCCAGAAGCAGGCCTTGCACTGCGTGATAAAGGGCAGAGCGTATTTGGTTGGAAAATAGAGATCCTTAGACCCTGGAACTGGAGTGCTAAGATCTTTAATATGACCCTGATTGTTCCTGTGGAAGAACGCAAATGTTACAAGATTCCTGACAGACTTCAGAACATAAATATGGATGTTTGATTTAATACCGAAACAGGTCTGAGTTGGCATAGATATCAGCGAAGTCCACATTTAGTTGAGCCTCGACTGCTGGAGTAGTAATGTCCAACATCCAAGTAGCAGGATTGAAACCATCTTCTATCTTTGGAACTCCTGGAATTGACTAAGGAATGTTTGGAGATCATTACCACCAGAAGATTGGATTGACGTATATATAGAAAGGAACCAGAATGATTATGCATAATAACTTACTTCGAAGTACTCCACCAACATGCGAGAGTTGTGACCAAGCGGTCCAGCATAGATGACTTGCCCTCCTCTTTTCATCAACAATAGCTACAATGGTGAACATGATTGATCATATAATAATTCAAATGCATGCAAGCGTATAAGGTACTTTGACAAAAAATCTGTGAACTGCACCTCATCGAAGGCTTCAAATATATCTACGCTTGGCTGGTGTATTGTACAGACAACAGTTCTCCCTGTATCTACAGTGTTCCTGACAGTTCGCATGACACTAGCAGCAGCTCTTGCATCAAGACCTGATGTAGGTTCGTCCATGAAGATTATTGATGGATTAGCAACCAACTCTACAGCTATAGTAAGCCGCTTCCTTTGTTCAGTTGACAGGCCATCTACCCCAGGAAGACCAACTAAGGAATCTCTCAACGAGTTCAGTTCAATCAACTGTATTACTTCCTCAACAAACATCTGCCAACAGGAGTTAGACGATACTTCAAACCAATTATTAAAACATTCAGTGCTGTATACAAGTTTAGAATGGAAGATCTATATCTAGAAAAGAGAACTAGAAATAAAAGTAAGAAAGTAAAGAACATGTTGACATTTTCCAGAAAAATGACCGCTAATATGAGGGCAGATTGAGGTATCTCTCAAAGAGTGGACTTGAAAATAAACGAATACCAAAAAACATACCTTGCATGTATTCTTCTCTATATCTGGAGAAAGGCGTAACCATGCAGAATATACGAGAGATTCAAAGACTGTAACATGTGGAGAATGAATATCATTCTGCTCACAATAACCACTAATACGGACAAAAGTTGATTGATTCTTAGGATACCCAGAAACAGTGATACTTCCTTCAATGTAACCTCCAGTTTTCCGTCCTGCTAAGACATCCATCAAGGTTGACTTTCCAGCACCACTAACACCGACTAGTGCTGTCAAAACACCAGGTCGAAGGGTACCACTTACATCCCGTAACAGCTGCAGACGACTCTCCTCAACTCCCTTCTTTTTCATTTCCTAGTACATAAACCAAAATATAACTAGAATAATAGTTGACTTGTTGACTGGTGCATCTTAAGAACATACATAATAAAATGATTGATAAAGGGAGATTGAGATCTGTACATGATCAACCAACTCCAATTAAGATGATCAATTTAAGTGACTTACAGATGGCATGTCTACGAAGTAATTTACATGGTTGAATGCAAGCGATAGGGGCTGAAAAGGAAGAACCATTCCTTTCCTTCCAGTTGCAGTCTTTTCAACAATTAGTTCTTGTTGAGTGGTATATCCATCCTTATCAACACCTGTAACTATCACAAAAAAGAATACATGGATGAAACAAGAGCCTTGCTTATCTCAAATTTGAAGGAAGCATAACATGAGGAATGAGTCTAAAAAACTTTCATGGATGATCCAAGCACGCACACACAGACAGACACACACATATATAACACAAATGTAAACAGTTTGTAGGATGACCTTCAACAAATGGAGCTTGAGGTAGTGAAGAGTTCGTGGATGATTTTGATTTCTGATAGTTAGCTTTATCATCTTCTTCCACAATATGGGATTTAGAATTTCCATAAGCTGCATTCAGGTTGCAAACAATGTTCAAACCAAAACATATGAAACTTAAGGAAACTACAAGTTTATGACAACTCACGGTTTAGGTATTTCAAGGCCGCAATAAAGCCAATATTAAACAAAATGGAAAAGCCAAAGAGGGCAAGTATGCATATCCAATACATATATCTGTTCATGAACATTCCTCTTGAAGCAAGAAGAACCTTTCCAACTGTATCCTGGGGAAATCTTGGATCAGTATTCGGCTGAAAGGAAGACAATAAAGAGCACTTCAGACGTTAAGTTATCTAGATCGTGGAGGTATTGTAAAAGTATATCATGATATGATAAGAAAAGAGCTTACAGTACTCCATCTTTCATCTAGGAATTCGTTAATGGCTAAGGCATTTTGGCCATATGTCATAGGGGAAATATAGTAACCCCACCTCATCCATGGTTTAATATCATCTGCAATAGATATACATAAGGATTTATTATTATTGTTGCTCATAAACTACAAAGGAACCTCATCCATGGTTCAGTAATTACCCCCTTCAAGGAAATAAATATATATAATATAGACATGGTTTCCTGACCTTTAGCAATAATAAATCCACCAAGGACAAAAACTATCAAAAGAGAAAACGTCCCTAGTGTACTTGCAACAACTTGAGTCCTTCCTATCGAGGCAATTAACCGGTAGAGTGATAAAGCCATCTGCTGCAAAGCAACAAATGCTAAAAGCTGGCAGAAAAACCTGAAAAGTTTAACAAACAGGTGGAACTTGAAATGCACTTGTAGGATATCAGTTGATCATACATAGGAAGGAAGCTTAAAGACATACCTCGAAGCAGCAGGTGCAAAGCCTATGGTGTAATAAGTTAGTAGAACCCATATTAGGGATTCGATTATTGAAACTGGGATCCTGAGAAGCCAAATTGGGAGAGCGAAGGCCCATGCAGGGTAGAACAGAGAATCTCTCTGTTTAAAGAAGACCGGCAATCTTTTGACAATTTGTGCTTGTTCAGCTGATCCATTGAACATTACATTAGTTAGGAGGAAAAACAATGCACCATAAAATTTGCCTCCATCTGTGAGTTGCCCAGATTTCATTTCTGTCCTAAAGAACACCGTGAAGGTGATGATTGACATAATGGTAACCTGGATGGTCTTGAATGTATAAAAGAACGAATTACGCTTCATAAGTAGCCATTCTCTAGACATACATGCTTTAAAGAGATCTATGTTAGATACACCATACTTATTAGTCACCAAAGCAGCAGGATGGGTACGAGATTTTTCATAAGGAATAGCAAGATCGTCAAACATCTTCTGCCCAATGTGAAAATTACTGAAGTGTTCTACAAACTCGGCAACTGTAATATATCGGTAAGGCTCATTCCTTCTAAACCAGTACTGCTCTTGGTCTTTCATGGAAGTGACCTCCTGCAGAAAGTCGGCCACTCCTTTTCTTTCTGGGCATCTAAAGCCTACATGTTCAAAGAACTCAAGGACATGTTCTCGAGGACCTTGATAGACAATTTTTCCCTCTGAAAGTAAGATGATATCATCAAATAGTTCAAATGTTTCAGGGGCTGGTTGAAGAAGAGATATAATCATCGTCACATCCATAACATGAACCATTTGCCTCATACACTTGACAATCTGAAATGTTGTTGAGCTATCAAGACCAGTTGAGATTTCATCCATAAAAAAAGCTTTTGCAGAACCAACCAGCATTTCCCCTACATTTTAACATAATGCACATTCAATATAAGAAATATGGAACATGCATAATGAAGATTTAATAATCAGCCAAATGCTATTGACAGACCAGTAGTGAGCCTCTTCTTCTGTCCACCAGAGAGGCCCCGCCTCATCTCATCTCCGACTGATATATCAGCACATACATCCATCCCAAGTACCTGTTATTTTCTCTTGGTAAGTAAGTTATGAATGTTGAATATGATCTTAAATCTGTAAGTTCCATATCAAATGCATTATGAACAGACCTTAAGAACATAGTCAGCAACTACATTAGATTCTTGGCCAGTCATTGCTGTGGCTTTCATAAATGCATCTATCTCAGGGTCTGGTTTGATTCCTTCTTCTTTCTCTCTCCTGGATAGTTCTGCTAGAAGTTGATATCTGGTTCCAACTCCTAAGCAACGCCCTGCAAAATCTAAAGTTTCTCTCACCGTCATTTCCCCATGGTGAACGTCATGCTGGCTGACATATGCACACGTTCTTTGGGGAATGAATTCCGTCATTTCATGACCACAGCACGTGATTTTTCCAGTTATCTATCACACAGACATCATGGAAAAAACTTAGATTAAAAGATCAGAACATGAAGGCATTGAGATTGAGATAACATTTTAAAACTATAATTACAAAAGGAGAGAGGACGACGGACTCTTAAATCTTTGTCTGACACTCCAGCAAGGGACTTCAATAATGTAGTCTTTCCAGATCCTGGAGGCCCAAGAAGTAGAGTCATCCTAGGAAACAAATGAATACAGAATTAACAATTTGCTCATATTGTAGATATTTACACATTAAGATCATATGTTAAGTATCAAGTTTTGTGTCAGCTTATCCCTTCGAGGGGAAAAACATTAATTCGATCATTGAAGGAAGCCATGTTGTAAGAGTTGATTTGTCTAATCAAATGTTCAAGTATGATTAATATGAACAACCAATGTCTCTGTGTCTACCTAGAAGGCTTTACTATTCCGCTTACTCCATCAAGTATCTTGACTACCCTTTTCTTTGGCGGGACAATCCATACCTTCTCAAGAAGTCCCTGGATCAGTTAACAAAACAAGATATCACATATTTAGCCACAATTTATATCAAGCAAAGAGATATCACATACAGTTTGAATTTGTGTCCACGAAAAGTACAGTATCACACCATCAAACAGCTGATGCTAATATTGCTGTCAAGGGCTACGTACCTCAATCACATTTAAAGTCGAATTTAACAAAGTTGGACGTGCCCTGGATGCAATATAGGCATCCCCCTCTATCATTAGACGTTCATATCGAACTTCAATCTTTGGAACATCAATTCCAACCCTGTTTTGCATAAGTATGAAGTATTGTTATTTAATCCACAATCCAAAAAAGTAACTGCACTGCAATGAGCTTCGTACAGAAAAAGAAAATCTCAAATTTAGTAGAAATTTCATGGTGACCTGTCAATCCTCTCTCTAAGCCGGCGAAGAAATATTTCATTATCTTGTTCCACAACTTTTAGGATTCTTTCCATGAGAAACTTCCTGTCTTTAATGCCAAGGTGGCCAACATCAACTTCAGCACTTTCAACTTTTCCATCATCTAAGACTCTGTTCAGAATCCCTTTCTTCAACCTGGCATATGTCAGTAACCACTACAGTTAGTCAAGTGGCCTCGAGATATTACTCGCAATAACAATGTAGGATCGAAATTAAAAAAGAACCTGTCATATGTTGGTAGTCTCTCAATAGCAGCCCATTTAAGGTCTTGTTCATCATCGCCCTCCCTCCTACCCCTCTGAAAAACATCATCTCCAGACCCCACAAATACCTCTGGAACATTGAGGGGAGGCAATCTACCTATCCCAATTGATTCGAAGTTTCTCGTCTTTCCCTGATCATCTTGAGCTAGTATCTCAGACATACTCTTAACTCTATCTTCAATTAATATACTTCTAAAACCTTTCCGTCCAATTCAAGAATTTGATGCTATTTCACAAGATAAAACCAAGATTAAATACTCAAATTTCAACATTTACAAAAACCGAAGTACAAAAACATGCAAGTAAAATTTCTACGTAGATGGTTGCGTTAGCTAAATCAGAAAGTTTTATGTAGAGAAAGAACTAATATTAGACAAATGAAAAAACATAAACTAATTTAGCGTGTTAAAATTCTATGATTCTTCATGTTAAAATTTTATTTTTTCAAAATTTTAGAAAAAAAAACCAACTACTACACTTCATGTTGAACACCTACATTAATAAGAAAGAATAAAAACTAGACAAATCACCCCATGAATTAAGAACGGCCATGCACCTTTTTAACGAAATAATAAAAACCAAGAAGTTAACTGTTGAGTTTACACAAAAATTCGTAATCGGCTTAAGATGGAATTAATCACAATCGAAGCAGATAAGCAAATATATGTAAGACTACCAATGATTTGTGTCACTTGGATTCGCCTCCACCACTAAGAAAAACTTTATTGATATTGATCAACAATTAAAGATTACAATCTTACAATTTGTTAATGCAAACGATGAAAGCTAACTCTTGTTTATGTATATTCAATAATACAAATAGTATCCAAGACCAATGTGCTTATTTATTGAAGATTAGATTAGATTTGATCGAAATCCTAATCCTAATCATATCGACTTCTACTAGTTGATTGTTAGTAGAGTTTAAGTCCAAGTCTACTTGTTGTAAAGATACTCACATAGTCACATTAATATTGCAGACCTTTTCCTACTCAAACTCTCATTGGCATCTCCTCATCAACCGAGGAACTCCAATAGTAACTGCGTAAGAAGGTATTGCCTATAGGTAAGTGCCTCGATCTTTTTCATCCTCAAGTTGTCGGGATTATTCGTTAATCGTGATACAGAGCTGGAACTATTAACTGGAATGAATGCGCTAATTATGAATATGATGACGGAATTAGACTGATTATTTTTGGAAGATGCTAAAATTACCAATCTAAAATGGCTTTTTAGCCGTTTGCCCCTATACTATCGTTTTATTTTTTATGTGGTCCATGAACTATTAGTTCTTTTCAGCTTGCCCCGTGATAGCATTTTTTTAACTTTGAAAAATAAAATGACTATTATACCCTAATAATAATCTTTTGGAGAATTTTTGCAAAATACCATGGTCATCGCATGGTATTTGCAAAAATAACCAAAAACTTTTTTTTATTGGAGAATACCACAATTTTGATGTGAAATGACTATTTTACCCTTAATAAAAATTGATGGCATTAAACAAGTTTTTTGGGCTCAAATGGCTATTATAATCTATTATATTACGTTGTAATCGCTTTAAATCTACAACAAATTGGATACAATCATAAAAATTGGATTAATATATTAAAATTAGCACAATGCATGATACTTCATTATACTTCAAATTGATGTTACAAAGTTCAACCTAACAACCATTGCTTTGATATATACTACATACAAATACATTTGAAGACTAAAAGAACTTTGGAAAGTAAAAAAAAAAAAATCAAATTTATATTCTTCAACATGAATCTTTTATCCATTGTCCATTCGCGTTACTTTAGAATTTGAATTCTCTAATTCTTCAACCTGAAATAGTTAAACAGTTTACATGGATTGTAACAACAAATAAAATACATATATTATAATCTGTATACCCTATTATACTTCATTATAATCAATTATACGTAATTATACAATATTATCGTTATAAAAAAACGAGACTATATCAACATAATACCCTCAAGATTCGAACTTTTATTACAAAACAACATCAAGTCTTCAAATTATATACATGTAACACACATAAAACATAAATTCATAGTTTAAACATTATTTAAACTCAAAATCTTGTGTTCAACTTAAAAAAAAATCAATTTTTGTTCAAAAAACAACATTAAAGTACCAAAAGAACAAACTTTACACATACAACTATACTTTTTAATGCAAATTTACCCACATATTCATAAAAATCTTAGAAAAGATTCAAACTTTTGTAGGAAAGATTCAAACTTTTGTAGAAAAGATTCAAACTTTTGTTCAAAAACCTTCAAATAGCATAAACACAATACATATAAAGTATAAAATTAGTTAACAACATGAGTTTAACTCAACTAAAATTGAAAAAACGTGATTTGACTCTACTAAATTGAAAAAGATTGAAACTTTTGTTCAAAAACCTTCAAATAACAAAAAAGCAATACACATAAAATATATAACTAATTGAAAACGTGATTTTAAATCGACTCTATTCAAAAAACGGGATTTTAACTCAACTAAATAGAAAAAGATTCAAACTTTTGTAAAAAAAAAACAACTTTAAAGGAGCAAAAACAAATAAGTAGAAAGTGAAGATGACGATTTCGGTGACGAGGTGGTCGGTGGAGTGTGCGATGAGAAGAAGAGAGAAAGAGAAAGAGAAATCGAGTGAGATGAATTGAGAGTGAAATGAATAGAGGGTGAAATGAATAAGTAGAAAGTGAAGATGACGATTTATAGTAGGTTTGTTGAAGGGTAGTTTAGTCAATTTACCCTAACTTTGTGGTATTTTCCAATAAAAATAATTTCTGGTTATTTTTGCAAATACCATGGGTTGACCATGGTATTTTGCAAAATTTCTCTAATCTAAAGTATAGGGGGCACATTTCACATAATTAAAATTAAACCCCCACCCCTTTCTTATTCAACACACCCCTGCTCCACCCCTATCCGTACCCCACAGCACCCTACCGAAGCTGCCAGATTTTGATCTAAAAAGCCGCAGCCACACAATCCGATGGCGATACACCACCAAACATAACACTGGAAACACAAAAATGACCGGAGGAACCCAAGGAACAAACTATCGATCGAAATTGACTGCCATGTCCGGGTGTCCCTCCGATTCATCGATTCATTGAAATCGACTGCCATGAGACACTTCGGGTTTGGGGGTGAGGTAGAGGTGGGATGGGGTGTGTTGAAGGTGAGGTTTAATTTTAATTATGTGAAAAATATCCCCTATACTTTAGATTATTAATAGGGTATAATAGTCATTTTATCCTTCAAAGTTGAAAAAAATGCTATCATGGGACAAGGTGAAAACAACTAATAGTTTAAAAATCACATATAAAATTACATTATTGTACGGGGCAAATGGCTAAAAAGCCATCTAAAATTGATTAAAAAATTTAAAAAATGTATAGATCCAATGTCATATTGGAGATACTAGCTGAATCAATAAATTATCATAATTTTTTTGACAAATCTATACTTCCACTTTCAGGTAGTACAATGTTTTAATCAAGAACCTTTTCTTCTGTATGAATTGATATATACCTTTCTTTCAATGCTTTCTCCATACCTTCTAAATTTTTTTTTATATTGGATTGCAAATTGATATACCTTTTTTATAAATAGAAATCCTAACAATTCTTAGTTATTCATAATCTATACTATATGAATCTAGAAAAGAATAGTTAATTTTAAATAAGGATTAAGGTGAGGCTACAAATCCTTTTTCTCCAATTTAAATCCACTCCTATTGTTCCGATAGAGAGAAGAATCTATGATTAACTTTTTAGGTAACTTTCGAATGAACACTTTCAACGAAATCTTTCATACAAAGTTTGAGAACATGGGTACTATGTCTATGCAAACAACTGAGGCATACAAAGACGTAGCACTGGTCTAGTAAAACATATGAATTAATTCTTCCGAGAGGAGTATGGAGTGTATTCTTTTCAATTGAAATCTTAACATGATCTTTTCACGTTATTGTCTAGGTATTAGATTAAACTTAGCTCGAAGAGCGAATTCTCAGCGTGATCCCCAAATTTGGGACGAAGTTGTAATTTGTCTGTACAAATATTGCAGTGCAGGTTCTTATTTTGTCGGAGAGTCGTAGATGTTAAATTTGAAGCTTTTAAGTAAAATTTTGATGAAGATTCTTTATTTTTAAAGGGACCATATTAATATTAATTGACAATAAGATAAGTGACCATAATGCAATTTGAAACCTCTAATAACCAAATTGAACATTTCCACAAAACTTGATTTAGAAATTAGTCTTTCATCACTTTACAAGTAATGCTTTGGCTGAAAACTAAATCAACTCTTCAGCTTATATAAATTTGTAAAGATCATACAAAAATAGTTTTGCTAATCTACAATTATCTGAGAGGAGGAAAATGTTGGTCAATTCTTCAAAATGTATTATCTCTTCTGATAGTTAAGGTACTTTATGGCGTAGACGAACACGAAGCAGAATAGTACCGCCCAACCAACATGAGCTAAGGCAACAACTGGAAGGAAGTCATGCTCATATCCCAGATAGTCTTTAATGTATGTTTTCAATGGAATGTCGCCTAGGCCGGGGACTTGAACAGGCTCTGTCAGGTCACCAATTTGGGAAGTCGCGAGGCCATATATTGTCCATGCCACAGGAGAACACCAGTAATACCACCTCCACCATATAGGAATAGCCTGTTCAATGAAACGAAAAGCTTTATTACTTCGAAATGAGATAACAAGGGAGCCTTCCATTCCATTCAAAACTGAGGGAATTATATACTAACCGTCCTGGAGATCAGGAAGCCGGAGAACAAACTCCAAAAGCTAAGGAAGAAAGACATGGTGATTGCAGCGATTGGATAGCTTGGTGTGAGTGCAACGAGCATCATCCCGTATAAGGTGAAGTAGACAAAGCACATAAAGACGTAATAATAGAACCAGAAGAACTTCGCAGCCTCCCATTGAAATCCAATCATTGAGTAAAGAAGAAGACTGTAGATGAATGTCTGAATAGCAACATAAATTGTTTCTATGGCAACCTAACAGAGTGTCATAACATGTATAATGTATTAGTCCCTCAATAACAGTATCCTAAGTTTCATTCAGAGACAGAAGAGAGCGAGTCAACAATGTAAATCGAGAAAAGAACAATCGTCGAAATAAAATAAAAGAAGCAAAAGAGGGTGAAAAATTGTAAGTAGTTGTATAGAGAAACCATTAGGGATTCTGTTTGAACAGTTTGGATTATCTTTCATTTAAAGAGATGACATATCACAATTCTAGTTCATAAAATGTTAGTCTTCTGCGCTGCAGCAAATACCATTGCTATCCATCAGAATATATATTTTGGCTGAAAATGTTTAAACTGGTTACCTGTGCAAATGCATACGGCAAAGCCGAATACATTCCAGCAGCCTTCTCGCGATAGAAGACCGTTCTTTCTACTGCCACAACAGACTGCACCGTGGAAGTATTGGTTCCCCCAAGAAACAATATTGAAGCATACATTGCTCCAAGCATATTCATCAGGTCTTGTTGTTTTGACCTGTTTCAATAAGCATAATATATATTAATATTTTCAGATATTATCAAAACGTGCTTAACTTTCATCTTTAAACCAGAACCCAAAGGACTTACATTTTGTCTCCTCTCCCCCAGAATATAACCCCAAAAATAAGGCCTATGATTATTGTCAAAAAAAATCTGATGGCGTTGTACTGAGAATGTCGCCAATAGGATAAATTTTGCTTCCAGAAGCAGGCTTTGCACTGCGTGATGAAGGGCAGAGCGTATTTGGTTGGAAAATAGAGGTCCCTAGACCCTGGAACTGGAGTGCTAAGATCTTTAATATGACCCTGATTGTTCCTGTGGAAGAACAGAAAAGTTACAAGATTCATGTCAGACTTCATAACATAAATATGAATGTTTGATTTAATACCGAAACAGGTCTGAGTTGGCATAGATATCAGCAAAGTCCACATTGAGTTGAGACTCGATTGCTGGAGTAGTAATGTCCAACATCCAAGCAGCAGGATTGAAACCATCTTTTATCTTTGGAACTCCTGGAATTGACTAAGGAATGTTTGGATATCATTAGCACCAGAAGATTGGATTGACGCATATATAGAAACAAACCAGAATGATTATGTTGAATAACTTACTTCGAAGTATTTTACCAACAAGCGAGAGTTGTGACCAAGCGGTCCAGCATAGATGACTTGCCCTCCTCTTTTCATCAACAATAGCTACAATGGTGAACATGATTGATCATACAATAGTACAAATGCATGCAAGGTTATGCATATAAGTTAATTTGACAAAAACTCTTTGAACTGTACCTCATCGAAGGCTTCAAATATATCTATGCTTGGCTGGTGTATTGTACAGACAACAGTTCTCCCTGTATCTACAGTGTTCCTGACAGTTCGCATGACAATAGCAGCAGCTCTTGCATCAAGACCTGATGTAGGTTCGTCCATGAAGATGATTGATGGATTAGCAACCAACTCTACAGCTATAGTAAGCCGCTTCCTTTGTTCAGTTGACAGGCCATCTACCCCAGGAAGACCAACTAAGGAATCTCTCAACGAGTTCAGTTCAATCAACTGTATAACTTCCTCAACAAACATCTGACCACAAGAGTTACAATGATACTTCAAAACAATTTATTAAACCATTCAGTGTTGTATAGAAGTTTAGACTGGAAGTTTTATATCTAGAAAAGCGAACTAGAAATAAAATTAAGCAAGAAAAGAACATGTTGAAATCTTTCAGAAAAATGATCCCTAAGATGTGGGCAGACTGAGGTATCTCTCAAACAGAGGACAAGAAAATAAACGCATACCAAAAAACATACCTTGCACGTTTTCTTCTCTATGTCTGGAGAAAGGCGTAACCATGCGGAATATATCAGAGATTCATAGACTGTAACATGTGGAGAATGAATATCATTCTGCTCACAATAACCACTAATACGCACAAAAGTTGATTGATTCTTAGGATATCCAGAAACAGTAATACTTCCTTCAATGTAACCTCCAGTCTTCCGTCCTGCTAAGACATCCATCAAGGTTGTCTTTCCAGCACCACTAACACCTACTAGTGCTGTCAAAACACCAGGTCTAAAGGTACCACTTACATCCCGTAACAGCTGCAGACGACTCTCCTCAACTCCCTTCTTTTTCATTTCCTAGTACATAAACCAAAATATAACTAGAATAATAGTTGACTGGTGCATCTCAAGGACATGCATAATAAAATGATTGAGATCTGTACATGATCAAACAACTCCAATTAAGATGATCAAAATAAGAGACTTACAGATGGCATGTCTACGAAGTAATTTACATGGTTGAATGCAAGCGATAGGGGCTGAAAAGGAAGAACCATTCCTTTCCTTCCAGTTGCAGTCTTTTCAACAATTAGTTTCTGTTGAGTGGTATATCCATCCTTATCAACACCTGTAACCAATTACTCTGTTTATATACCAAGAACATAAACAAAAAAGAGTACATCGATGAAACAAGAGCCTTGCTTATTTCTAATTTGATGGAAGCATAACATGAGGAATGAGTCTAACAAACTTTCATGGATGACCCAAGCAAACACACACACACACTGACACACATATATATACATACATACATACATACATACACACATTATATACATAAACAAATGCAACCGGCTTTGTAGGACGACCTTCAACTGGAGCTTGAGGTAGTGAAGAGTCCATGGATGATTTTGTCTTCTTATAGCTGGCTTTATAATCTTCTTCCACAATATGGGATTTAGAATTTCCAAAAGCTGCATTCAGGTCGCAAACAATGTTCAAACCAGAACATATGAAACTTAAGGAAACTACAAGTTTATGACAACTCACGGTTTAGGTATTTCAAGGCCACAATAAAGCAGATATTAAACAAAAGGGAAAAGCCAAAGAGGGCAAGTATGCATATCCAATACATATATCTGTTCGTGAACATTCCTCTTGAAGCAAGAAGAACCTTTCCAACTGTATCCTGGGGAAATCTTGGATCAGTATTCGGCTGAAAGGAAGACAATAAAGAGCACTTCAGACTTTAAGTTATCTAGATCTTGTAGGTATTGTAAAATCATATTATGATATGATAAGAAAAGAGCTTACAGTACTCCATCTTTCATCTAGGAATTCGTTGATGGCTACGGCATTTTGGCCATACATCATAGGGGAAATATAGTAACCCCACATCATCCATGGTTTAATATCATCTGCAATAGATATACATAAAGATTTATTATTATTGTTGCTCATAAAATACAAAGGAGCCTAAAATAACAGTTAGGCCCACGACGAAAAGGTAGAACTTGAGGGTTTAAGCAAATATCCCTTTCAAGGAAATAAATATATATAGAATAGACATGGTTTCCTGACCTTTAGCAATAATAAAACCACCAAGGACAAAAACTATCAAAAGAGAAAACGTCCCTAATGTACTTGCAACAACTTGAGTCCTTCCTATGGAGGCAATTAATCGGAAGAGTGATAAAGCCATCTGCTGCAAAGCAACATATGCTAAAAGCTGGCAGAAAAACCTGAAAAGTTTAAGAAACAGGTGGAACTTGAAATGCACTTTTAGGATATCAGTTGATCATACATAGGAATGAAGCTTAAAGACATACCTCGAAGCAGCAGGTGCAAAGCCTATGGTGTAGTAAGTTAGTAGAACCCATATTAGGGATTCGATTATTGAAACTGGGATCCTGAGAAGCCAAATTGGGAGAGCGAAGGCCCATGCAGGGTAGAACAGCGAATCTCTCTGTTTAAAGAACACCGGCAATCTTTGGACAGTTTGTGCTTGTTCAGCTGCTCCATTGAACATCACATTAGTTAGGCTGAAAAACAATGCACCATAAAATTTGCCTCCGTCTGTGAGTTGCCCAGATTTCATTTTTGTCCTAAAGAACACTGTGAAGGTGATGATTGACATAATTGTAATCTGGGTGGTCTTGAATATATACAAGAAAGAACTACGCTTCATAAGTAGCCATTCTCTAGACAAGCATGCTTTAAAGAGATCTATGTTAGATATACCATACTTATTAGTCACCAAAGCAGCAGGATGGGTACGAGATTTTTCATAAGGAATAGTAAGATCATCAAACATCTTCTGCCCAATGTGAAAATTACTGAAGTGTTCTACAAACTCGGCAACTGTAATATATCGATAAGGCTCATTCCTTCTAAACCAGTACTGCTCTTGGTCTTTCATGGAAGTGACCTCCTGCAGAAAGTCGGCCACTCCTTTTCTTTCTGGGCATCTAAAGCCTACATATTCAAAGAACTCAAGGACATGTTCTCGAGGACCTTGATAGACAATTTTGCCCTCTGAAAGTAAGATGATATCATCAAATAGTTCAAATGTTTCAGGGGCTGGTTGAAGAAGAGATATAATCATTGTAACATCCATAACATGAACCATTTGCCTCATGTACTTGACAATCTGAAATGTTGTTGAGCTATCAAGACCAGTTGAGATTTCATCCATATAAAAAGCTTTTGCAGAACCAACCAGCATTTCTCCTACATTTTTTTACATAATGCACACTCAATATAAGAAATACGGAACATTCATAATGACAATTTAATAATCAGCCAAATGCTATTGACAGACCAGTAGTGAGCCTCTTCTTCTGACCACCAGAGACGCCCCTCCTCATTTCATCTCCGACTAATATATCAGCACATACATCCATCCCAAGTACCTGTTATTTTCCCTTGGTAAGCAAGTTTTGAATGTTGAAATGATCTTAAATCTGTAAATTCAGTATCAAGTGCATTATGAACACACCTTAAGAACACAGTCAGTAACTACATTTGATTCTTGGCCAGTCATTGCTGTGGCTTTCATAAATGCATCTATCTCAGGGTCTGGTTTGATTCCTTCTTCTTTCTCTCTCCTGGATAGTTCTGCTAGAAGTTGATATCTGGTTCCAACTCCTAAGCAACGCCCTGCAAAATCTAAAGTTTCTCTCACTGTCATTTCCCCATGGTGAACGTCATGCTGGCTGACATATGCACACGTTCTTTGGGGAATGAATTCCGTCATTTCATGACCACAGCACGTGATATTTCCAGTTATCTATCACACAGACATCATGGAAAAAAGTTAGATTAAAAGATCAGAACATCAAGGCATTGAGATTGAGATAACAGTTCAAAACCATAATTACAAAAGGAGAGAGGACGACGGACTCTTAGATCTTTGTCTGACACTCCAGCAAGGGACTTCAATAATGTAGTCTTTCCAGATCCTGGAGGCCCAAGAAGTAGAGTCATCCTAGGAAACAAATGAATACAGAATTAACAATTTGCTCATATAGTAGAAATTTACACATTAAGTTCATATGTGAAGTATCAAGTTTTGTGTCAGCTTATCCCATCGAGGGGAAAAACATTAACTCGATCCTGTCATGTTGTAAGAGTTGATTTGTCTAATAAGTATGATTAACATGAACATCCAGTGTATCTGTGTCTACCTAGATGGCTTTACTATTCCGCTTATTCCATCAACTATCTTGACTACCTTTTTCTTTGGCGGGACAACCCATATCTTCTCAAGAAGTCCCTGGATCAGTTAACAAAACAAGTGATCATATATTTTACCAGAATACATATTAAGCAAAGAGATATTTCATGTAGTTGCAATTTGTATCAATGAAAAGTACAATATCACACCATTAAACAACTGATGCTAATAATGCTGTCCAAGAACAAACTACGTACCTCAATCACATTTAAAGTCGAATTTAATAAAGTTGGACGTGCCCTGGATGCAATATAGGCATCCCCCTCTATCGTTAGACGTTCATATCGAACTTCAATCTTTGGAACATCAATTCCAACCCTGTTTTGCATAAATATCGTTATTCGATCCACAATCCAAAAGTGTAACAGCAAGGCAATGAACTTAGTAAAGAAAAAAAATCTCAAATTTAGTAGAAATTTCATGGTGACCTGTCAATCCTGTCTCTAAGCCGGCGAAGAAATATTTCATTATCTTGTTCCACAACTTTTAGGATTCTTTCCATGAGAAACTTCCTGTCTTGAATGCCAAGATGGCCAACATCAACTTCAGAACTTACAACTTTCCCATCATCTAAAACTCTGTTCAGAATCCCTTTCTTCAACCTGGCATATGTGGGTAACCATCACGGTTAGTCAAGTGGCCTCGAGATATTACTCGCAATAACAATGTTGGATCGAAATTAAAAAAGAACCTGTCATATGTTGGTAGTCTCTCGATAGCAGCCCATTTAAGGTCTTGTTCATCGTCGTCCTCCCTCCTACTCCTCTGAAAAACATCATCTCCAGACCCCACAAATGCCTCTGAAACATTGAGGGGAGGCCATCTTCTTATCCTAAGTGATCCAAAGCTTCTGCTCCTTCCTTGATCATCTTGAGCTAGTATCTCAGACATACTCTTAACTCTGTCTCTAATTAATATACTAAAACTATGGCTTTTTTCAAAACATTTCCGTCCAATACAAGAATTTCCTGCTATTTCACAAAACAAAACAAAGAATAAATACTCAAATTTCAAGATTTTCAAAAACCCAAATACAAAAACATGCAAGTAAAATTTCTACGTAGTTGGATAGTTGCGCTAGCTACTAATTACTAAATCAGAAATTTATATAGAAAAAGAACTAATATCAGACAAATAAAAAAAGTAAACTAATTTAGGATGCGAAAATTCTGTGATTCTTAGTGTTAAAAGTTTATTTTTTTCAAAATTTTCGAAAAGAACCAACTACTCCACTTCATGTTGAACACCTACATTAACAAGAAAGAATAAAAAACAGACACATCACTTCATCAATTAAGAACGGAAATGCACCTTTGTAATAATTTGCTAATAAAACATTTATAGTAATATGGCAAAGGATTGAGACACAAAAAGAATGTCGATTTACCTACTCCTGAACAATTAATAATGCTGATTATGCAATATTTAATATTGGTAATATGGAGATAAATCCAACAATTAAGTGGGCTGCAGCCAAACATTTATTGAACATGTTAAGTGTGTTTTGTGTGTGAAAATATAATGTATGGGAAGTGGAAAAGAGGTCGACAATATGGGGGGTCAAACTCAAAACTCAAAAGTCAAAAAGGAGTGACCAAAAAATGATTTGTAATACACTAGTATAGAGAAATTATGTTTTGCGGGACTCTTTTAGATGCTTATTGCTTAACGAATTTACTTTAAAATATAAAATGCTCCACGCGTTACTTATTAAATTTGGTAAAAGATAAATTAGAATAAAATAAGAGTTGGACGATTTCGTCATTTATGTGAAAATCGCTATAATTATAAAAGATATGATGTATAGCTGATTAAGTATGGTAATTAAATCATTAATTGAATAATCACTTTTATATAGAAGTGGTTGAAATTATATAATGACATGAAAATGTACATTTTTAAATTCCTTATGGTCATTTAAATATGAAATGCACAATAAATTTTGTGTAAGGTTGTTAGAAGTTATAAAAATATGATATGAAATAATAGTCCTTTTTATATATCATAATAATCTTTTAATTTCGGAGTGTTTCAAGTCCAAACAAAGAATGTAAATAACAATTGAATAATTAAGGAAATAAATCAACCGAAAAGATATATTTTAGGGTGAAACAAATTAATAGTAATCCTGGAAATCATTAATGGTAAAGAAAATTTATATTAAGATGCCCGTATTTTAACATGCCAATAGGATGAACAAATCACTTAAGTGAATGATTTAATGATATGACTGTACCTAATGTAAAGGTGAAAATATGAATGCGAGATTTGTTGATAAAAGTTCGGAACACATACCACTAGACTATTAAGTCATGGATAAGTAAAAATTTAAATTAAAAACTCAAAATACAGTCAAAGATAATTGGAATAAGAAAAGGAAATGAATCATTGAAAAGTTAAGGCTTAGTTTGTTTTGGATAATTTTAACCTTTGCGGTTTGTAAAAAATAAAAAACCAAACTTAACAATCATTATAACGGAAGTATCAAGTGATGCATGTTTTGGAACATGTGATCGAAAAAGTTATTGTGCAACATATATGACCAAATGTTGACTGTTATGAAAAATATATGATGTAAAGTGTCGTTAGCACAATTTTAGTTCTTGAAAATTTAGCTCAAATGATTATTTGATCCCTTAGGTGTCCTCATGTGACCAACACATGACATCATTCACGGTGATCTTAACGAAGTAACCTAGTGAGCACTTTTTAAACATGCATGATCGAATTAAACACTTCGAAACATGTATGATCAAACGGTGCATGGTATAAAACATGTATGATGAAACAGGTTACAAGATGGGATATTTTTAAAACATGTCTGGTCGAAAGAGACATTCCAAAACATATATGGTCAAACGGTGAATAGGACATTAGTCCTTCTCAATTTGTCTCCATATTAAAACTTCCTCAAATTTTAACAATATAAATAGACAGACAAATTTGATAAATTTCCTCAAATATTTTATTTGGTAAGTAACTTGAAATTATAAAAATACTAGAGGCATATTGAAATGTTTGTAATAGTTCAAGTTTTCGACGTAGTTAAACCATTTCTTAATACACGAATCCTCTTCTCTTCTCTTTATAGTTGACATTCGAATTATCCCTTACTCTCTTTAATAAATTTGACAACTTTTTAATATTTTGTGACACTTGTTTTGAAAAGAATTTATTTATTTTCCCCAACTCCCCAAGGAACAATAGTGGCCACTTTCCAGATTTTAGGACATACCCCATGTATTTACCCCAACCTTCGTTGGCTTTTTTGTTTCAAGTCCCTTACTTTAGTGAACTTTAATTTATCCCACATACTCAATTTAAGGTATACGATTACATATTAATAAATGTAACTCTAATTTCAATATCAAGGGCTAAAATGTGAAGGAAAAAAAACTTGTTCGAGTTTAATCGAAGGTTAAATGGACACTCTAAAATAAATTAAATTAATAAACACATAAATAGAGTTTTATTAATTCACCAATATGGATTGTTTAGGTTCTCCATTGATTTCAGCCAAAATGCATCTTGCCTTACTATCGAGATTTGAGTGGAGGCACATCCCACAATTTCATCCACCATGGAGGAAATAATTTCACTAGCTAAAGTAAAGTGTACATGAATGCTCTTATTTCTCATAAAAAGTACATAATCCATGCAATGTGGTAAAACGCCTCAACGAACTACCTCAATCGTCGAACCCAATTATACAAACAACAAGATAGTGTATGACCAATGTGGTACAACAGCCTCGACAAACTACCTTAATAGTCGAACTCAATTATACAAACAACAAGATAGTGTATGACCAATGTGGTACAACAGCCTCGACAAACTACCTAATAGTCTAACTCAATTATACAGATGACAATATAGCGCTATGACCAATGTGGTACAATAGCCTCAACCAACTATTATAATAGTCGAACGCAAATGTTCAGATGACCGTGTGGTGGTATGACCATTTGGGAAATACAACTTTTATTGCCAGATTTCACAAGGAGCATGAAAAGTTCTTCCCCTGCAGATAGCTTCAAGGTTTTCTCCAGCATATGAACAAAGTGGAGAAACCTCTACTCCTGCAATAGAGCGAGCCAATAGAATTTAAAAAGTTACTTTCAATTTCCAATACATTTCTCGCTATAAATGGTGAAAACAATTTCTTTTAAACCAGTACATCAAGACTGATAAAGACTGGAATGGAAGATCTATAGACTGTTACTATAGATGTAGTCCAAGGAAGAACAAAATAATTATTGTAAGTTCTTGTTCATCTAAAAGCTCTAGGAGATTCTCTCTCATTGATGTCTCAATATATTACGAATTACCTGTTGCATATAATGGCACCGAGTGTGTCAGGAAACCTCCAGCTGCAGCTACCCAGCGAGCATGAAATCTTAGAAGCAGCAGCCGAGCACTTTCAGGAGTGTCATAATTTGACCCATTAGCATTCTTCACTGGAGCAAACTCTTCTTCACGCAAAACCTTTATACATAGGTTAAGTATGCATAATGTGTAGAAGTCGAGGACATACGTGTCGCAGAGATTACAAACATAAAAGCATACCTCAAAAAGCGCTGTTGAAGGTGAATAAGGAAATGCATCAAATATGAATTGCTCAAGTTTGTATCCTATAGTTTCCCCGTGGACCGATTGAATTTTCTTTTCTGCAAGATGAAATCTGTGAAAGTAGAAGAATAGACAAAATTCAATAAAGCAAATCATCCCAGTAAAGGAAGAAGAAAGGAGTTGATAAACTTTTCGTCTTTTAACCAAATACATCTGAACATTAGCTTAATAATCATGTCAAAGTAATTTGGGTGGTGCAAATAATTATGGCGAGTCAACAGTAGCAACTATCGTAGTTGTTTATGCTTAATGGATGAAAGAAAATAAGAATCAGTCAGAGTAGAGTTTGAGTTCCAAGACTATGACAGAGGAGTAGTACTGATGCAAGGTTGATAAATATAGCCAAGTCTCATACAACACCAGAAATATGACAGAGGAACAATATTAATGAAAGAGGTTTGACGAATATAGCCAAATGCCAGACATCACCATCGCCAAACAGAGAGGATGCGTAAAACAAATAGCTACCTTCATGCCATGTGGAGTCTAATATCATCCGACACATTTCTAGAGAAGCCCGAGAAGACAAAGCAGGAAAACTTTAAGCAGAGGGTACAACATCACACACTGAAAAGTGCTACACCATGCATGATCACTGAGAATAATAAGAGATTCAGATACAAGGCTTAACAACTATTTTAATTAGCACTGCTATCTAAATGAACCTTTGAGCGAGAAAGGGAAGGGTTTCAAGTATTTATACAAGAGACACTGCTGATCAACTCTATAGAAAAAAGGAGAAGAATGCTAAATATATAGCTTGAAGATATTGCAATCACATATGAGAATGTTAAACAAAATAATCACCAATCACTCTGTACGAAGTATGCTCTTTTGTTGCTCACTGATTACCATGTAGTAACATAAGAGAAATCACCAGCTGATAACTCCATAAAGGCATAGATAAATGCTTATGGCAAAATTGAGGATCAAAGAATAAGATAAAGAATTACTAACATGCTGTCTCTTTCCAACCCAGTTGCTACTTGGTTCAAGAAATCCAAAGTAAACATATGCAAGCATACCTGTAATAGAATCAACTAGACTATCAGGTTGACAAAATATTAAAAACACTTAAAACTACTGCTGAGTACGTAAACATGTTACTACTCTATGAGAGAAACAAAATCATCAAACTGTTTAGACTAATCATCGAATTATTTAGACACCATACTGGTGTTTTACTTTTTCGGTTCAAATCAGAAAGCAATTGCAAACCTACACTTCTGCAAGGATGCTTAACATGGCTATTGAGACAGAGACAAATGACTAACTAGTAGTGGAATCTAAAGTTCTACAAATCCATATGAATTAAGCAGTAAAACGAGAAAAACAGCATTCAGATCATTAGAGGCAAGAACTATCCTAAAAAGAAGTTAGACTTAATATCATATTATTGCAAATCAGTTCATGATAACAGGAATAAAATATGTATAAAGAATTTAATTAGAAGTTCAAAAGAGAGGTGTCTTGTTGCATTGCTCAGTCTTCAATCTCCTGAACTTAAGATATGCAGGAGAGGAGATATTCTACTTATTTGTGCAATATGCAAATATTCGAAGTTAGCTATGTAATATATTCAAACAAAGTTCGTCAAAAGGAATTGAAAGTTTTCTGACAGGTGTACGGTAGTAAATTGATCAAACACACTAAGTTTGCCATCCAAAAATAATCCTGAGACCTTTCAGCTTTTCTGACATGTAAACAATGAACTCCTTAGAGGTGAAAAACATGTTTGTTCAAAATTTATGATTCCATAGGATGTCTCACCATATATTCAGGTGTCAATTCGCTAATGTGTTTATGAGGTCAATGACGTTAGAAACATAGAAATCTATAGCAAGTAATTCTGAATGGTAAAACAACAATAGTGGTATAAGGTGAAAACTATTGCCATAGCTTTCTAGTTTCTACCACACAGGTTTGACCGGTTCTTCAAAAAGATTCACCAAACTGGAGTTAACAACTTAACACATTGAGAAACTTGAAAGTAAACTTCAAAAATAGGGGTCAACAACATTACATTACTCCAGCAAAAACGAAGTCGACCAGTTTCCTGATTAATCGCAGTAGCCATTGATGAGTCTAACTCACTGTACTCAACCACAGAAAGAGGTCCACCTTTACCTCTTCGCACAAACACCCCAACTTTCTCTTGTGGGTAAGCCTGCAATCAGATCAACAAAAAATGAGAGGTGGACGAAACTCAACAGCTACAATAAGATTATCCATTACTTCCATACAAACCTTGGCAAATAATTTTTAAAAGGAACAATTCAATTGATTAAAAGAACATATAGACATTTTTTCCCTTTTTCTATTTACATTTCTTGATATGGTGTAACAAGCTCAGATGCTGAAATTGATAGTGCCAAGC
Organism: Echium plantagineum; assembly: GCA_003412495.2. NCBI lineage: Eukaryota > Viridiplantae > Streptophyta > Magnoliopsida > Boraginales > Boraginaceae > Echium > Echium plantagineum. The sequence goes on from CM016562.1 coordinate 13,564,126, forward strand.
TTGAAAGAGTAAAGTTTGAGAAACACATACACAAGCCTCAAGACTCTTGGAATTTCGGAAATTACAAGCTTAAAAAGGAAATCTACACTTTCATGTAGTCAGCAGTCATCCCAAGTAATTCGAATTCAGCCAGACATTATATATAATATATGTTAATCATTTTCTTTTAGAGTTTTACTCATATAAATCATAAATAATGCAGGTCCTTCTCCATTGCAATCTGGAAGAACAGAAAAGCCAAAGAATATATCCAAGATTACTACAATATTATTTCAAATCATGATCATTGCTTTCCATTCTAGTTAGGATTCCCAAGAAAAGTAACGTGAAAAGAATGTCTTAGCAGAGACTACTCTGAGAAGAAAATGGCCTTAACATAACTGCAGAATTTTGATAGAGTTACTCACCTTGCGAACAACTTTAGCAGCTGAAGCCGCGCCTTTGTCAATGAAATAGCCCAGGAAAGTTGGATCAGCTACACGGACCTGAAAATATAAATGTCAGAAAGTCCCAAGTGCAATCTATGGCTTGAAAAAAATTAAGTCAAGGAACAGAGAGTCGAATAATTTTCTGGAAGGAAAACAGTAAAAAACGAGAGTGGGACTATAGGGAATTACCAAAGCGTTGTCAACTCCATAGCAATCTATGTACTTTATTCCTCTCGAGGCCATATCTTCCAATAATCTTGACGCTTTCAGTGCTGTAATACCCATGAGGTAAGCTTAGTCAAAAAGCGTGTGCAGGCAGGGGGGTGGGGGGGGGGGGGGGTGGTTAATTGTTCATTTCCAGAGCTTCAGATACTATTATTGCCTAATAATAAGGATTACAATAAATGGGGAACGTAGGTAGCTGAAATTATCACCTGAATAAACTCCTCCATTTCCATCTGGAGACTCTGCTACCTGTTTTGGAGGAAAAGATTATCATCAACAAGCACCAAATAGAAATCGTCCTTAACATCATAAGCATTAATAAAAAATAAAATTCAACAGATGCATGTTGGTTGTAAATCATAGCAGTCCATAACAGTATTGCAGTAAGCTGATGTGCTTTTACAGCACAACAAAAAGAAGAGAGTAAAAACCCGGAAAAAGTAGTGAGTGGAAGGTAAGGAATTGACAAATGCTTAATCTGCTAGAAACTCAAGACAATATACTTTACCAGTTACCAATAAGACAAGCTCGGATAATTCATTGTACGTAGTTTTTTTTATGAAGATGCACACACTGCCATGCTAATGACTTTAGCCATCTATCCTAGGCTATACTTCATTGATAATGAGCTGCAATAACAGTAATACGAAAAATAGCAAAAATAGGCCAAAGAACTCCAGTACCCTGCAAATTGCAAAGCTGTATGTTAAACACACCAACCTTGTAAGGACTCTCCATAATAAACCTGCCGTCTTTTGAGACGCAAGGTATTGTCCCTTGCTCGAAGAAGGTTACCTAACATTTGACACATACGTTAATGATATGGAAAGGAGAAATAATACTAAAAAGGGTAAAGACAAAATTGAGTGTAACCTGGTCTGCTTCAAGCCCAAAATATTTGTGACTGTCAAAGAACTTGCGAGTTGCTTGATCAGTAAATGGACTAGTCATTATATACCAGTGTATAGGTGTAAAACCACCCGAGCCTGCTAACATCAGATCATTCCCGTTAGTAAAGAGTTTTGAATACTATTCTTTCTGGAGAGTGCAAAACTCCCTCACCCTCATTCGCACTCTCTGAAGCCAATCTCTGGACGCATAAAATCCTCTCAGCTTGAAGTTGGAAAAGGGACTTTCCAGATGGAAGTCCTATATCTAAAACAACAAGAAATCAAATTAAAAAGAGGGGAACTTTTACTTCATGGCGACTAGTGCCTCTGACTTGCAAGTACTATAAATTATCATGCAGTATTGATAAGTCATCAACAAGTGACCACTTAAGATGACTGTTTCAATATTATTGATATATTATAATACATGTAAACATGGCAAAATAAGTACTCAAAATGGAAGGCCTTCTTGGTGCCCTAATGCATAAGAAAAGTATGGCAAACTCTAGAAATAATCTATCTTCAATAAGCGCATGTATGAGATACTCACTGAAACATCCTTTAGGATCTGAACTTCCCAGACGAGTTCCCTGCATAAAGATAATTACTAATAATCAATATTATAATAGCGAAGGAAAGAAGGCTAAACACTTCACTATCCAGGAAAAAGTCCCAATGTTTATTCCCCCAATTACTTCAGTCAAGTTATATTTCTTGGAAAATTAAAAATGTCCTTGTTCCCTTCAATATTACGTCATTTATCCATGTGCTAAAGAGAACCAGTTCTCGAACAATGATAATACCATTGATCATCCAGAAGGAACAAGAGAAAGAAAGGGAGGGGAAGGGGATATATATATATTCTCAGCACTTATAGGATCTCATACACAGTTAAGGTTAAAAGTTGGTATAGACAAGTCATGCAAGAGTTGAACACAGAATCATGATCTTAAGAAAACAGAAATTTCTACAGCGACTACTAAAGAAGTGCTCTGTGAATTATAGGGAAATCAGATTATAACAAAGAAGAAATCAAGGAAATAAAAGTTAAACAACCTATTGTTGCTCTTCACTATGAAAAATAAATTAAGTTCAATAAGTAACAGTTCAAAAATATTGAATCCATATCATCTAAGAAATGAAGCATAACAGTGATAAGAAGAAATGAAGGGTAACAGTTACAACAGTGATAAAACAACTTAGAAGATAATAAGTACTTATCCACCTTTTTCAAACCCAATTTAAGTGGTAAACATTCCAGCACACTAAAATCACTGAAAACTATATTGGTGGATACTAATATAAGTACTTATCGAATGGATGCTAATTTTCACACTAAAATCACATGTGGAAGTTTTCACTGGATCCATTGGATTGGTGGAAATTAGTATCCACTTGTAATACCCGGCCCAAAGTGAACGATGTGATATGTTTGATATCGTTTGATTGGTACTACTCATACCATCAAGATGCATCTTCTTTTCGATAGCCCAACTCATAAGAACTCTAAAGTTAAGCGTGCTTGACTCAAATGGATACTATATTCCACAATAGAATGGATCCTCGATTTCTTGTATTACCACCATGTTTATTTGAATGACCTAGATGACTATGTTTAAACCTTTGTGACTAAACTATCAATATGTTGACATGAGAAATATGTAATCCTGTAGGATTCTATATGAATTTTAACATGTAAATACAAATTTCCCATAATAACATACGAAATTGTATAAATTTTAACAAGTTTGACCATAAAAAGGCCAAGTCAGTAATTCAAATAGAAACACAAGGAGTATGAATTATCTGGGTTTTACCTTAAACATTGAATTGCAGTTAAACATTGAATTGCAGTTAAACATTGAATTACAGAAAGTAATATTTCGTATTATCCTTCAATACAGTCTCCCGAGTTTCATTTCATCATTAATATACATATATATATACAAGATCATTAGTAGCTCACTTTAAAATTTTCGATTAGAGAAAATTTGCATGGATTGTTCACCAATAACATTGAAGAGAAGAATCGATCTGTAAATAACGAGATATGAAACAGAATAACAACTCATCAAGAACTATATCCAAACAATGACAACCACCGTTAGAGTATAATGCAATGATTTTCAGCCATGTTTCTTTCCTATCATCATCTCCTTAAACATTAATGCATGCATAATAAATAAACTGGTAAAAGTGGAACAAATTCCAGTGCCAAAACTTTTGTTATCACGTTGGATGCTTATATCAAGTGGAGCACACTGAAAAATGCATTGAATATTCAAATGCTACACATTCACTTTGAGAAAAATCATAATGTAAACCGGTAGATATGAAATCTCTATAAAGAATTTTGAAGTTACAAATTCATATACAAAAACTCCAAGTTACAATCACATAAGTACTAGATCATGGTTGAAGTACAATGGTCACCTTCATACTCAAAATCGGTAACAATTACGATAAGTGTACCTGTCCACCAGATAAAAGCAAAACTGCTAATTTCCCTTTCGAGATGGCTTCCATACCCATCTTCCACCACCTCTCTCGCTGTTCCATTGTCCGTTCCTCCACAGTCGATACACTACTCATCGGAACTGGCTCTATTGCAGCTGCAGGAAGTCCTAAAACATAGCAAAAATAGTTTTAGAATATCAATTTCCGCCAATTCGGCATCCACAAATTCACATTAATCATAGTAACTAGCTCCAGGCTACAAACTACCTTGGGATTGAAACGAGCAGCGGATAATCCGATCAATTCTTGGTAGATCCAGACTCTGCGATCCAGATGAATTAATCAATATGTTCGATCTCATTTCACATAAATCAATCATATTAACTATATGCATTATATGTAATCCAGTTGCTAACCTGAATGTTCTGGAAGAGAAGTTGGCGTTGTTCAGGAGACAACTCAGACCAGAGGGCAAAAACGTCTTCTTGGCCGTAATCTTTGAGCCTTTCCAACAAGGCGAGAGGTGGTGCTGCTGACAAAACGACTGCCTTGTTGTCGTTTTGATCATTATTATTGTTGTTGTCCACTGCAACTATTTCCTTCATCTTTGAGTGATTCAAGTCTATGATTTTGGATTATATCTGGAAAAATAATTATAGGTAGAAATATAAATGCCTAATTATGTAATATATGTACGTGCAGATTGCAGATTGCAGTCGAAGGTGTCGGTTCTGAGTTGTTATACTCACCAAAACTGTAAAATGACACAGGTGAGATTACAAAATTGTCCCCAACAGCCAAACCACTCGTTTGTTTAAGAAACTAGCGAGTGAGAAATCTGTTACCAAAGCAAAGAAACAGGTCTAAACCCGTTGAGAACAGCGATAATGTCATATCACTATTCCTAATGTCAGAGAATTTTTTATTAATTCATTATATACCCTTTTCAAAGACTAATTTTAATTGTCAAAACAATGATATTTTTTAAAGGTATGAAATTATGTACAACCTAAAGTCTGTGATATTTTGTTTCCTTCGTTTTGTAATACTCATATCTAATATTATATGCATATTAAATTTCTTATTTTAGTAAGATTTGATAATAGTTTCTTGCACATACACGAACTACTTTCGTTAATTCACATCTATAAATGAATAACAATGATGGGATGATCTATATCATTTTTATTTTTAGTTATTTTATAAATATTAATTCAGATTATATTTAATATTTTTTCATTACTATTTATTATGTCAAAATATGATTTTACATTTTGAAGAAAAATAACATTGTATAGTATTTTCATTTTATTTTTAATAAGATATATACATACACATTATGTGAACAACAATAAAAAAATTAAATTTGAACATTAAGATAAAATAGGTAACTAATAATCGCTTGAATGTATATGACAACAAACCAATAAATATATTTCTTCATTTATAAGAGTTTGAATTCTAATCGACATGCATTGATAAATTTAGAAGTGTTAATTAGTCATTAAGGATAAAATAGACAATTCAATTTATAGATGATAGGTTCATTCATGTATAATCCATCTATGGAATGTAAACTCGTGGCGCACGACAAAAATATGAAGGTTGATTAATCAATAATACTAAGATTTCTAACTTCATTAAAAAGTACAACATAACTAGGAAAACATTGATAAAAAAATGAAACGGACGGGGTACACGTGATAGTGCTTGGCGCCGTAAGGCCGGACAAATGAGGGGTCTCGACTCGGATAGGGGCCTGATAAATGTTCAACGAGCCCGCCCGAATTCTGAGTGGGCCTCGTCTATTATTCGAGGGGGTTTAGTTCGGGGCATCCAACGGGTGCTCATTTTGTGATATAACCATATTTTTAGAAAGAAATCCATTTCGCGGGTTTCAGGTTTTCTAAATTAGAAACAAATCCCGCTCGAACCCCGAACTACATCTAGCGGGTTTGCTTTATCATTAAAAGTAAGTTATTAGAGTGAAACTATAATTACTAACTCAAAATAAATTAAAAAATGGGGAAAATGAGAAAGCGTCGTGTGAATCTTTTAGACTATATGCATTATTTATAGTATAGATGATTACATTATCGCTTTTATCACGTTTCATTGGGTTACGGAATATTAATTAAGATCTAAGTTAATAAAAAAATTTGAGGTAAATCTTATGTTACTCCCTCCATCCCTAAGTGATTGATACATTTTGACTTTCATGATCAACAAAACACGATTTAAAACGTAAACATCTCTTATTTTACATGCGTCAAAATTATAAAAATTTGATATTTCAAAAATATATGTTGAGACGAATCAAACAAGATCCCACATGATTACATTATTTATTAACGTTTAATAAGAATTCTTGATCAAAAAAAAAAAAAGATTTATTTGATTAGGCGTCTGTAGAAATCGAATCGGATCGAACTTGTTCGGATTAAACTCGATTTGATGTCTAAATGCAATTCTAACGAGGAGAAGGATCCGGATTGTTCGCATAAACCGTAGAGACTATAAAGAGTCATCAATATAATCAACCGAAACTTCAGTTATACGTTTCACTGATCTTCATAAGACCGAAACAAGAAACGAAGAAGAAACAAAAATGTCTGATTATTTGTCTGAAGAATTGTTGGAGAAGATCTTCATAAGACTATCCGTGAAGGTTTTGCTGTGTTGCCGAACAGTTTGCAAAAAATGGTACAATCTCATCTCCAATCCTATGTTCTTTTCAGAACATCTCAAGTTCACAAAAGCTAGCAATAAAAACACCCAATTCTTCATTGAGTATTCCACTACTGAATCTGATGAGAATTTTAATCAAACACTTATTAAGCATTATGTAATTTACCATGATAAGAATATTAGACAACTTGAAGGAATTGTGAGGGTCGATCTTCAAGAACCGAAGGGTTTCCGTTACTCAAATGCAGTTGGTAGTTGCAATGGTGTGGTTTGTATCCCAGTATGTTACGTGTCTTCTGAAGGGGTTGGTTATGGTGAGGAAGTTGTACTTTGGAATCCTTCCATTCGGAGGTCTTTGCGACTACCTAAGTCGAAATTATCCCTGAATTTGGAGCTTGGGGAAGGTTATACATTCGGGTTTGGGTTTGATCATGTTAGTAATGATTACAAGGTGTTTCGACTCTATAGTCGTAAGGGTGAACACTTTGTTCATGAAGGATTTTTTCAGAGCATAACGAAAGTTGAGATGTTTCGATTAAGTACTGGTTTATGGGAGGATATTACTAGTAAGGTTCCTTTCAAGGGAATTTCTAATAGATCACAAGCTGTTTTGAATGGGGTGGTGCACTGGATTGGAGTGGACAAGGGTGAGGTGATTATTGTGACATTTGATATGCATAACGAAGTGTTTGGTATCATGAAGTTACCAAAGAATCCGGAGAATCAAGATTGGGCTTACCTGTTTGATAGGTATCTCATTGTTTTTGAGGAGAAATTGTTCTTGTTTCGTCAACTCAACACAGAAACCATTGAAGACAGTGCTGACGAAGAAGAATCTGATGAAGAGTATAATCATTATCGTGAAGTGCAATATGAGTGTTGGCAATTTCAGATGAACTTTGATGTGTGGAGGATGGAAGAGTATGGCGTAAGTGAATCTTGGACTCAACTGCATAATGGCACTTTTAACACTTCAGCACTTCCACTTGGTTTCAGGAAGAACGGTGATGTCCTTTGGGCTGCAACAACCGAAGGATTGATATCTAATAAGATTGGGAACAATGCCTTCCGAATTCTTGGTGAATGTGGCGATGCAACCTTTCGACCTTCAGGTTCATCTTATACTGAAAGTCTGGTTTTACTTGATAAAACCATTCCTAGCACAGGTAGTAACGATCTTGTGGGAATCCTGCAAGACTGACTGTCTTTACTTTTTTCATTGAAATGGTTTTTGGCGGATAGAACATTAGTTCTAACCAAGTACTTCAATCTAGCATTATTTGAACCTTAGAAGTTGTCTGATGATATTAACACGAGTCTCTTAGAACTCCAAACACTGCAGGCAATGCTTGGAAAATGAAGCTTAGCTAAGCTAGTTGAGCTAAATAGATGAATTAATTCTGAAGTAGTTATTGTACTCATGTTAGTAAGCTTACTTAGTTCCCCCTTTTAGATCACATTTTGTAATCCCCACTGGATCTTCTGATAGATCTAACTTAGGGAATAGTCGTAACTATGTTTGTTTTTACGATTTCTCTATGCAAACCTTCGGAATGCCTTAGAAATCCCGGAGATATATGTATATTTTGTCGTATTAATGTAACTATAAAAAAAGGGTTATATCTCTTTTTCTCGTTTTAAGTTTGTTCTACTCGTGTTATATCATGCAAACTTCTTTTTCTTCTCTGCAATAGTGTCTCTTTTGTATCAAGTCTTCGATCATTACTACATTTGATATTGCAAGTTCCTGTTTACATGAAACCTTCTTCTCGATGTCAAACTTGAAGCCTAAGGCTACAATGCTTTGGCAGTGTATGGATCGGATGAAATTGGTGATTGGTTCATCTCACTTCATAAAATGTTGCGAGTCTCTTTTTGTTGCTTCTTGAATTCCATGAATGATTTCGTCTCTTTTGGATGAAGCCATGTCTGCCAATGTCATCATGAGTAGGCCTGAACATGAAAGTTCGATTTGGGTCTGGGATTTGTAAAATAATTTATAAAATCAGTTTCTTGTGTTCTTTACTGTAAGAAACACGGAGGGATGATTCATACGTGCCCAAATAACATTGTTTTGTTTTTGTCCAATTTATTCTTCCAAAAAGAAAACCCAAATTCAAACATAAGGACCATATTTTGACGACTACATTCTTTCCTAATTTTACGTTGCAAGAAATTTTTATCCACAAATAAATGGCTCCCCTGCCCTGTCCCTCTCTCTGCCCTTTCTCTTATTCTTTAGCTCGTTCATCTTCCCATCATTATTCCAGTAACGGTAGAAAGAAATTAATCTTTCTGAGTTGTGGAAAAAATATCTTATCACCAATATCTTGACCTCTTCAACTAGCTAGCTTTCTCAATCAATCAATAATTATTTTAGCTAGTTTATCTGAGGATTCATTATGGTGTTTATCGAACGTAATGAACCAATTCCGGTTCCTGATTCATCAAGATCCATTGGTGAAATAGCCCTTGTGGCATCTATAGCTGCAGCAGTTCAATATGGTTGGGCTCTGCAACTTTCCCTCCTATCTCCATACATTCAACTTCTTGGTGTACCTCATAAATGGGTGGCATTGGTATGGCTTTGCGGTCCCATATCAGGTCTCATTGTTCAACCCACCGTTGGATGTTCCAGTGACCGCTGCACGTCTAGATTTGGACGTCGTCGTCCCTATATCGTTGCAGGTGGGGTTCTCCTCCTTGTTGGAGTTTTTCTCATTGGTTTTGCAGCTGATATTGGGAGGAATCTTGGAGATTCTCTTATTCCAGGACAAAAACCGATATCTATAGGTGTATTCGTTTTTGGGTTTTTCGTGTTGGACATTTCGAACAACTTGATTCAGAGTCCTTGTCGAGCTATGTTGGCTGATCTTTCAGGGGACAATGCGTCCAAGATTACCTATGCAAATGCCCTTTTTGCATTCTTCATGGCCATGGGAAATATTTTGGGTTATGCGGCTGGCTCTTTCAAGAATCTTCACCATATGCTACCCTTTACAAAAACTCATGCTTGTGATATTTACTGTGCCAATCTCAAAAGTTGCTGCATTTTGTCAGCGATCATCGCCACCATCTCAATCACTCTGGTTGTTTCCTTGGTAAAAGAGGAGAGGTTAGATCCCCTGCTTCTAGCACAGAAGGACGCCTTGGAGGGCTCAACATCGCCTTCGATAATCACTCAGTTGGTCTTTGCAATCAAGAATCTGTCAAAACCAATGTGGAATCTGATCTTCGTAACATCGTTGAATTGGGTAGCATGGTTTCCATTCTTGATGTATGATACAGATTGGATGGGGAAGGAAATATATGGAGGAAATGTTAATGGAACACCTCATCAAGTTGGAAGATACTACAAGGGAGTCCTAGTTGGAACAGCAGCTTTGATGTTGTACATTATTACATTGGCAATTATGTCATTATTAATGAATGCTGCAATAAAAATGTTGGGAGGTGTTACCAAATTATGGGGTTTTGGAAATTTAATTCTGTCTATATGTATGGCAGCAACAGTTGTTATTACAAAGATTGCTAGTGATGAAAGAAAGAGCCATATAGAACATGGACATCCAATTGGTTCACCTTCTCTTGGAATCCAAGTATCTACATTTACTCTCTTTGCAGCATTAGGTCTTCCTCAAGCAGTGAGTTTCTTTTTTTTGGTTTTTTTTTTATATTAATTATAGGAATAATTTATATAATAGCCCAAGAAGAAGTACCAACTAATATTTCATTTATTTTCAGGTTACCTATTGCATTCCTTATGCTTTAGCTTCAATATATACCAACACTAGTCATGCTGGACAAGGTAAGCTTCTTTGATGATTCTAGAGATAATTGTCGAAATAGTTTCAGCGTGCATAATTATTGATCATAGTGCTTTGGTTTGCGATAATGACACAAATGTTACACTTTAGGCCCTAATAAACTTAAAGTGATGTATAAACTTAACGCAGAAAATGGGACACTATCAGTCACCAAGCAAAGTGCAACATAATTGTTTATGTATTAGGCCGAAGTGATACATTGTAGTACTATCGGGACAAAATTGTTGAAATGGTCATCGAAAGTGGGTTCAGGTTGCCTTTTGGTCCCCCGAAAATACAAAAGTTACAAATCAGTCCACGATATTGGCCAACGGTTGCAGATTAGTCCAAAATTTAACGGCGCTGCTAAATGTTAACGGCCCACGAGCCTCGTGAGTTACACGCTTTGTCAGTAAGTTAGAACGGTAATAATAGAATTAGTTTATGAGTGAACTACACTCCCCATTGGGGCGTTAAAAATTAACGCCTTAGTTAAATTTTGGACCAAGCTGCAACCGTGGGGCGATATCGTGGACTGTGTTACAACTTTTGTACTTTCAAGGACCAAAAGGCAACCTGTACCCACTTTCGGGAACCATTTCAACAATTTGCTCGTACTATCGGGAACTAAAATGCGATTCATGTCCACTATGTAAGACCATTTTGATAATTAACTCATAATTCTACAAGTTATGGAGAAACCATGTTGTTAGTTTATTGTTTGAACATTGCATTATAGAAATTGTCACATTTACTAACTTAAAATTTATTAATTTTGCTACAGGTTTAGCTTTGGGACTCCTGAATCTTGCAATTGTCATCCCACAAGTAAGTATTTTTAATGACATCTCCCTAATATCATTACTCCTCTGAATTATTCATTTTGCTGATACTATATCTTTACTTATTAGTGAAATAATAATATTATCTTTAAACAGATGATTGTAGCTATTGTGATTGGACCACTAGATGCTGCTTTCAGAGGTAGCAACTTACCAGGTTTTATCATGGGAGCTATTGCAGCCGCTTTAAGTGGAATTTTTTCCTCCTCGATTCTCAAAGTTTGATCTTACCTGGATTTTATCATTCTAAAGTTTGAGATCCTCAAAGTAAGGGCCCCGACAACTCCCCTCCCTGTGGACTGATGTCGGAGGTTAGCGCGGAATGTGCCTCAATTGGTAATGGGAGAAGCAATTCTAACATTTTAAATATTCGTCCGAATGTTTTAATTTAACAATGTTAGACTGTGTTTTGCAATATACACAAGTTGGTATATTGGACAAAGCAGTTACATTCCATGTCCAGCAATCTACTTAGTGCATGCTATGTATAAATCCGAAGAGAAAGCGTAAGGATTTTTGGTAGCTAAAAGTACTTGAGTTGGATTTGTATTCAACAAATAGTGGGGAATAAATTTGTTTGGAATTTGTATTCTTTTATTCAAATTGACGGAAGATAAAACGTTGGTATTGATAAATGTTCAACACACATTACTTTAAGAGTTACTGCCACATACACTTATATATTCCACAAATTTTTTATATAAAATAAAAAAACGAAAATAAATTTATGACTAAATCAGTAAATTGTACTCTCTCATTACACTCTAAACCAATTATTGACAATCCCAGCGTTTATTTTTAAGTTTAAATAGAATTTTTAAGTCTGGAGCCAAAGTGTAACATTTATGTTACTATCGCAAACCAAAACACTATGTTATCAGTTTTCACTGTTAGGAACAAATTGTTAAAAAGAAAAATTAATGTTTGACAATTCCATTCCTTAAATGGTACTGCAACCATTTTTTTAAATGTGCAAATTTATTATACTTTACTAATTACACTCAACTATCAATTGACAACCCATTTCTTTAACTATGCTCGATCCATCTTTTTGTACACTAATGATGAAAACAAGCCTTTTTTTCTATGCATCAGGGCGAAACCATGATGAAAATTAAGGGGTCCAAGTTAAAATATGAATAACTTTAGGTAATGTAAAGCAATCTGTTACTCTATCATAATCATCCATAATATTTTCGTTAGAAATATTTTTAGCTATTTTCATTTTCAGTATAAATGACGAAAGAATAGGAAAGAAATCTATCATCCATTATGTTGCGAACGTTCGACTTAATATGGCTCATAGCAGAAAATACTCGCTCTTGGAATTGTTGAAACAAACCGAATAATAAATACTCTTTCAAATTATTTTAGCACTGAAATATTAAAACTAAATTCAAACTATTGTACTTTATTAATTATTCACAAACAAGAAATAAAATTTTACCGGTTAATCCCTGTAATATTGTTCAACTAATATTAAACAATTTTAAAAAGTAGATTATCAATTATAATAATTGAAAAAAGAAGAAAAGAAAAGAAATTAATAATAAATTAATAACCTATAGCCTGTAGGGAGTGTCGTGTGTATGCCGTGATTTTTATGGTTGTTTTGATTTGTAAAGTTGTTGAAGGTTTAACTAGTACATTAATACTCCACGTTTATAATACTCCTATAAGCTATATGCTATTAATTATAAATTTATAATAATTATAAAAAGAAGAAAAGAGAAGAAATTAATAGCAATAAATTAATAAATGTTTAACTAATCAAACTATACAACTGATAATGATTTAGGCTATTTATTCAATAAAAAATAAAGAAACGAATGAATAATGAAACTAGTTACTAACTTATGTGCACCTTTCGTATGTTTTGCTTTTTGTCAACCTGTTTTAGATTGAAATAGAAAAATAGGCAAATAGCAGCCATATACTAATTGAGGAAGAAAATATGCACAAATGTGGGGGTTTTGAACCCAGGTATTCTGCGTGAATGATATTGGGAGGCTAATTAAGCCACAAATGGGTTATATTAAAATTGGAAGAAGGCTTCACCAAGAAGACCCTTTGTCCCCTTATTAATTACTTCCTTCGTCCCTAAAAGATTGTCACATTTTGACTTTTATTGGTCAAACTTTATAAAATTTATCCCTTCGGAAAATCAGTTAGCAAATGTTTTGACAAAGGCACTGTTCTAGCTCTCTTAATGAGGGCGATGTTGTTCAAGATGAGCTTTAAAACATCTCCATATTAAGGCGATGAAAGATTATACTATTATTGATTGAATTGATTGAGGTTATTAAAGTTTGGAGATTCAATTTAATCAAGGATGCAGTCGGGTTCGAGCACTGGTAGAATAGTTTTTAAATGAAAGAGAAGCACATCTACCTAGCCAATGAGATATCGATAAATATCTCAAGTTTGTTACATCAAGAATTGGAATTTCTATTAGGGTTCTTGAGTGGTTACTTAATCAATTTTGCGGTTTCATGAATCCGATTTCGATGCATTAAGGTATTTTTGATGAACGTTTATTAATGTATCCACTTAAAGGCTTCACGTGGGTACTGTACCCACATGAAATTTCATCATTGGTACAAGAAATAATATCAATATAACTTGTATCCAAATTATACTATAAAAATGGTACAATATCACGAGCTTCTATCCAATAACTTGAACCCAAAATAAAAGTAGTAAATATATATGTGATTTGCAAATTGACTCACAAATATATTGATAATTGTAGCGTGACCCTTAATTATATAGATAATTGCAGGGTAGCCCTTAATTTATGAGATATTATGCCCAAACCCCTTAATGAACCTGATGCATGGAAGTATTGATGCACCCAATATTTTCACTATTTTTTTTGCTTAATAAGTTATTGATGCTTTTCTTCTAGAACATACCAGATACTTAGACGTACCGAGTAGATCTTGGTCTGACATAATAACATGAGTAATTAACTTGACCAAGAAAGTGTTGGTAAGGAAAATCGAATTCATGTCTTTACGATTACAAACTCACCTCCCTTTTCAACATAATCACTTTTACTACAAAGATAAATTTATGTCGAACATATGGTGGGGACATGTAATACATTGAATTAAGCCATAAAAGGTCATTATCGTTAAATTTATCATTAAGAAACGTGATGTCATATGAGGAACGTCATGTTTATGCAAATCTTTGTATTTATTAGACTAATAAATCATCCAGTAGGCCCCAAATAAATTGTAAATATATCAAATACGACATATAGTGAATTAGTGCCCCACCTACTACCTATACAAGGCTATAAATATTGCAATATCTTAATCGCAGATAAGGAGATGACCCCTCAGTTTACTTTGTCTTTTGGCCTGCACCGTCCAACTATGCACTATTTATAGAATTAGTCCTTATATTTGTATGTACTTGAATTGTGTGTTCATCCTTATAAAGTGTTACTCCTTTCGTCCCTAAAAGATTGTCACATTTTAACTTTTGTGGTCAATTACAATAAAATTTGACCATGAATTATCATTAAACGATAAGAGATAATATAGTCTTATGGGACCTCTTTAGATTCGTCTCAATATATATTTTTGAAATATCAACTTATTATAATTTTTTCGCATGTAGAATAAGAGATATTTATGTTTTAAATCGTGTTTATTGACCACCAAAAGTCAAATGAGACAATCATTTAGGGATGGAGGGAGTATTAGGGAGTATTTATTACTCCATCTGTTTTTTTCAGTTATCGTTTTTAGCCATTTTTCACATAAATTAAGAAAAGTAACGGTTAGGCTAATGGACACAATATTCTTACAGTAACAAATGTCAAAAAGTAAATTGTTGAAATATAAAATGATGATCAATTGTCACTAGATTATTGGATAATCGATAATTTCAGTAAAATTAATAAGCAAAAAATATATAGAAAATGTAAAATTATGCTTTATTAAGTTACAATGACAATTATTTCAAACAAAAAATCTAAGCTATAAAACGACAACTAACGGAGTGAATATGATTTAGTTCCTCGTTATTCTATGAAATTATTCAAGTGGTCTTTAGGTGTTTTATTGTAATCGTAAGACTAGATTTTGCTGTCGATGACTCAATAACTTAGTAATATTTGATGTACGTTGTTAATTAACTTTGGAGGTCTTCAGTTTAAACTTTGTTAAAGATAATTTATATCATTAGATTTATACTCTCGCCGCTAATTTACAAAAAAAGAAAAAGAAATTATGCTTAGAAACATAACGCCACGCACGACTTATCATAATAAAAAATTGTAATTTAAAAAGTCAAATATGATACATAACAATAGAAATAGGAAAATGATTTCCCCCACGGCCCCACCCCATGACTTCTATTTTACATAGGGTACAAGTTTTACACAACTGCATCGTATATATTATGTGTACGGATCGGATGCACACAAAGACTTGTGGTGCAAGTGCGACACCAAAAAAGAACAATTACATTAAACGTTCATAAATTAATACTCTATAAATTAATAATCTTTATAAGATAATGAATTTATTCGATCCCAACTTAAACTAGTTAAAAGAATTAACGAAATCAATAAGATAATAAGATAATACTTATTTAAAGAAAATTCTAATATAAGGTTCCACGAAAATTATAAATTAATAATCCTTAGAAATTGAAATAATATAGTTACAATTAATTTAAAATATGACACTATAGTAGTTTATTTTTTCTTAAAGTTCAAATCACATTGGACTTCATCTCTAATTTTTCTTATTGCATCCATTAGTTTCGGTGTTGTGTTTTCGAATTGTAACATAAATTTGTGAAGAGTTCTAGACGCCAAAAGTGCTTCATTTCTGGTAACATGTTCCGAAGACACGGTATCATCTTCATCATCAACATTGTTCTCAATGATAGTAGTAATATCATTAAACTTTTCATGCCATTAACATCTACATATATTTATGCAAAAAACTCTTCATCTCATGCAACAACTCTTTAAATAAATAAATTATTAATTTATAGATAAGTTAATAACTCTCTAAAATAATAAATTTGGCATGTAGTATATTTATATTTTTAAAGTCTATAGGATATCATTAAAAATAATAAGAGAATAACAAAGTGAAACTTCGATACCAAAGTTAGTTATTACAATCATCAATTAAAGTTAAAACAAACCAATGTGGTGGAGCATTTCAAGTGATGTCATGCTCTAATATACTATCCCAATACGCCTGTTACCGCTTCATTTGGTGAATCGAAATTTGCATCCAAATTCGTAAACCACCAATATACATCCCATGATAGAACATCAACCTTCAACGCCATCCCCATCAAACCCTACTAATCTTAATATATTTGACTAGTACTAATCTTATCATTAACCTATAGTCCCTTTGTTGCAACATAAATGATTTTTTTGGCAAAATTTGCCTTCCATAATATAGGTTTGATTATTTAGGATCTTATGTATTTTTCAATTTATTGTTTACCTTCATAATTATTGTTTTTTCTTTTGAGATTGCTTTTTCGTATAAGAGTAATTATCTATTTTAAAACCACTCTTTCTATTGTCATCAATTGGTTTTAGAATTAAAATGTATAAACTCTTAACATGGTATCAGAGTCAATCCCGAGTTAATAGGCACGATAACCCTTTCGCTATTGTTCCGTCAAGTCATTCCGGAAAGGTGAATTCCACAGATGATTGGGTAACATGGGGGATGGAGGGACGGTTGAGATTTACATCTCACATCAGAAGTCGATGTTCTCCCGGGTCAATATATAAAGATCTTGAATACTTCGTATTTTTAATTGGTTTTAGAATAAAATATCATAGACTTTTAACATTAGGAGATCATTTTGAGAGACAATGATATTCTTGAGGGGTTTTGTAATTGGTTTTTTCAAAACTGTAAGAAAACATTCAATTGAGATGTAGGGTTCATAGTTTGGATTTAAGTGATTAATAAGAGATGTGCAACAAGTCAACAACAACAGACTGTAATTTCACATTAGGTAAACCTTCGTAAAACTATTGTGATACTCACTTTCCGTAGTTTATTCTATCACCGTTTATTATTGATTGCCTGGGCTTGCAAAATTTATTTGTGTGGTCTCATTCCTAACATAAGCATATTTCTTCATTGATATACCATTTAGTTTAAATATTATTCTCTGATTCTCTCCGTTCGGTATATTTAACTTTTCATGGTCAAACTTTTTTTAAAAAATTGATCAAGAATTCTCATTAAACAATAAGGAATAATATAGTCATGCATGTGGGATCTTGTTAGATTCGTCTCACTATATATTTTTTTGAAATATCAACTTTTTATAATTTTTTCGCATGTAAAATAAAAGAAATTTACGTTTTAAATCGTATTTTGTTGACCATGAAACATTAAAATATATCATTAGGGATAGATGAAATATTATTGAAAGTATTGTATTTGTAAATCCAATTGTATGGTTTTTTGGTACTAGTAAAAATGTGCATGCGTTGCACTTAAATATTTATATCTTCAAACTATTAACTATACAAATAAATTTCTAAGTTTCACTTTAAACAAAACAAATATTAGCGACAACACTTCAAAAAAATTCAGCTGTTATATATGTAATGTTTTTGAAATTGTTTTGTGAACATAAAATGAAAGATTATATGATATTATATTATTATTACTTGAACTAGTCAATTACATCAATATCATTTGAGATACTGAGTTTTATTTTCTTTTACTTCAAAAGAATGTTCATTCATATATAAGAGTAGAAATATATACTATACTCCCTCCATCCCTAAATGATTGTCACATTTTGACTTTTGGTGGTCAACAAAACACGATTTAAAACGTAAATATCTATTATTCTACATGCCAAAAAAATTATAAAAAGTTGATATTTCAAAACTATATATTGAGACGAATATAACAAGGTCTCACAAGGCTATATTATTTCTTGTCGTTTAATGAGAATTTATGATCAAATTTTTTTATGTTTGACCAACAAAAGTCAAAATGTGACAATCTTTTAGGGACGGAGGTAGTACTATTTCGTTACATTATTTAATAAAATTCATTATCATGATTTATATTTTTTGTTTATTACTTTCCAACTCAACAATTATCATGAATAGTTTCACATTTATTCAAGCTTTCTGTACTCCCTCCATTCGTAAAGGATTGATACATTTTGACTTTTGTTGGTTAAACTTTACAAAATTCAACCTTGGATTCTCATTAAACGGTAAGAAACAATATAGTCTTATGAGATCTTGTTAGGTTCGTCTCAATATATGTTTTTAAAAAATCAATTTTTTATAATATTTTTGCATATTGAATAAAAGAGATTTACGTTTTAAATTGTATTTTGTTGACTACGAAAAGTTAAAATGTATCAATATCATTTGGCATAGAGAGTATTAATTTGATATCATTTCAAAATATTTTCAAATAATTAAAGAATTTTTATAATAAAAAGGGTAATATGAAATTTAGGGAAGAGAGAAAAGAGTATAGACTATAATCTATAATGACCTAAAGAAGACTATTTTAAGAAAACTTCTTATAACTCACTACAAAAAAAAATATTGGAGCTCAACGTTTATGAATGTACATACATAATTATAAAACTTGTGAAGATGTTTCAATAGTTAATGTGAGATTATCATATATTCATCATTTAAATTAAAAAGGCAAATAATAGACTACTAATGAAGTACCATCATAATCAAAACTTTTCTGATATTACATGAAAACAATTTTTCTGCAAAAATTTAGACAAACCAGAAAAATCATTTACTATTCACATATGCTATAGGACTATGAAGATTCTATAGATGAGAGTCCAATAAATACAAAGATTCCCAATTGATGTTTTCATCAAAAAAAGACATATCCGATGATGAGTTGTTCATTCCAAGCAACATTTGCTCATCTTCAATAGGCAATAACTCTTCAAACATCTTCTCATAATTCCATTCATTTTCCCTTTCTTCATCTGTTTCAGACAAACTCAATCTTCTGCTCTCTATGCTTCCACAGTTGTTCAACACAACACTTCCAGAGTAGCTTTCGTTCGGCGAATAAGATTCCATTATTGGAAAATCCATAGAGGACTCCATGATTGAGGTTCTTGATGAGTTCCCAGAACTTGATTGGGGGCTGCTTAAGGCTTCCCTTTTCTGCTTTCGTTGCTTCATCCGTTTAGGCCTTTCGTGGCGTGGCCTTGACACGTTTATGTTATCAGATTTGATGGACTTGCGGATGTATGTGTGCCAGAAGTTCTTGATCTCATTATCAGTTCTTCCTGGTAAAAACGAAGCAATCTTCGACCACCTGATATGATTATTAAGTTATAAAAATTAGGAATTTTTTAAAGCATAAGATGAAATTAGTACTAATTATAATTTTCGAGTATATAATAAATAATTGACTTACTTATTTCCAAATATTTCATGAGATTGCATAATGATAAGTATTTCTTCTGAGGTAAAGGGTCCTCTTTTTAGGCCTGGGTGAAGATAATTCAACCACCGGAGTCTGCAACTTTTTCCCGACCTTAAAAGACCTGCATGCAAATGGAATTCAGTATAAAATAATATTACAAAATAAATCTCAAGATAGACAAGTGTTAGTATTTGGAAGCAAGTTATGAAAAAGTAAACATTCACTAAACAATCAAATATTATGAAACGGAAGAAGTATTAACCTGCAAATTTGGGGATCTGGGTCCAATTACGAATACCAGATTTAGTAATATAAGCAAATAACTTTTGATCTTCTTCTTGAGTCCAAGCTCCTTTCCTTAAGCCCATGTTGTTATTCAGATTTTGCTTTATCATTTCTACTTAATTTGGGACTATTTAATATATATGATGGTGAATTGATGATGATGATTTTAGTTTTAGGTGAAACTCCAAATGAGAGAGCAATTGCTTGTATTTCAACAAGTGAGGTATGTTGAGTTTTATATACCAACTCTAAAGAGAGGGTATTAAATAATCCAAATTGATCATGTTACTATGTTTTGAATTTTCTAAGAAGCAGATAAGGAAGTTTCGATTACCACATAATAATCAATACTATTATTTTAAAATTTGGTTAGATTTAGTTCCAGTCAATTGCACAATAGTCCTTCAACTTCACTCATGTTTTGAATAATGAAAATTAGTTCTTGAAATTACTCTAGAACTATATAAGGAAAATGTACATGGGTTGTAATAATTAAGAGTTATGTTTGTTACCTGTATGTACCAGTTATACTTTTCAGATTTCATTAAGACGTGATAATAATTTTAATATAAAAATGATAAATGTATGTGACTTAAATGAAGTATATATTATGCGGTGGTACTGATTAAAAATAAAATAATATGATAAGATTATACAATTGATATCAATGGTTTTTGTAGAAAATGGTATATTGATATTACAAAAAATGTTAAAACAACAAGTAAAATATTAAAAAATAATTTCTAATACTATAGTACTTTAAAAAGTGAAATTTATTACACAAACGTCACTATAGATACAATTTGGACCCTCGTAATTGGAGGATATATATCATAAAAAATAATAATTGATAACTCCATACCTACAATTAGGGGCTTAGATGAAAATGAGGTTGAGGAGTACATGATACCTTATAATGTTTTCAAGATTCACATAATATCAAAATTAAATATGGAAGATGAGTTAATCGAATAGACTAGTGGAAAAGCTTTTGTCAGTGACTAGAAGCTCCTGGATTCAAAACTCACCTCATCGCTAATTTACAAAAAAAAAATTAAATTAAATATGGAAGAGAATGGTATAAAAACAGTGAAATATTTCATAAATTACTCATAATTGGTAGATAGAAAATTCTCAACAAATGCATCAAGACCTAACAAAAACCTAATTAACAAATAACCGCCCCGGGCATAGATCAACTAATAAATAATTAGAGTGCAAAGTGTCAAGCAACCTCCTCTTCAATCAACTCAGGTTTTCGATTCCCACCGTGAGCGAACCTTGTGTTTCGAAGTGATTAACGGACAAGTTCTAGTCCCCTGATCAAGCGAGGCACATCCCGCACCAACCCCTAACTTCATACCGAGAACAGGAACATACAGGGCCCTTAGTTTGAAGGTCTCAAAATTTCTAATTAACAAATAACCGAACAACTATGAATAAAATCATCAAATAATCGAAAAGTTGAACTAAACCAACAAACCAAAGATTTTCTTATAAATCGAAATTTGCAAAAAAAAAAAAAAAAAAAAGGAACTCTAGAAACAATTTGGTATTGGTTCTTACAGAAGACATATATGTAGTTTCGGTTTCAAAAGTTGGTAATTGACAATTGAGATTTTAAAAAAATTAACTTTAACGAGAATCTATATATTTTAAAAATGGGTTGACCAAAGAGATTAAAAAAAATACCAAGAAGGGGTAAATTTTAGAAGGAAGCCATATTTTGGCATTATGTAAAAAGAGTTCTAATTTGCAAAATAAAAACATTGGGTGGTAAAAATACTAAAACTTGGTCAAAGAGTGGTAATAATTGTGATAAGTTTCACATTATTTCTGGGCAAGTACATTTTGAAAGTCACAGTAATTGAAGGACTATTTTGTAATTATTGAGTTTGGTTACCACATGCTATGCATTCTCACTAGATTATCTGCTGATTATAAAAAGTAGTAATGGAAGAGGTTGAACAATTTATGACCACTGACCAGCATATATTCAAGGTCTCTACAAAATTTAATATTGGTTCACACATGTATCCATTCAACAGCAGCCTCAGTGTAGACCCCACAAATCATTTGACATCTAATGTCAAGTGTCCGAGTTACACTAATACGTTATCTTCTTCGATCAATAACAATTCTTGGAGAATAAAATACTCCACCCCAATTCCTGTGATCACTTTTAAAAAAATAAAAAATAAAATAAAAATTTACTTTAATTCAAATTTGTTTAGAAAAATGGAAGTAACGTGGGGTGAAATTTCAATTTTATTACAACTTTATGTAAAAGTGAAGTGATCAAATATAGTGAGTAGGGCTGTAATCGGATCGATTCGAGTCAAACTATTTCAAGGTTTGTATATGGTCCGAAAAATTTCAAGGGGTGATTTGATTTGGTTTGGTCCGGCCAAACCTTGAATTCTAAGATTTGGCTCGAGTTTGAAGGGTTATTTTCAGTTAATATTTGATTTGATTTGGCTTGAATCGGACCAACCGTTTGAAAAAGTTTGGTCCGAAATTATTTAAACATATCATTTAAATTTTAAGAACATTAAAAGATACTAGAATGAGGGTTTGTGATTTGTGAATTGTGAGAATAGGGTTAAGGCATTATGAGTTATGAGTATGAACTAGGGTTAAATGGACCAGACAAACCATCTTCATTTATGATTCTAGACCGAGTCCATATTTAGGGGGGGGGGGGGGGTTAAAGGGTGATCGAGCCAAACTATTTCGGATGATTTGACTCGGTCCGAGAAATACCCAATTCTAGGGTTTGGCTTGATATTTGACATGTCGAATCAAACCTCGAGTCAAACTATTTCAGACCGAATGATGTAAGCTTTATCGAATCGAGACGTTTGTTCACAGCCCTAAGATTAGTGAGATTGAGATAGGAATAGAGAAATACCATATACGGTCCATCTTGGGATATTAATGAGTCGAGATCGGGCACACAAGCGGTCTTGCGGCCGCATAGTCATTTTATCTAGTCCTGTAATTCGTAACTTTTTTTGTTGTTGGAACCATGTGGTGTGGCTCAGCAAGAACTCTCATCGAATTGTTTGGCCCCAGCCGTTATAAATCCGATCAAAGGTTGACTCGGATGATTGTTTTTATTGTTCCCATAATTGTTAAAAGTTGTGTTTTGATTCCAACTTTATTGAAAAACATGACTTGGGGACTAAAGTGCAACCTTTTGGCCACTTTCAGAGACTAAAATATAACCGTGTAACTATTAGGGACTAAAATGCAATTCAATCCCATTATCGGAGACTATTCCAACAATTTTCTCGCAAAGACGAAATATCTCTCCAAATCTCCCTTGTCCATTAGGCGCTTGAGTGATAAACGATGTTGAATAATGACCAAGGATTGCCTACACGAGTTTTCAAAAGAATTAAGAAATGGATGAAATAGGATTGTCGATCGAGAAATTGCACTTCAATAGTTTTTTTCTTTCTTTCTTTCTCTTTTTGCACTTCAATAGTTTTGTTGATACTAGCTATATTTGTTTAACTTTAAAAAAGAGACACAAAATATGATTAACAAAAACATTTGGAGGGGGAAAGCAAGTTTAACTAGATTCAAAATAATGTACCGACTCAAACAATTGTAACTTTGATTAAATTGATAATGTTGTATTGTTTTGAAGTTAATTGATGATTTGATTTCGGATAGTGAGTTCAAATTGCACTTGAGTCGCAAATATAGTTATGTTATTATAGATTAGTCCGAAAGTAACATAAGTGTAACAATATGATCCCAAAAAATAATAAATTATGTTGTAATAGTCCAAGAAAAAAGAGTGACAAATAATGTACAACGTAAGTAATATGTATACTCAGTTTTAAGGGCTACTCTGCAGTAATGTAACTATTTGAGACTAAAATCGTATACTATCGAGACTAAATCGACAATTATATCTATTTATTTATCTAAATAATAATCTATTTTTTGTTATTATTTATAAAAACGTATTGTCCAAATAGATATGAACAACTTCTTTAACACTATGATTACCTCCTCATCAAAAAAAGTTTACTTTAATTTTATCAAGTTTATTTGAAATGAGCATTAATGAAATAATATAAATTCTCATGGATAGATCGTGGTAACTTTTGTAACGAAAGACCTATATCATTAGAGCTAGGGCTGTAATCGAGCAGAATCGAGTCGAATATTTGGAGGTTGGGTTTGAGGTTTAAGAGGTCAAACCTTTTCGAGTCAAACCATTTGGGTGGTCAAACCTTAAAAATTGGTGTTTGGCTTGAGTTTGAAGGTTCGCGCCGAACACGTTAAAAAACGTTTGGCTTGATAACCATTGGAAGAAAAATCAAGAACGAAAACCTTATATGAACAAAAAAGTCGGAGAAATAACAATTGAAATCGTAATTGAGGCTACAATTATACAAACAACGGTGAGGGGGAGGGGAGGGGTTTGGAAAACTGATGTGGATGAGCGATGCCATGCCTCATGAGGGTGAGCAGGGAGGGGAAACGGCTTTTGAGAAGAGATGAGAGAGGGCCGAAGGGGGGGGGGCGACCTGTGGAGATGAAAGAATGAGATGAGTATATAAATGAGAATATATATGGCTTGATAATGATTTTATCATTAAATACACATAACGGTTTGGCTCGATTTGACAAATACCCAATCCAACCGTTTGTCTTGACATTTGATCTCTCGAGCCAAACTTCGAGCTGCACCTTTTCGAGCTAAATACGTCAAGCTTTTTCGAATAAATACGTTTGGAGACATCCCTAATTAGAGCAAACATAAACATTTACCAATGATGAACTTGATCAAGTCAACACACATTTACCAAATGAGTTGTCAAAATTACAATAACTCATTACATCCAACACGATACAACCAGAATACTGTTACAGTTACAGTTACAGTACTCCTGCTTTTTATTTCAATGTTACAATAGTGTAACCACAAGCAGACAACTACACTCTACATACACTTCTCACATATCAGATATCATAAATTATTACACAAGTAAGAATTATTACAAGTATCCTCCACTAACCACTATAAGCTTCTTCATGTAAGAATTATTACAAGTAACCTCCACTATATGCTTCTTCAAGTAAGTGGTCAAACCAGTAACTATTTAAATCATCATCGATGCACATTTCTTGGATAGTCAACTCATGGTCTCTGAGTCTCCAATCTGCTTCCTCGAATTCGGGAAATAAATTGTTTGCTTCTCCAGAACTATTGCTTTGTTCACTAAACGAAAACGATTCTGCTATAGGATACTCCTGAGACACATGATGAATTGCCTCTTTTGCACTATCATTTGTTCTGATTTTATTGCTTCTTTTTTTCGTTTTCTTCTCACCATTTCCGCAATGTTTTTCCCCATTAGACGTGGTCGATCCAAGACGTTTCCTGATGTGCGTGTTCCAGAAATTCTTGATGTCGTTATCAGTTCTTCCATGAATTTTCTCAGCAATCTTCGACCACCTGATCATCATTTCCCGGAATGTTAACTGATAATGTCTTTGGCTCGATCATTCAAATAAAAACGGAGAAAACAGATTATACTCGAGGAGTGTACTTACTTATTTCCTAGTGATGTATGCAATTTCATAATCATTTCAATTTCTTGACTACTGAACTGTTCTCGCCTGATTGTTGGTCTCAGGTAATTCATCCATCGGAGTCTGCAGCTCTTCCCTGACCTTTGAAGTCCTGTATAATATATACGAAAAATTGATACATCCAAAACTATATAATCACGAGTAACGTTTTTAAGTCTATTACGCACAATTAGGTAGTGTTTGAGTACCTGCTGCTTTAGGCATGAGGGACCAATTCCAAATGCCATATCTTGTGATATAAGCAAATAGCTTTTGGTCTTCCTCAGGACTCCATTTTCCCTTCTTTAAGCTCTCATCAGTTTCCCCATTATTGATGAGCTTCATGGCCAAGAACGAATGAAGGAAAAGTTAAAATCTAATTAATCAACTTAGATGCTTTCCAGATAAGTGGAAATTTATATACTACTATATATGGCTTGTTTGATATTTATATCCATATAGTTGGATTATACTACTTTTTTATATTTGCAAATGGTATTTAATTATAGTTTATTTACAGCACGTAAATTCTTAATTTTCAAACGCAAGTGTTTCTTGTCCTTATTATTGCTCTTGTCAGAAGATTAATGTTATTATTATCACAATTAATGGTATTTTTAAGAGCACATGAGGAGGTTAACTTCTAGTGTATATAGTAGCAGCAGCCTTCTATTTTTGGGCAACTTTATTGCGTTATTCAAGAAAATTCTCAACTATGAGGGATAAAACCCCAGCCAGGGGAAACACCATACACACACTTGACTATTTCCATATTTGTATACCAACTAACAACTCCAATTTTAGTTAATTTTTCAAGGAAATAATTGTTGAACTGGTCCCATTAAATGGGTTACTAAATTGGTCTCTATAAGTGATATCGATGTGCAAATAGTCCCTATAAGTGTATAGTGGGTGCATATCACTAAATTAACGTATTTGTTAATTATAGACGATAATAACTTAGTTTTGAGGTATTTTTATAGTTTTGATAAATATTTGATACAAATAATAATATTTTGAATTTTTTATTATTTTCCCCACCTTCCTCCCATCCCCTCTTAAAGTTGCCTCAGAGCATTCGCAACAGATTCCCTAAAACACTTCATATTTCATATTTAGAATAGAAAAAGGTAAAGAAAAGAAAAAATGTACCAAATAGCAGATTCCCTATCTCTAAAAACTTTATCAAATATTATAGAGAGTACCTTATATTTACACCTTCTTCAAACCACTTTTGTTCTTCATATCAAGTGTTGTAAGGGATAAATAGGGAATCTGAATTTGTGCAAAAGTTAAAATATACTTCCTAAATTTAATAAAGTAGTATCAGGAGTTGATTTTAGAAAAAAAATTTAAGCAATATATATGGTGCGAATGCTCTCAAATACAATACTAAACTTTAAAATAAGGTCAAATTTACATTTTTACAACAAAATATTCTTTAAATTAATAATTCTAATCCAAAATAGATTTAAATTTTATTTCGTTTTAACCCTATGATGGACAATAAGTAGAACAACTTTCTAGTTGCTAACATTGATAAGGCGCAACCTGGGTGTCGCTTAGTTTTGCAAGCAAATAGAGGGCAAAAGGCCAGGTGATGTTATTGAAAATATTGTACAGTATAATTTTGATAGTTAATTTTTTATGTGTTTTTTTTTAGAACAGTACATTTGAAATCATTATTTAAATAATGAAATTGATTCGGAATAATATTTTATATTTAATTAATTTAAATTTATTAAAATATGGAAAGATCTCTTAGTAGTATGACGAGCAAACGACCTTTGACTTGTTGACCAATATAGGAGTAGTTTGTTTGAGTTTGTCGTCAAGCAACCACTAAATCACGCGGTATTCAACACTTCATCAGATAGAAATTCGGTCAAACAATACAATTTCCACTAAAAGGAAAGATCGACACACGCCCTTCTATCATAGACGATAATTTGCTAAAATAAAATATATTATTCATCTTTCATTTCCATTATTATAATTAATTGTTTAAATTATTATTTATTATTGTTATTATTAGTGAATGTAATTGATAACTTACATTAGGGCTAGTTGAAGTTTGGTCTTTATTAATGACATCTTTTTAATAATAATTTAGTGTTCTAGGTGTTACCATATATAGTATAGTTTGATCTCCTCGGCTCCATACTTTTACAACCCACCATTATCACTAAATCTGCTATTACCTTTGTTCGATATATAAAAAATTGTTTAGACGTGGAGGCAAATCAAAACATTTTATTATTGATTGATAATATTCTTTATATCTTACACAATTGGGGTTGATATAATATCATCTCTTCTAATATCTTAATAAAATACCTTTGAGCTATAAAATTATCTCCTATATTGAGATGTAAGGAGTATTAGTTAGACGTTGATACATATACGGATGGTGTTTGTTTAAAAAGAGTAAATTGGTGAAATAGTCCTATTAGTGCTGACGGATTGTAGTTTAGTCTTCAATAGTGACATTATTATTGCAGTTTAGTATTCATAGTAGTAACAAAGTTACAGATTGGTCTTCATATTAACTTCTCTATTAATAATTAGAGGAAACACGCAATTGGGAGAAAAAATAAAATGATAAAAATTTGAAATCATATTTATTGGCTAAAATTAAAAACTTTACAAACACATTTGACAGTGATTTAAAAGACTTTATCATCAGATAGAAGATGTTTAATTTGTAAAGTTTTTGTTTATGGTTCAAATATGATGTTTAAATTTCTTAAACTTTTTTTTTTTGCCCCAAAAGTAATCACTTATAACATGCATGTAACCGTTAGTTATTATCGGAAAAATTAAATTAGGACCGATATGCAATATCTTTTTATCATTATTAAGGACTAAACTGCAACCTGAAGATATTATCAAGAATGTTTCAACAATTACTCTTTGTTTAAATAGATCAACTAAGTATATATGGGTTGGAGCTTGTATGCTTCATTTTTTATGGGAAAAATACTCCAAAATGATGGTTCCTTTAGTAGGAATTGTTTGAAACGAGGAAAATGAAGGGAAAGGGCGGGGAAGGAAACATGCCAAGTTGATTAAAGTGTGGGTCTAAAAATGGCATATAACAAACATCCCGTTAACTTTACTGAAATAGCAAGTAGCTACCCCAATAGTGACCCTTTTCTCACATCTCCTTGTTATAGTTTACCGTGGTCGCTATTATATACTCCTACTAAAAATCAATACAGTTAGGTACGATTGTGCAAGTGAAATCACTTGATCATCGGCTCTTTTGATAGCGCTCAAATATGCCGTCTAACTGTAAACTCGAATGTCTTTCAAGTATGATATTGTACTAGTGATTAGAGTTGTAAACAGGCTGAACTATGACGAACGTAGTAATATTTGAGTTTGATCCGCACAGGTTTGAACCTTACGTTCAGTTCAGTTCGAAATATGCGATCTGCACCGAACCTTATTACTTTAGATTCAGTCCAAAATGTACTAAATGGATAGAACTATTTGCGAATCGTTCGAAAAAGTCCTATCCAGTCCGCAAAAAAGTTCGATGCAATTGGATATTTGGACAAATGAGAGGGAGATAAGTGATGGATAGGAGATGAAGATATGTAAAGTACAAGTTATTTTTATGATTTAGGATAGTTAGAACTTTCAGGTCTGGACTCCAAAATATAAATAGAGCAAAGCACTATGTTAATATGTTACCCAAATTAAATCAAACCTTTTGATTCGGTTTACCGAACCTTAAATTTACAGTTTCGTGCGATATTTGTCATGAACTCATGGTACAATTGGTATTATTGTAGCTGATCTGTTATATGCACACCCAAATAGTGATTTTTGGGTGTCAAATTACAATTATCCCCCTATTTACAAATGTAACAATTGAGGAACTTTACATAGGGGCAAAATAATAAATTGGCCCCTGAAAAAAACACTGTTTTGGTGTGTGCATATTGTTGCCCTATTGTAGGTACTTAAATGTTCTCCACCTACCATTGAAGAGAATTAAACCTTCTTTTCGTATTCTCCCCCTCCTTCCATATGATGGCATCAACATGGTGATCTATTCTTAATAAGAACATTAAAAGCGTTAGTTAAAATATAACAAATGTTAAACGTAAAGATAATTGTTAAAATAATTATAGATAAGCCGTGTAAATTGTACTTTAATCTCGGTAAATATATAATTTGGGTAAATAATCTTTCATAATAGTAAAAAATGTGCATCTTACTCCATTTTTTAATAAAAATATTAAATTTTAACCAAAAGATGGACTAAAACGCAATGATCTCTCAAATATATAAATTAAAATGAATGGTATGAGATATGGAACTTAGTGATAATCCTACAATTAACGCCTTAGGAGGGACATGAATAATTTTGGGGAGTGTTTTTATGGTGAAGGAGAATAATGGTGGTTTACGAATTTGGGGATGAACATGGTGAGATAATTGTTGGAATAGTCCTCGTAATTGTATACAAGTGGTACTTTGGTCTCATTTAATGGCCGGTCTGTAGATTTAGTCTCCGTAATTGGTACATTTGGTGCATTTTAGTTTCAAACCGTTAAAAATAGACGAAAAATTATAACTTTAGGCCAAAATTGAAGTTTTAGCATTAAGTCAAGGTTAAAACGCAAATTGAATACACTATAGTCTTGTATAATTTTTTGGTGCACTTTTAGTCCATGTAATTAATCTTTTACCCGTTTTCTTGTATAATTTTTTGGTGCACTTTAGTCCTTGTAATTAATTTTTTTCCCCGATATTTTTTCCTATTATTTTCTCGATTTCTTTTGAATTTTTTTTCGATTTTTTTTAAAATTTTTTTTTTCCGATTCCTTTTACGGGGATGGGCATAAAAATCAAAAGAAATTGAAAAAAAAGCACAATCAATAAAAATCCAAAAGAAATAATAAAAAAATCGAAAAGAAATCGGGTAAAAATAGAAATAGATCAACTTCAATTACTATTCAGCTATTCTCTTTCGAATTTTTAATTTGATCAGAATAAAAGAAATTTTATGTGATGAAATTAATAGGATATTTTTTCTGAAATTTGAAAGTCTCGATCGATTGATAATATAGTTTCTGAATCTTGGAGAAAGTTACATTCTATATCTCCATTTCTATATTTGTATTATATTTAGATATTTACGAGTGATGAACATGACGAAAGATAGTTGATGTCATCCATCAGACGTCATGGTGCCAATAGGACGGAGTTGCATGTATCTTTCCGATAGGTCTATTTTGAATAGCAAGTTGAGACTGCAAAAATCCTTGAATAATCATACGACTTACCTTTCATTAATTATGTCCACCCATTTGTGTCTGATGTGCTAGCTGTCCTTTTCTCTCAACACCATAAGGTTTCTAAATTAGTGTATTGTTACCTAGAAATTCATGAAATGTCAAATTAGCCACAATAAATATTCAGTACAGCTTCACCGCCCAACGTTAATGCCCTAGCTCACTAAATTAGAGTCAATTCTAGTTATTATCCTAGCAAGTACGGTTAAGTTGTCATTTAGCTTGAAAAAATGGGTGTGTTGCATATTTGACCCCTAAAAAAGTAAAATTAAGTTTACTATTCTCCGAAAAATGACAAAAATTAACATTTACCCTAGTTTTTGAATATTGAATATAGAGACGAACATGCAACATACATTAATCATTAGGATCATACATGGTGTAGCAATTGTGCTACTTTCGAAGATGAATTGTGTTAGTTACTACTCATTGGAGCCAAACTATAACTTGAACACGCTAACTATACCATATGCACAATTAACTCGACTAAACTGTACTAAAATGAATACTCAAATATTAATATTTTTATTTTGAATGATGAAATGAAAAATTCATATTAAAATCTGAAGTTTATATTGTTAACTATAGTTTATGTTCAGGAAAAATGTTTTGACCTGACCGTGCATTTGTCATACACGTTCATTTTTTTGTTATGAAAAAAATGATCATACGAAATTACGCTAACAATTCAAATCAAATCGTGAAAGAGATTTTTGTGGAAATAAATTAAGAGTTTTTAAAATATCAGATAAACCCCAAAAATAAGGTAGGGCATACAAGATTATGCTCTAGCATTTACACTTTATAGTCAAATTCCATGAGCTTGACAAATGACAATATTTTCCTTCCTTTAGGTATTATTATTGACTAGTTCACTTATTTCTAGAGAAAGAAGAAGACTTTTACTGATTGTTCAATGAATTGTTGTCATTTGGCTATAAAATAATACACTATCACTGTAAGTTCGATGGAATTTGATGGTGTGAACATTTTTATTAAATACTAATACAATTTATGTATTATTTTTCCTACTCACCTCTAATACAGTCTTCGGATATAATTCAATTAATAAAAACTTAGAATGTAAATTATCAAGCAGTCCCGTCTTCTCATGCAACGCATGTTCGATTCTCACTGGGACGGACCTTATGTTTCGAAGTGGTTAATGAACAAATTCTAGTCGTCCCCTGATAAGACGAGACACATCCCATACCAATCTCAAACATCATATCCAGATTAAGGAGTTATCAGAACCCTTAATTTGAAGGTCTTAAATTTTTTAGACAGTCAACCAATTATTTGTTAATATAGTTTTAAATAGTGTAATTTTAGTGCATTTTATTTCACATTAACATATTGTTGCACATTAATTATCATAAGTAGCACAATTGTATAATATGGTGAAAAATCTTTCAATCTTTCACGCTCATCCATATTGTTGATGTCTTAAAAAGGGCCTATTTGCAGTACTTTGACACTTTTAAAGTTCGTATATGTTAAGATGCACATTTTAAAGTCAATCTCCTCGTAGGTCAATATATAAGATTTTGGGTTACTCTCTCTATTGTCAATTAATTTTAGAGTGGAACACATAGACTCTTAACATGGTATCATGAGCCAAACCCGAGTTAATGAGGCACGTGTAATCCGCCGATGTTGTTCCGGCAAGTAATTCTGACAAGGAAAACTCCGCCTACGATTGGGTTACAAGTGAGGGGGAGTCATAAGAAGCACATCCCAGATCGGAAGTCGATTTCCTCCCGGGTCAATATATAAGATCATGGGCTACTCCCTCTATTGCCAATTGATTTTAGAGGGAGTAGCCCAACGGAACCAAAATACACCAAGAACGACTTAAATTAGCCATTAATTGTCCAACTAATAAGTCAATAGTCCTCGTCAGTAGCGGAGCCACATTGGTTCACGCCTGTTCACTCGAACAAACACTTTTTTTTACAAAAAAATTTTGAATATAGTTAAGTGTTTTGAACAGACACTTTGAAAATTATGTCAATTTCGAACAGACACTCTAAAACTCCTAACTCGACTATTGATCCTCGTGATGACACGTTCCAGATGTTAACCTATCATTTGTTGACAATAATAATTATTCACTCTTTTTATTAATATACTTTTTGATTAAAGTTATTACACATTGATATTGTCTGATAGAGAGTTTGGTTGGGACAACTTATTTGTTAAAGATTACGCAGGTGTCCTAATAAGATGAGCTCAACGAGAACAGAAATCTCATGTAAAATAGAAGGCTAAAAACTCATTTGATTGTGATCTTCAGTATGAATACGAACCGTGAAAGCGTGACATAATGATCTTCCTTTTTCCAAATAAGTGCATGCAATATCAATACTATATATAAAGTGGTCATGATAGAATTGTTGGTGAAACCCAGGAAAATATTCAAGCTAGCCATTTGTCACTGTTATTGATTGTCACTTGTCCAAATTTAATTAACATACTTAAAAGGTAATTATTCTTAGTTTTTTTAATTATAATTAAAATAATTATTAATCTATCTATATAAAATAATGTATAAGTTTCTTTGTTTATAATTTAAACTAAATTAAAATTATTATGATAAGCAACCAATAATTATACAAAATATACTACTATATTTATGATTATCAATTTAAACATAATCTGAAACATAATAACAAAAATGTCCACAATTGTTATTTAGTCATTAGTTTAATCTAAATACTACTCGACATGACTATAACAAAACTTTTTGACACTGTAGAAAATACATACATATATTTAAAATATAAATAAATTACATAAGCCTTGGTTGTTATGGGAAATGTTGATAATAATAGTTACATACCTTAATCACACATAATTATTTTTAACAAAAATAATTATTGAGCTTTCTATTGATTTGTTTAATTGATTTATTAACGGATCGAGTAAAGTTTAAGAAAGTCTAGTTTTTCAAACGAGTACAACTTCAAGCTCATATCCCTCGTTAACTATTGAGCTTTCTGTTGATTCGAGTACTCGAATGGATAACGGATTACCTGTTACCCGACTCAGTGCGAGTACCATATGAAAGTGATGTGACTTGGGAAAGGAGAAAGAAAAAAAAAGAGGAAACATTTTTGTATTTACACATGTAAGGGTCTTATTTAAGAAAACAAGATATTTAGCGAAATTTTTCATTTTCATCTACCAAAATATAGCTCTAATTTAATTACTATTCCTATATATCTTTTCCAATGAGAAATTTGTTTAATTAACATTTTGAAACAAAAAAAAAATCAATTTGAAACACCCATAATAAAATATGAGGCTAAATAGAAACTTACCTTTACATAAAGATAAAAGTATATTTCCTCTTTCTTCATATTCTTCTTCTTTCCCAACCCTCAATGCATCCACCATCATTGTCCTTAGCCCCCCAAAATCACGACGTTACCTCTTCCACCACCACGCCCCCAACGACCACCTCTACCTCTACCCCTTCCACCAGCATTAGCCACCCCCAACCGTTTTCCCTCCTTCAACTGCCCCACCCCTTTTGACCTCCCTGCCCTTTTTCTTAACGACCACCCCTATTCCCCGCCCCCTTCTAAATCCATTACCACCCCTCATTCCCCTCAACCTCCCCTTTCCCCTACCCCTCAAACTGTCATTGTTACCATGTTATTAGATATTAGATTAATCTAGAATGTGTCTTTAAAAAATATTGAATGTAACATTTTATAATTTTATGTCTTAAACCATCCCAAGTTTCAATTTTTCCAACTATGACCTAACATTTTACAATTTTATATCCTAAATAATCCAATTCTTCAACCATGACATAATAATATTTTGCAGTTTTACATCATATATAATCCTAAAGTAAACATTTTTCTAATTTTAAACTAATTATATCTAACTAATTAAGTAATTTCAACAAACAAACTAATCTAATTTCGAAATAGTACAGTTAATAATAATTACAAGTTAACTAATGAATGCAAACTAATTATTTCAATAAACAAAATATCTAATTAATTCAAACTTAAATTACAAAAACACTTATTTGAACTATGTATGATCTCGAAATTAGATGTCGGACGTGGTGGTGGACGTAATTGTGCCGTTGATAGGGTGTAGTAGGTATGAACTTTGGGTGGAGGTGGAAATGAGTAGTTATGGAATGGAGGAGAAGAAGAAGAATGGGAGAAGGGAGGAAGGAGGAGGAGGGGTTTTGAGGGTGGGGCTCACCGGTTCTGCTAACTCGCTGCTCACTATGAATATCAATATCCCGCTCAAACATACATACATATATATATATATATATATTAAACGATTTCGGCGACCCTCCCGCGAGGTGTCGTCCAAGTTAACAATTTTTTATTAAAACAACTTGGACGACACTCCCGTGGTGTGTCGTCCAAGTGAAACATGTTTTTTTATTTTAATTTTTTCTTTTAAATCACTTAGGCGACACCACACGGGAGTGTCGTCCAAGTGCCACTTGAACGACCCCTTTTTTGAAGTGTTGTCCGAGTAGATGTCATCTAAGAGCCTTTTTGTAATAGTGAACGACCACTTTCCCCATACTTTAATCCCTAAAATGTCCCGGCATAACTCAACTTATGTCCCCCTCGAATGTACTTTAGAAATTGATTATCCTATCATCATTCAAAAGGACATTTTAGGGATGAAAGTGGACTACCGCGTAACAGTGGCTGCTTGATTCTAAAAGTGCTTGCTCTTCTGCCTTCACAATAATCACAATTTAACTTGTCTGGCTACTTTCCATTTTAAGAAATAGTTTAACAGACTACTAAACAAACTTTAACCTACAAAATTAGCAATAATAGAAGGCTGCTCCTACTAAAACAACTTCAAAATATATCTCCATTTTACCCTTGCTATTAATAATTAGAAGATACCCTTATCAAAAAAAAAATATTCTCAATAATCATATTAGTACACTACGGGACAAGATGCATTATTTCTTAGTTATTGTGTGAGTATTCTATATATATCGTCAATGTTTTTATATTAATTTGATTTCATAAACCAAAAAATGCATTTATATATGAGCCAAACATGTTGTTATTGGTCGGCATCCTAGCTTGATCATTAATATTTAACAATAAGCTGTCCTAATTCCTATACATTTTCTGGCTATGGAGCTCATGAATGGAAAAATGGATAGCTTAAAAAAGGGAACATGGAGTAATGAAGAAGATAAAAAATTAATTGGTTACATCAAACAATATGGCATCTGGAATTGGTCTCACATGCCAAAGGCTGCAGGTTTGGATATCATAGTATTTCTTGATTTTGCTTCTCCTATATATTATCACTTGTCCTATTATGTTGGAGTTTCATGATTTGGAATAATCACTTCCTTTATTAATTGAACTCATAAAAGCTTTCATAACTCAAGAACTTGTACTCTTTTAATTGAGGTCCTAGTTTCGAGGACCAACATCCTCTACGACACTTATGCCACTTTCAAGGACTATTTTGGAACATAACTAGTATTTCAACTATTAACTACTCTTTCAAATTCTATGTGGAAACATGCAGGACTCTCAAGGTCTGGCAAGAGTTGTAGACTTCGGTGGATGAATTACCTGAGGCCTTCCCTCAAACGAGAATGCTATAGCGCAAATGAAATAAAAACGATTATTGAACTTCACAAATCACTTGGAAATAAGTAAGTCTATGCTAAATATTTCGATCAGTTTAGTGATTGAGTATATAACAATATGGTATATGTATATGCAATTGCAAGTGGTGAACCAATTGTGGAGATCGATAGGGGTAGTCTGGGATGAATCAGGGGGATCCCTGGACTATATATTCCTTGAACAAAATCTTGTTTAAAATTTAGGGTTTTGTATTGTTTTTATATCAATCTCGATCTAATATTGTTCTATAATAGGGTTTTATATTGATCTCATAAATAATAATCTTGATACATAACTACCAGATGGTCGAAGATTGCTGAAAAGTTACCTGGAAGGACTGATAATGGCATTAAGAATTTCTTCAACACACATCTAAAGAGTCGACACACCACTAAAAATGGTCTTGTTAATGTGACAAATAATCAAGGTGGAACTGAAAAAAGAGTAATAAATCTACATAAACAAAAGAGATCTGTTCCGATACCTAGTTCCTCCATCAATTGTGCAATAGAAACAAGTGAATCGAAGCTTACCAGTAATGAGCCGGCTCTTCTAGGGTTCCCAATAGCTACCGAATCATGTTCATCAAGTGAAGAAAGCTACATTTGTAGTGAAGCAAATGATATCGTGGAAAGTAAGTCAAGTATGAAGGATGAAATGCAATTGCTTGTCGAAGATGTAACACAAAACTCGAAGAATTTAGAGGAACATGTTGAATGGGGATTCCAGGAGAATGAGTTACTGAATGTCCCAGAATATATATTTGATAGTTTTAATGATGATCTGAATAGGTTTTTGTTATGCGATTTTGAGGAGGTTGAGTATCATCTTTGGTAATGTATGATCATTATTGTAATGTAATATGTGTTATGTAATCCTAATATCATTTATATGTCATATGTGTTATTACGTTCCTTACAAAATTGATTTATTCATTATAGTTATGATGATGTTTTGGCCCACTAGACTTGTCCACTATGAATCATTAAGAGTGGGCTTGGGACAATTATCGATTTCAATTTGTACAACTAAACGTGTCCAACAAGACAGGCCGAACGGCCCGGTCCCTTAAGTGGCGAACCGGGCCGGCCCCATCTTGAATTTGACTAACCCGTCAATATAAGTGTATCGGTCCTGCTCATACCATTAGGAGTAGGGCCATTTACTTTTGCACACTGGACACTTTAAATAAAATTGAAACATTTCATAACAATAACTTTTCCTGCACTTTTCATAACCAAATTTATTAAAATGAAAGCATGAAAA
Organism: Echium plantagineum; assembly: GCA_003412495.2. NCBI lineage: Eukaryota > Viridiplantae > Streptophyta > Magnoliopsida > Boraginales > Boraginaceae > Echium > Echium plantagineum. The sequence continues at coordinate 13,602,018 of CM016562.1, forward strand.
GGGAATATTATTTAAGGAACGAAAATCATCTTTAGATAAAAAGCAAAAGGAGTACAAAATTAGGGTTTTTCTTATAGATAAAAATAATAAAGCTAATAAAGGAAGGTAAATATCCTTTGTTTTATATTATTGCCAGAATACAAAAGAATTTATGTCATAAACATAATAATTTGAAGCAATCATACAAAATTTAGAGAACTGAAAACAAACCGTTGAAATATCTGACAAAATGGTTCTCCAGTGAAGTGTCAATTCATCAATCTGATTGTGGGCCCGCAAAGCTTTCCTCTCCTTCGATTTAGTGAGACACGGACCTTGTCTAGCAAAAATCTGTAAAAAAATCAATTCAGTAAAAATATGTAGTAAATTGGGCCTTCTATTGATGTCCAAAACAACTCCAACAAACAAAATATCCAACAGTTTGGCATCTAAGGCTGATAAACATTAATGTTTGAAAAATGCCTCAGTCGATTCACTATTTATCAAAAATTTCGAATAATTGATAAAATTTATTAATTTTTGAAAGGATAAATTCGTCCATACACATTATCTCCCTCCTAAAAACCCCAAATCCATCTTTATTACTCCATAAACATCTAAAATTAACATTTCACTCCAAACAATAAACCCACTCTTTATCTTCTTTCCATGATCTTCTTCCATTGTTAAGTGAAAATCAAAAATCAAATCATATTTAAAGATTGAGTTCTGTGAGGGAAATTAATGAGATAAAGAATACATAGATAAAGATTAGTGTTTTGTGGCACTAGAAGTTGAGTGGTTTTTGAATCTATCGAAAAAAAGCGAACCACTAGAAGCCAAGAAGCTAGGAACCACTAAAACCTGATCTGTTAATCTGTTATACACACCCGATTTTTAATAGCTGAATTTACTGTTCTGCCATCCCACTATGTGGAAGTGTAATAAGTGAGAAAGTTTGATGGGGGGCGAAATGGTAATTTCGGAATGGACGAATAAAAAGTCATGAGTGCTGTTTGGACCATCCCTCTTTCCAACTAATCAAGTAATCATTTGGATTTGGCACAATATACTTTCTTAATTATTCATGATTCTGTTCAAGTTCGTTTACTTGAAATGAAAAACTAAAAAGAGTGTGTGTTTGTTTTGGACAAAATGAAAAAGCTTAATGAAATAAGGAATCTTGTTGTTAGTGTTTGTTACATAATCATAGGTATCTTTCCTTGTATAGACAAAACTGTTGCAACTGACACATTAACCATATCCCAATTTGTATCCTTTAATACAACCTTAATTTCAGCACAAAATAAGTTCTTGCTTGGTTTCTTTAAGCCTGGAAGTCAAAACAAAATATTTTTGGGCATTTGGTATAATGTTAGTCCAATTCAGTATGTGTGGGTTGCAAATAGAGAGAACCCCCTTAATGATACTTCTGGTGCTCTTAGAATTTGGGAAGATGGGAACTTGGTTATTCAAGACAATGCAGAAAGGATCATTTGGTCTACAGGTTTCAAGAATTTGTCGTCTCGAAACATGGTTGCCCAAATATTGGATTCTGGGAATCTTGTATTGAGAGAGAGTGAAGATGTTACAGGTTTTGTTTGGCAAAGCTTTGATTATCCTTCTCATGCTATTATACCTGGCATGAAGATAGGGTGGGATTCTTCCATGGGTTTAAATCGAAAGCTGACATCGTGGAAAAATGCAGATGATGCTTCTCCAGGGGATTATACATTTGGTTTTGACCTTCATGAATTGCCTCAACTCTTCATGTGGAAGGGTGATTCCAAGAGTTATCGAAGTGGTCCGTGGAATGGGATAGATGTTGGTGGAATAACTTCACAAACGAGGCTCCCGTTTGCCCTGGACTTTGTTGTGAATTCTAATGAGGTGTCCTATCATTATCGACTGTACGATAATTCTTCTATAATCCTGGCAACTTTGAGCTATCTTGGAGTACTTGTAATCCTTCAACTGGATAAAACTGGAAATGATTGGAAAAGTTTGCTTAAGATACCTCTGGACTCTTGTGCTGAATACGGGTTATGTGGTCCGAATGCTGTATGCACTTTAAGTATTTCTCAACTCTGCGTCTGTTTGATTGGTTATACCCCTGTCAATCCAAGAGATTGGGATGTTGGTTGGTGGTCTGGTGGATGTAGAATTGAAGGTTCATTCAATTGTTCTCAGAGGATACAGTTCCAAGAATATGATGACCTGAAGATTCCTGATCTTTTACAGTTCAAAGTGAATACCAGTATGACGTTGGATGAATGTCGAGCAGAATGTCTAAAGAATTGTTCATGTGTAGCATATGCTAATTCATATGCAACTCAAGGTGGGCACGGCTGCTTACTATGGTATGGTGAGCTCATGGATGTCAGAAAGTTATCCAAGGATATAAATCAGAATCTTTTTGTTCGAGTGACTGCAGAACACACAGGTCTGTTAACATTCCTTGAATATATTATGAATTGTTTTGTAATACATACGTTATTAGTCTGACTTATGATATTTCTTGTGTTAGGGATTCATTCAAAGAAGAGAAAGAAGATAGTAATAATAGTGGCACCAATTGTCTCGTCCATCTTGCTACTATTAGTTGTTTCAATTCTCATTAAAAAGTGGACGTCGCAGAAAAATGGTATGTCATGTCTTACAATAGATGTTGACAGAATAGTTGCTCACATTTCAAGTTCACTCTTCTTTTAGAGAGATTAACTCATTCTAAAAGCGTCTGAAGCCATAATGATGTGATTAAATGTACACAGGAACCTTAATTATATGTTATTTTATTGCTGACTTCTATCTACTTGTGAAAATTCGTGTTCTAGTCTGTAAGCATTCAGAAGATGCCATGAAAAACTATGACATATTTAGATGTCTTAGCGTCTGAATGCCGACATTTCTCAGTAGATGTTGAGTTCTTTGAAATTAAACTTTCTAGTTTCTATGATAGGTGTTCTTACCAAGTTTCTGTAACATTTCTATCCGCATGTGACATTGTTGTTGTCTTTGTATTGGATTCCTGGTAATATCTCACATTTGTCTGCCAAAGATGATTGGTTTAGTATAATTGCTGATTGGTATATAGTTTTTGTACCACTAACTTGAACTTTTAACAAGGATATTCGTCGTTACTAAGAAGCATTAGGACAATATCCATCATTCCTTAGGCACAGCTCAAAGAAACAAAGTTTCATAATCAGTCGATTTCTATTTGTTTGGACATTTGGTTTCAAGTAATCATCCCCCTAAAGTTGCAATGCTAAGTTATACTGTATGATTTAACTTTACAAAAATATTAGATTTATCTAATTAAAAACTACAATCTAGTTACTATTGTGCTGAGGTTTAATCTTTCTTAAGTGATTAATTAACACCTTTCCATTTCAAAAGACTTAAATGTTTTATAACAAAGCCTCTGGAGTCTATGAACTCCCAATTTAACTAATTATCATGGTCCCTAAACCCTAATCAATTACTTTTTTTAATAGGTGTGAAACAACAGAACCAAAGTGGGGATGATGAAAATTTAGAGTTGCCTATTTTTGACATTGTTGTGGTTTCAAAAGCAACTCAAAATTTTTGCGATTTAAATAAGATTGGAGAGGGCGGTTTTGGCCCTGTTTACAAGGTAACTAAGTTATGATTCCTCGATTTTGTAATCTTATGAACTATACGAATACTCGATATAGAAAGTTTGTAAGAAAACAAAATAAATCTTTGTTTAATTCAGGGGAGGTTACCAAGTGGTCAAGAAATAGCAGTTAAAAGGCTGTCCGAGAATTCTAATCAGGGGCTCAATGAATTTAAGAATGAGGTCATGCTGATTGCTAAGTTGCAGCATCGCAATCTAGTTAGGATTTTAGGATGTTGCATCTGTGGAAAAGAGAGAATGCTTATATACGAGTTCATGCCAAATGGAAGCTTGGACGCCTATATATTTGGTTTGCACTCAACCCATCATCTACTATTCAGTTTATAGTATCCAACAAAGAGTCCAGAAGAAATGAGGACTATATATTTCAAGTTATTATGTTTGCCTACTTGTTGTAAACTCTCATCATCCTAATGATGTACATGTGAAGGGAACTCTTCTAGCTTGGCCGATAACCATTTGCTTGTATGGAGGCGACGATTTGCAGTAATCCTTGGCATTGCTCGTGGACTTGTTTATCTTCACAGAGATTCAAGGTTGAGAATCATTCACAGGGATCTCAAAGCCAGTAACGTGCTACTAGACAGTGAGATGAATCCAAAAATTTCTGATTTTGGCATGGCTCGTGTGTTTGAAGAAGAACAACTATCAGTCAAAACTCGAAGGGTAGTTGGAACATTGTAAGTCTCCATATATCTTCGTTTTTGAGCTGTAAGACTACTTAAAAACAATGTGTACTATTGAATCATGCTCACTCTGAGTTCGACAAACAATGCAGTGGTTATATGGCTCCAGAGTACGTAATTGATGGTGTATATTCCATGAAATCTGATGTGTTTAGTTTCGGGGTGTTAGTTTTGGAAATTATATGTGGGAAGAAGAATAACCAATTTCAGCATCACGATCATGCTTTCAATCTTCTTGGACATGTAATTAAATTCTTTGCTAAAATTTGTTTTACAACACATTTGCACCAGAATTGTGCTAACTTTACTGGGTTGCCACAGGCTTGGCAACTGTGGGTGGAGGAAAGGACCACTGAACTAATCGACCCACTGATGGAGGGTTCATTCCCCGTATCTGAAGTTGTTAGATGCATACAAGTTGGCCTCTTGTGTGTGCAACAACGACCAGAAGACCGACCAACAATGCCATCTGTTATCTTGATGTTGGATAGTGAGAGTGCAATGCTACCACAGCCAAAGCGCCCCGGGTACTATACTGAAAGGACCATTGATGGGCAGGATGTAGCACTAGATAACGAGTTTTCAGCAGCGAATGACATTACCCATTCACTGATACATGGTCGCTAGGTGTATAGATTATATTTAAGCCTCAAAAGTGGCTTCGTTCGACACAATTGAAGTTGGTTGGGTTTAGGTCCCTTGCAATGATACTTAAGTATGGCATTAGGTACAAAAATCAATTTTGTACTCAAAATGCATCTGGTTCTGGTGCAAATATGATGCATCTGATATGTGGTGAAAATTGCCAAGTGAGTAGGAACTAGCAGTAAAATACTTGCTTAGTGTTCGTCTCGAGGCATCAATGAGTTCAATAACTGAGGTAATGCTTTTACGATATTTAATATTGCGTTCTACTTAGGCTTTTGGGATATTGTATTGAACTGGAAAAATGTGTTGACACACAACTTGATCTCATCTTTTTACATATGTTGAATTGATATTGTGTTTTACTACAAAATATATTTCCTAACACAAATTCCAACAAGTGAAACATATCATTTGGAAAAGGAACTTCTTAGATCATCTACAATGAGGTATTGAATAACTAAATTCAACTATTTAATGCTTAGAATGGTGTGTTGAATAAAAGTGTTAGAATTGAGGTGGAAGAGCGAAGTGTTGAATTTCTCAAGTGGACCACTATGTCATATTAATATTCCTTATGTTTTTTTACTTGTCCTTCCAGCAAAAAAGTTTATCTTTTTACTTGTCCTTTTACATCTTCAAGACAGTTTTTGATTTAGTTTTCCCTATTATGATCTTGTCATTAAATGAACATAAATTCTAGTTTTGTCTTGAAATTTGAAGTCTAAAACAACAACTAAAAAAACGGAAAGATTTTCAATCGGATAGTCTTGCAAAATTGTGGTCAAAGCTTTGATTTTGTGTCTTAATTTCCATTCAAACTCTAGTAATATTCATGGAAATGATGTTGAACACATTTAGCTGTGTTCTTTAATCTATCAAAAACCACTAGAAGCGAAGATGCTATGAACCCACTAAAAGCCAAGATACTACAGACAGAAGATGACTTAAGACACTTGCTTTTATTTCACACGATGAAACAACTTGGATTAATATAACCTCAATGTTGATATATTATTCGAATTTAGTCAAAAATGGGTTACTAATGGAGTACTTAATCATTTTTGCTTCATTATCACTCTTCATTCAGTGTTAAATTTAGTCAAATCACCCCCCCCCCCCCCCCCCCCCCACACACACACAAATCTACTAACCAACAATGTTGGTGAGTGGACGAATGAATAGTCAACAATCAACATGACAACATGAGAGCTATTTTGACCATCACTTCATCCTACTAATCAAGTAATAATTTTGAATTTTCTATAATGTTTTCGTAAGTAGTTAAGGTTCTGTTCAAGTTACTTTACTTCTAATTAAAAAACTAGCAAGAGGGTATGTTTGTTTTGGACAAAATGGTGAAGCTTAATGAAATGAGGAATCTTCTTGTTACTGTTTGTTTCATGACTATTACTATCTTGTCTTGTATAGAGACAATTGTTGCGACTGACACATTAACAGGATCCCAATTGGTATCCTTTAATACCACCTTACTTTCAGCTCAAAATAAGTTCTTGCTTGGTTTTTTTAAGCCTGGAAATCAAGATAAAATATTTTTGGGCATTTGGTATAATGTTAGTCCAATTCAGTATGTGTGGGTTGCAAATAGAGAGAACCCTCTTAATGATACTTCTGGTGTTCTTAGAATTTGGGAAGATGGGAACTTGGTTATTCAGGACAATGCAGAAAGGATCATTTGGTCTACAGGTTTTAAGAATTTATCGTCCCGAAATATGGTTGCCCAAATATTGGATTCTGGGAATTTAGTATTGAGAGAGAGTGAAGACGTAACAGGTTTTGTTTGGCAAAGCTTTGATTATCCTTCTCATGCCATTATACCTGGCATGAAGATAGGGTGGGATTCTTTGACGGGTCTAAATCGAAAGCTGACATCTTGGAAAGATGCACATGATGCTTCTCCGGGGGATTATACATTTGGTTTTGAGCTTCATGGATTGCCTCAACTCGTCATCTGGAAGGGTGGTTCCCAACATTATCGAAGTGGTCCGTGGAATGGTATAGATGTTGGTGGAATAACTTCACAAACTAAGCTCCCTTTTGCCCTGGAATATGTTGTGAATTCTACTGAGGTGTCATATCATTATCGACTACATGATAAATCTTCTATACTCCTAGCAACTTTGAGCTATCTTGGAGTACTTGAACTCTTTCAACTGGATAAAACTGGAAATGATTGGAGAATGTTGCTTAAGATGCCTCTGGACTCTTGTGGTGAGTATGGGTTCTGCGGTCCGAATGCTGTCTGCACATTAAATATTTCTCAACTCTGCATCTGTTTGACTGGTTATACCCCTGTCAATCGACGAGATTGGGATGTTGGCTGGTGGTCTGGTGGATGTAAACTTGAAGGGTCATTCAATTGTTCTCAGAGGATACACTTCCAAGAATATGATGACCTGAAGATGCCCGATCTCTTACAGTTCAAAGTGAATACTAGTATGTCGTTGGATGAATGTCAAGCAGAGTGTTTAAAGAATTGTTCTTGTGTAGCATATGCTAATTCAGATGCAACTCAAGTTGGGCACGGCTGCTTACAATGGTATGGTGAGCTAATGGATGTCAAAAAGTTATCCCCGGGTATTAATCAGAATCTTTTTGTTCGAGTGACTGCCGAACACACAGGTCAGCTAAAATTCCATGAATATATTATGAATTGTTTTGTAATACATACGTTATGAATCTGACTTATGCTATTTCTTGTGTTAGGGATTCATTCGAAGAAGAAAAAGAATATAGTAATAATAGTGGCACCAATAATTTCATCCATCTTGCTTCTATTAGTTGTTTCAATATTCATTAAAAGGTGGACGTCGCAGAAAAAAGGTATGTTCTGTCTTACAATAGATGTTGACCGATAGTAGGAATAATGATCGTATGAATATTCGATCCCATCAATAAACCATTTACTAATTAAACTCTCTTGGATTTGTTATATTGCTCACATTTCAAATTCATTCTTCTATGAGAGAGGTTAATTTATTTAAAAAGTGTCTGAAGCCATAATGATGTGATGAAGTGTAGACAGGAAGTTAAATTGAATGTTATTACATTGCTTCTGTCTACTTGTGAAAATTCTTGTTCTGGTCTATAAGCATTTAGAATTTCAGATGTCATGATAAAATTGAACTATGATATATTTAGAAGAATTGGAGTCTGAATGCTGACATTTCTCAGTAGATGTTGAGTTCTTTGAAATTAAACTTTCTAGTGTCTGTTGTAGGTGTTTTACTGAGTTTCTATAACTTTGCTATCCACATGTGACATGTGTTGTTGTCTTTATATTGGCTTCCTGGTAATATTGTTCATTTGTCTGCCAAAGATGATTGGTTTATGATAATTCTTGATTAGTTTGTACTTTTGTACAACTAACTTGAACTTTTAGCAAGGATATTTGTCTCGACTAAGAAGCGTGGAGACAAAATTCATCATTCCCTTGGCAACAAGGAAAGGAAACAAAATTTCAATTTCTATATGTTGGACATTTGGTTTCAACAAATCATCCTCCTATAGTTGACATGCTAATTTATATGATTTACCTTTAGAATGATTAGATTTATGTAATTAGAAACTACAATCTAGTAACTATTGTGTTGTGGTTTCATCTTTTTCAAGTGATTAATTGATAGCCTACCATTTCAAAAGACTTCAATGTTTTATAACAAAATCATTTTATTCATTAGCTATGAAACCTCCAATTTGCACGAATTATTACACTGCAAGATGGAGAGTGGAATATTCGGAACACAAAATTATGAAGATAAAGGAGAGACATCACTAAGATCTTGTAACTTTAAGGAAAAACATCAAGTATTTGTAACAACATTGATAGATTACTACGATTATAGAGATAATAGGAGCATAAAATATAGGATAAAGGGAGGAATAGTTGAGGAGAGGACGATAGAGAATCAGAGAGAAGAATAAACTTACAGAGAGAAGCTAATTCATTTCACTTTTTAATTAGATAAGAGCTTACATTCTCTATTTATAGAGGTCATATATGATATACAATGACTAATTTATTAGATGTTTAATATGTGATCCTTGGACATTTTTTTGGGGTGCTTGCTCAATTGCTTATGTCATGCTTGGGTCATGCCAGTATTTAGAAATTAAAGGAGTACTAACTTGCTCAAACTGAGGAGAGTTTTAATCCTTCCATATGTCCCTAACAATTCTAAGTGGAGATAGTTCTCAGTTGAAATACAAGAAATTTTTACAGCATAACTCAAAGCCTCTGGAGTTTGTGAACTCTCAAGTTAACTAACCTATCATGGTTCCTAAACCCTACTTAATCTTCTTATTACTTTCTTAACAGGTATGAACCAACAGAACCAAAGTGCGGATGATGAAAATTTAGAGTTGCCTACTTATGACATAGTTGTGGTTTCAAAAGCAACTCAAAATTTTAGCGATTTAAATAAGATTGGAGAGGGTGGTTTTGGCCCTGTTTACAAGGTAACTAAGTTAAAATTTCTCAATTTTGAAATCTTATGAACTACAAGAATACTCGATATAGAAAATTTATAAGAAAACAGAATAAATATTTGTTTAATTCAGGGGAAGTTACCAAGTGGTCAAGAAATAGCAGTTAAAAGGCTGTCCGAGAATTCTAATCAAGGGCTCAATGAATTCAAGAATGAGGTCATGCTGATTGCTAAATTGCAGCATCGCAATCTAGTTAGACTTTTAGGATGTTGCATCCATGGACAAGAGAGAATGCTTATTTACGAGTTCATGCCGAATGGAAGCTTGGATGCCTATTTATTTGGTTTGCACTCAACCCATCATCTATTAGTTCGTTTTATAGTATGCTACAAAGAGTCTAGAAGAAATGAGCACTATCTATTTTCTGTTACTGTGTTTGCCTCCTTGTTGTAAAGTCTCATCATTTATTTATGTACATGTGAAGAGAACTCTTCTAGCTTGGCCGTAACCCATTTGCTCGTATGGAGGCGACGATTTGCAATAATTCTTGGCATTGCTCGTGGGCTTGTTTATCTTCATAGAGATTCAAGGTTGAGAATCATTCACAGGGATCTCAAAGCCAGTAATGTGCTACTAGACAGTGAGATGAATCCAAAAATTTCTGATTTTGGCATGGCTCGTGTGTTTGGAGAAGAACAATTGTCAGTGAAAACTCGAAGGGTAGTTGGAACATTGTAAGTCTCAAATACATTTTCTTTTTTTACCTGTAAAAAGACTACTTTAAAAAAATACTTACTATTGAATCATGCTCATTCTGAGTTTGACAAACAATGCAGTGGTTATATGGCTCCAGAGTATGTAACTGATGGAGTATATTCCATGAAATCTGATGTCTTTAGTTTCGGGGTATTAGTATTGGAAATTGTATCTGGGAAGAAGAATTATCAATTCCAGCATCATGATCATGCTTTCAATCTTCTTGGACATGTAAGTTAATTCTTTGCTAATTCGTTTTATATTACAATTACACCAGACTTGTGCTCACTTTACTGGGTTGCCACAGGCATGGCAACTGTGGGTGGAAGGAAGGACCACTGAACTAATCGATCCACTGATGGAGGATTCATTCCCCATATCTGAAGTTGTTAGATGCATACAAGTTGGCCTCTTGTGTGTGCAACAACGACCAGAAGACCGACCAACAATGCCATCTGTTATCTTGATGTTGGATAGTGAGAGTGCAATGCTACCACAGCCTAAGCACCCCGGGTACTATACTGAAAGGACCATTAATGATCCGGATGTGCCATTAGATTACAAGCTTTCGACAGTGAATGACATTACCCATTCACTGATACATGGTCGGTAGGTGTATAGATTATATTTAAGCCCAAAACATGGCTTCTTTTGACACATTCTTCTCAGTCATTCTATTTAATTGTACCATCATGTGCTCTCTTTGGTTGGTGAATGTAGTTCCCCATTGGGTTTAGGTGCGTAGCTATGGTACGTAAGTATGGCATTAGGTAAACACGTTAATTTTGTACTCAAAATGCATTTAGTTCTGGTACAAGTACGATGTATCCGATATCAGAGTTCTTCTCGAGGCATCAATGAGTTGAAGAACCGAGGTAATGCTTTAACAAATGTAACTTCGCAATCTACTTAGGCATTGAGGCATATGTTTGCATGGAGGCGATGCTTTACTATAATTATTGTCGTTTCTTGCTTTGGTCTCTATTTCACCAAGATTCAACTTTGGGACTCATTATAGAGATCTCAAGGTAGTAATGTGCTGCTAGATTTCAGAAGGGAAAACTAAGTGTCAAAACTTGTAGGCTCTGTGAATTTCATAGTGAAATGCCAGTGGTTACGAAGCTTCAGAGTATGCAATCGAAGGTATATTTGCAGTAAATCAGCTGTCTACGGGGTCCTAGTTTAGGAGGTTGTGAGTGGGAAACGAATAATCAATTTCAACATAATGAACATTATTTCATTCTTCTTGCACAATACACATTAGTTAATGCTTTATATACATCTGTATATTGGTCGAGGAAATATCTGAACTAATTGATCTGTCGATGGAGGACTCAGTTGCAGCGTTACATGTTACGTGATGCATTAAAGTTCGATGCGGGTGTCCAACGATAACCTGATGGCCATCAGACGACCAGTAATGTCACATATTATCATCAAGAACCCCTACCGGCACCAGAAAACTATCTGCTGTTTAATCTTGTTTCCTGACTTAATGTGAATGCTGAAAATAATTGTCTCTCCAAATAGTCAAAACAGTTTGACAATTTTAGCTCAGTTGATTTGTATTGGTTTTACGACTTGTCTCCTCTCCTCTTTTTGACAATTTTAGCTCAGTTTGACAATCTTCTTCTGCTGTCAAGATTGAATAGTCATACAAAGCAAACAAAACCTCTTAGCATTGACTACCTGCTATGCGTGACACATGTTAGCAAATGGGTATAATTGAAATGAAATATCAATATTCTACATTCTAACAGTTTTGCTTTTGTGCAGATTCTTCTCATATGTTCATCCTTCTGCTCATAGATAATTTGTAGAACTCAAATGAAAAGATTCTAAGAAGAACTCCTAGGTGATGATGAAATCCTCTGGTGCAGTTTGTTTCACTTTGGTGGTCATTTTGTATTGCACACAAAAAACCATTTCAACTGACACTCTCACGATATCACAATCTTTAAGATATAATGATACCTTAACCTCAGCCGAAGAGAATTTCCAGCTTGGGTTCTTCAGCCCTGGAAATACCAATAAATTTTACGGTTAATGGCCGTAGCAATCACCTATGTTTGCTGAATGTTTCCAGTCAATCACCTGTGTTTTAAAGTGTTCCGTTCCATCACCTATGTTTCAAAAGTTTCCACTCCATCACCCATTCCGTTAACGAACCGTTAAATATGTCATGTGACTTTTTGCAGGGGCATTTTAGTCATTTTACATTCTACTATGTTTGTTATCCATTCCATCACCTCATCTATGTTTGTTAAATGTTTCCAGTCAATCACCTGTGTATTAAACTGTTCTATTTCATCACCCAATGTTTTAAAATAAATCTCACTTGATCACGAGTATATATAATTATAATAAATACAATTATATATATTAAATTATACATCGAATAATATTAAGTAAAATTGTGTTTATATATATTATATATATATATATATTGAATATGATTAGATATTAAATATATATATATTAAATATAATTATATATACAAAATAAACATGACAAATATTAAATATATATGATATATATTATGTATGTAGTAAGTAACTATATCTATATAAATAAAAGAATATAAGTCGGACCAGATATCAACTTAGAAATAAAATAACTTGAACACTATGTAGACTAATGTTTCCCCAAGTGTGAGATCGTATTTAATATATATATTTATAGTTATTTTATATATAATTATAATTTAATATATATAATTATATTTAATATCGATATATATAATTATATTTAATATAAGTGATGAAATGGAACACTTTAAAACACATGTGATAGAGTGGAACATTTTAAAACATAAGTGATTGACTGGAAACATCCTATAAACATGGGTGATGCATTCTAAACATTGTAGCATTTGAAATTACTAAAATGCCCTCCCCTAAATGTCATGTGCCATATACGTGACCAATTTAACGGAGCTTCAACGGAAATGTTAACGGAGTGACCAAGTGGGACTAATTTTTAAACATAGGTGATGGAATGGAACACTTTGAAACACAGGTGATTGACTGGAAACATCCTATAAACATGGGTGATGGTTCCGGCCATTTGCCGTAAATTTTACTTGGGTATATGGTTCAATATTACTCCAACTCAATATGTCTGGATTGCAAACAGAGAGAATCCGCTCAATGATACGTCCTGTGTCCTCCGAATTCAAATAGATGGAAACCTGGTTATTGAAGATAGTGCAGGAAGGATTTTGTGGTCTAGTAACGTCACAAATTTATCATCACAGACCTCAGTGGCTCAACTATTAGATTCGGGGAATTTTGTTTTGAGAGAAGGGAAAGCAGCAACAAGTTCTGTTTGGCAAAGCTTCGACTATCCATCACACGCAATGATTCCTGAGATGAAGATTGGATGGGAGTCGAGGGCTGGAAAGAACCGGTACCTTACGTCTTGGAAGAATTCTGATGATCCTTCTCCTGGTGAATATACATATGGCTTTGATTTCCAGGAAATCCCTCAGCTTTCCCTCTGGAAGAATGATTCTAAACGTTATCGAAGTGGTCCTTGGAATGGTGTAGACTTCGGTGATATAGTTTTCCAAACTAACTTCCCCTTTAGCACAGAAACTAAGATTGATGCAGTTGATGTGTACTATGAACATCATTTGTTAGATAATTCGTCGTTTTTTATGGTAGCCATAAACGATTCTGGCGTTGCTCAGCTAATTCTGAGGGAGAAGAGTGACAACGATTGGCGTGTAATGTTCGAAATACCTCTGGACTCTTGTGGAGAGTATGCGTATTGTGGCCCCAACGCTATATGCACAATAAGTGATTCTCGAATCTGCAGCTGTATGCCTGGATATACCCCTACAAATCCAAGGGCATGGAATCTTCTTTTCTGGTCGAATGGATGTGTGCTCGAATCTCCCTCAAATTGTTCTGATAGAGTACACTTCCAGGAGTACGAAGGGGTGAAAATGCCTGATCTTTTGCAGTTCAAACTGAATACTACTATGGCTCTAGAAGAATGTAAAGCTGAGTGCCTGAGAAATTGTTCATGCACAGCTTATTCAAATTCGAACGTCAGTGATGGTGGGAGCGGTTGCTTGCTTTGGTTTGGGGACCTCATTGACGTCAGGAGATTAACCATTGTTTCTGCGAGTCCCAAACTTTACTTGCGTGTTTCTGCTAACGACATTGGTAATTTTACACTTCTATGTCAATCAGACAATACTTTCTGATTTCCCTTAATTATACTTAACCTAACCCTTCAATGTTTTGAAGTGAAAAAATCAGTCTCCCAGAAGAAAGGGAAGTTTGTGATGGTCTTGGTGGTTGTTATTATTTCCATTTTCTTGATCTCTTTGGCTTCAATCATCATCTGGAAGAGAAAATTATTGCAAAATGGCAAGTTCCTAACTGTTTGCTATTTCTTTTTCATTATATGATGATTATCTCTGCTTGAAAACAATGAGAGAGTTCCTAGAGAATTTGTTTGCAGGAGCATGGAATAAAAATCGAACTGATATTACAATTCCATTAGCAGTAGTTGGTCAAATTAAGATGAATAGTTTCCCTGAGAACGAACAAAAAAAGAACTGTTGGCATTCACACATTTGCATTGGCTTGCGAGTCTCTCTGTCACATTTGCATATGTATATGGAAATTCAGATTAGCATTTTATTAAACTAAATAAGGTAGAATCAAAAAACGTAGTCTGAGTTCTGTGGATACATGGGTAATACATGTAAGGTTCATATAGTTGATCATTCTTACAGTCAGAAGTTATTATTGACGATACTTCTTTGCACGACAGGAAGATGCTGCCAAGGAAGAGACTCGGAAAGCTTTGAGCTACCTTATTTTGATATTGTTACTGTTACAAAACTAACGCAAAATTATTCTGATATGAACAAGATAGGAGAAGGAGGGTTTGGTCCTGTGTACAAGGTACAACTGTTTGGCACTATCACTAAGAATGTGTATGGGGTGAGGTAATGGAATAACCGCATAAGTTAATAATAGCTCACGTTTTACTCTTGAAATCATAGGGGAAATTAGCATGTGGGCAAGAAGTAGCTGTTAAGCGGCTTTCAAAAGATTCAAATCAAGGTCTAGATGAATTCAAGAACGAGGTTATGCTGATTGCAAAGCTTCAACATAGGAATTTGGTCAGGCTTCTTGGTTGCTGCATCTATGGAGACGAGAGAATGCTTATATATGAGTACATGCCAAATGGGAGCTTGGACTCGTATATATTTGGTATGCTGTTAGTACTTGATACTGTGCATTATCAGATGATCTCATAGCTTGGATTCTGACCCTCTTTAATCTGTATGCTCAAGGTGGCTCTTTAGGCAAAAGTCATTTGCTAGCATGGACGAGGCGCTTTTCTATAATAACTGGGATTGCTAGAGGACTTCTCTATCTTCACCGAGATTCAAGGTTGCGAATAATTCATAGGGATCTCAAGGCCAGCAATGTGCTGCTAGATAGCGAGATGAATCCAAAGATTTCGGATTTTGGAATGGCTAGAACTTTTGCAGAAGATCAATCAAAAGTGAAAACACGAAGAGTAGTTGGTACCTAGTAAGTATTCTTATGTTCAGTTTGATGCAACACCTTCTTTCACTTCCTTTCTTATTCATGTTATCTGAACTTGGCAATGGCATGCAGTGGTTACATGGCTCCGGAGTATGCTATCGATGGAGTCTACTCAATGAAATCAGATATCTTTAGCTTTGGAGTCTTAATGTTGGAAATAGTTAGTGGGAAAAGGAATAATCAATTTCATCACCCGGACCATGATTTCAATCTTCTTGGACATGTAAATTACTAATTCAGCTGATAAATTACACTCGAATTATATTAAACTCCATTCCAAATCCTATATGAGCTTTACCACTGCTATAACTGACTTCGTTATTCTTTATCATCTGTAACAGGCATGGCAGCTATGGCGTGGAGAAAGAGCGTCTGAACTAATTGATCAGACGATGGAGGGCTCGTTTGAAGTGTCAGAGGTCCTGAGGTGCATACAAATTGGTCTGTTGTGTGTGCAACAACGCCCTGAAGATCGACCAACAATGGCATCTGTGCTCTTAATGGTAGACAGTGAGAGTGCAATGCTACCGCAACCAAAGTGCCCGGGATACTATATCGAAAGGTTCCTCGATGAGGCTGAGTTGCCTTCAGAAGGACAATTGTGGACTGTGAATGACCTGACCAATTCTATGATACGTGGACGCTAAGAGGTTTTCGTTTAAGTAGATCTTTGGGCATCTGCAAATTTTCATTTTCATGTATATTTTGTTACCATCACCTGTTCAGATTGACATTTCTTTGATATTTATGACCCCATTATTTATACAAATGCAAACATGCACTGATACTGATAATATTCAATTAGAAGAAAATAGTATTAGGGAAATTGTGCAAAGTAGGTAGAGGTTGAGGAACTGCTACCTCGCGATATCGAAAATCCATGTAGACGTAATATATTGTTGAAATATGTAAGGGTCGATTATGGTTTTGTGTCTCGTTGGTGCTCTCTCTTGCCAAGGAGCCTCTGGTATAGGTGGGGGAAGATTCAACTTCCCTAGGAAAAAAATGAAACGGCAAAAGATACTATGATTCATTGAATGAAATCTTGTTTCGAGAAATTCCACCTATTATAGAAGTTAGCAATAGCAGATTAATGTTGACACCACCAAGAAAAGCATCCTTACGACTTTGAATTTTGTGTTATACTTTGCATTATATTTTGGCTTTTTTTCATCTGGGCATCTGAACTTCTGATATTATAACAAATAGGCACCTGCTGAACTTTTTATAACAAGTAGGTACCTGAGACGAAAAATTGGCACCTGAACTTTTGCTTTTTTCTTTTTTTCAGATTTTGATAGATTTTAAAATCCTTGACCCAAGGGCAAGTTAGTCATATTAAAAGTATATCATCTTGGAGAAAAAATATTCAGAAAAATTCAGGTACCAATCCGGATAAAATTTTTAGCTACTTGATTACTGTTCTTGTTTGCAGTGTTTTAACTGATTTGAGACTTTTTTTGTCTAAATTATTACGATTTAATGGATGTATTAACTTGCTTGTCTGTGGTTCACGAAGCAGTTAGAAGCTTAATTATAGATTCCTGCACTCATATCACAAATCATGGAAAGGAGGTCCACCATAGTAAAGTACACAATCAAATGCCATCTCTATTAGTCTATGATGTCATATCAAAATTACACTTGTATTTGAGTACCATCACATTTTTCATTCAATTTTCAGGCTGTGTTTGTTTTTACCATCTACAACATTTCTCGGTCTTGTTCTCAAGATAAATTTGTGTCATAAAATTAGGGATTTTTACATTTGTAACCTTGGAGGCCTCATTGATAAGGATATAAAATGGTAGAAAGGAGAAGAAAAATAAGAAATATGAGGTTAGATTGGGATGAAGAAGAAGAAGATTGAAAGGATTTTGGATTATGGTGGGAGTAGGTGTGGCGGTGGGGTGTAAGGTTGAAGATGATGTTTTTAATGAGGTTGAGTTAAATATTTGAGGTTGGGTTAGTTTATAATTAGGTTAAGTTAGTTTTAAGTATGGTGTCACTATTTTACCCTTTATCTAAAATTTTAAAATCTGAGAAATTCATAAGAATGTGAAAAACGTAAGTTTAGGTGCCAATTTTTTGGTCTAGGTGCCTACTTGTTATAAAAAGTTCACCAGATGCCTATTTGTTATAATATCAAAAGTTCAGGTGCCCAGATGAAAAAAAGCCATTATTTAATTAATTTTTAGGGCAAATGGCTTTCGACATCACTCACGTTTGAAAAAAAAGCCAGTTAGATCACTCATGTTTCAAAAAAGCCAGTTAGATCACTAATTTTAAAAAGTCACTCATTTTGGTCATTCCATCAGATTTTTGAAGGGTATTTATGTCCAAACACATTTTTTCCTATCATAAGCACCCAATTTAATACATTGATCCCAATTCTGAGATTACAATTTTTCCGATTTCTTTTTTGATATTTTTTTCGATTTCTTTTTCGATTTTTTCTCGATTTCTTTTTTGATTTCTTTTTTGATTTTTTTCTCGATTTTTTTTTTCGGTTTTTTTAATGTCTTTGTCGATTTCTTTTCTCGATTTCTTTTTTGATTTCTTTTTCGAATTTTTTTCTCGATTTTTTTTTGAATTTCTTTTTCGATTTTTCTCAATTTCTTTTTCGATTTTTTCTCGATTTTTTTTTCATTTTTTTAATTTCTTTTTCCATTTTTTCTTGATTTATTTTCTCGATTTCTTTTTTTGATTTCTTTTTTCTATAAGAAATCGAGCAAAAAGTCGAAAAAGAAATTTTAAAAAAAGTCGAGAAAAAATTGAAAAAGAAATTAACAAAACCGAAAAAATTGAGAAAAATAAAAAAAAATGAAAAAATCGAAAAAAGAAATTCTAGAAAAGATCGAAAAAGAAATTAAAAATCGAGAAAAAATTGAAAAAGAAATTAAAAAAGAAAGCGAGAAAAAATCGAAAAAAATATCAAAAAAGAAATCAAAAAAAATTGTAATCTCAGGATTGGGGTCAATGTGTTAATAAGAGTTAAATTGGGTGCTTATGAGAGGAAAAAATATGTTTGGACAGAAATACCCTTCAAAAATCTGATGGAGTGACCTGAATGAGTGACTTTTTAAACATCGGTGATCTAACTGGCGTTTTTAAAACATGAGTGATCTAACTGGCTTTTTTTTCAAACCTGAGTGATGTCAGAAGCCATTTAACCTAAATTTTATAGTAAACTCTATCTAGCTTATTCCGAGGATAATTTATTAGTATGGTCCTTTTACTTTTTCCTGATTTAAGTATGAAAGAATATGTGAGATTTTGGTCGAAGTAGCCGTGATTGAATTGGGAATAAATTGCCATAATTATGTGTTTCCTGATTTAAGTTGGAATAGGTTACCTTATTTAATTAAGTTGGACTATGTATTTCCTAATTTGAGTTTGAATAGGTTAGATATGGACTCTATATATATATATCATAGGTCCACCATCTTTTGTACCACAACTTTATTTTCTCTATTCTCTCATTCAATAATAATCAGCTTTTGTCTTTTTAGTATTTCTATTCCTTGTTATTCTAGTTCTTACTTCTTGTGGTGTAATAGTTGTGTATGAATCATGAAAGCAATTATGAAACATTATTCCCATCGTAGGAAGAAGATACGCTTAGCTACTTCTAAATGTTTCACATTATTGATTGATGACTTGATTTTTGAGATCTTGAGTTGGCTGCCGGCCAAGTGTTTAACGAGATGCATGGTCTTGAGCAAATTGTGGTGTATGATCATTAAAAGTCGGAAATTCGTTGAGAAACATATGCAACAGGCAAAACCCTTTTTACATTATCTTATCCAAAAATCTTCGCCTCTAATCGAGAATCCATTGATATTTTGTTATACCATTGATGGACTAATTCTTGAGCGAAGTGTCGTTCATAATTATTGTCGCATCAGAAACCTCACCACTAATTGGGATCGTGTGTTGCCTGGACTCGGTTTTAAACGTGGCTATATGAGTATGAGTTATCTTCCCTCGATTGAGAAGTATAAGTTGTCGAGTTTCAATGTCAATGCGGATGGTACAAGCGTTTGTCTTAACGTGTTAACAGTAGGAGTGGATGATACATGGAAACCTGTTGAGGTTCCCTTTTCGTGTTTGAACAAACGACCTGTATTTTGCCTAACTTTGGGTGGGGTGAGTTATATGTTAAGAGGTTGCTTTATGGATTGTTGCCAGCCACAGATGTTCGTTTTTGAGACTGAAGATGAGAGGTTTGTGAGAACACCTTTGCCTCAAAGATTTGAACTACTTTGTCGCAGTTGTTCGGGGTTCGGTCTCCTTCAATGGAATAACAAGTTTGGTATATGGTGGTGCATGGCTGAAGGAGTGTTCCACATTTGGATATTGCAAGATTACAAGAAAGCAGAGTGGGAGGAAAGGAAGATTGTTATCTGCCCGAGTGCCTTAGAAACATTTCCATATATTGAGATGTACTTTCCATATAAAGTTGAAGGAAGAAAGATGTTTATGACTAATACTTTTGGGGTAATGCAGCTATGTTATGATTTCGAAGAAAAAAATTTTTTATGGTACCACAGGCCAATGTTTACAGTGGTACCCACTAGTTTAGTGAGCTTGAGGTGAATATTATTTTGTCTAATTTAATAAGCTAGTTACTCATGAATTTCTATCTTATTGTTATGTATGAAATGTTTCTTTTATTAAATCCAAGAGCCATAGAATGTAAACTCTTTGACTCCATGGGACATGGCAACAAAACAGCGATGATCAAATTTCAACATCACCGCTAAAACGGCATCGCAACACGCACTTGGGCTATCTCTTTCAGGTGGCTTCAGAATAAATGGAGGATTCGTCATCCCCATCCGAAGCATTGTGGATCCATCTGATGGAAGCTCCGCGACCAATGCATTCAGTAGCATCGGAAGATTAACTACCCTTAGCCGATTCACACTACAGATACCAAATGGAAAAGTCATAAACATTAAGACTTAAAGAGGATATATAATGACTAGCAATCCCATTTACATTAATAATAACATCATGTCCAGAATACCAAATACCTAGTTGTTCTATGTGCATGTAGGAGAAAAAAGAGCAGGAAAATACCATATGCTCCAATATCTTCGCTACTCAACCATATTTCCTTCACACCATCAGCAATGGACTGTTCTTACACACCCCACCTAAAATGCTGATATCATAGATCATTATGCAAGACTTACAAGGCTGTCAATTGTGTAGCTTTCTAAGTCACCCCGAGCATGTTTTGTCTTGCAATGAGTGGAAGCACCCAAGCAACTGACATTTATTGGAAGTATTTCGACAAACTTATTCTTCCTCACCT